>WARS01000071.1:6126017-6716017 GCA_008933995.1 Datnioides undecimradiatus | reverse complement strand
GGCAAAATCATTGAGCTAATGAATGCATTATGCTTCATTACCATTAACAATAAAAAGGTGATGCACTAGTTGCAGACCTACATAACCCACAGATTAAATATGGTGTTCTGTGGCTAAGTATTGCATATACAATACATAACATACACATTTTGCATTTGCATTGTCCGCAATAACAGTATTCTTGGGAACTATGCAGAAGTGTGAGCCGTGTGAGCTCAATAGGGCACAAATTCTGCAGACTCGCAGGTTATGAGGAGAAAGCGGAAGTGAGGAGTTGTGAAAGCCCCCAGGGTGGTTGTGAATTAAGTGCCATTTTTCTTCCTTTTTCCTCCCTTTTATCTTGCCTTCTCCAGCTGCGTGTTTAAATGTGAGGAAATGTCTTATATGGCACCACATTATGTTTTATCATATGAAGGAAAAACTAGAAAAGAACCTAAGGTTGGGGGGAAAACACTGATTCACATAAGAACTGCAACTCTCGTCCTCTGTGATTCTGCACTTTGTTTTGTCAAGGCCTAAATTATGCCTGTCATGTCATGCTGAGGTTGTTTTGCACATTTGTATCTTTTGCATAACATGTAAACAAGCAGGTGTATATTAGAATACATTCACATATTCACAATTATTAAGTTGTTTAGAATGTTATGTTTCCTGTAATGAAAAGAGCAAAATTGCATTATGATACATATGAAACACTACAGTAGTTGAGTAAGAGCCTGAAAAAAAGTGGTTAGTATTTTTAGTATTTTTTTGATGACATGTTCAGTGCTAATATTTTTAAAATAATCTAACATATTCATTCATTTACTCATTCAGTGATGGTTCTCTTTAAATTAAATAAATACTATCTATTTATGTGGGAGTGGTGGCTTCAGGGCATGAGGGATGACTTGTATGTTGTGGCAGCATTTGGCTCTATAGGTTGTACCATATGCTGCTTTCCAACACCCTGTCTTCAGCAACCTAACGGTATATGAGTAATGAGGTTGTTTTTTTTTTTAATCAAACTGAAACAATAATTTAAAAACATAAATTATAATAATGTCATTCATTCACAATAAAACATGTGATCAAAGCAGAGAACCAACCAGGTAATTGCATATAGCAAAAACAATAAAAGTACTGTAACAGTAATGATGTGGTTTTTTTCCCCCGCTTCAGAATAAAATGTGTTGCAACACTTGCATGTAGCATCTATAATCCTTGCAACCAACTGTACCGCTGCCAGCAGTCACTGAGTAATGAATATTGATCAAGAACTCTATCAACCACCACACACACACACACAGTGATAATGTTTTGCTGTGGGGCAGTAAAAGACCTGGAGCGAGGTCATACCTGTACTGTGGCTCTTAAATTCTGAAGTAGTGTTAAATGTTTAATTCGCTTTTAACAAACATGCCGACGTTAATCCACCCAATTTGTGTTCTTTTAACCTGCCGATCCGCAGTAACATATAAACATGTTACTGCCCATCATGTCACTTAAAAGAAAATAATCTACCCTTGCCTGAATAGAGCGTATCATCTGTCTGTTTCCACCTGTGTGAGCGAGATACAGATTAAACATTTCACGATTTAACAGTTTAGCTACTTGTTACACTCCTTCATTTAATGCACATTATATCACACCATCAGTGAGGGGTCTGTTTGAGCCGGCCACCAGGCAGGAAGCTTACAATTACCGGTTTGCACAGTTCACACCAGTGATTCATCACAGTTTCCGCATATCTTATGTAGGATGACGAATGAGGGTGGAGCTCAACAGTCAATATAATCTGTGGTTTTTTTCCCCCAAACACAATATTTAATAATGGGCAAAGTTCCTCAAACCAAATTACTAAGCATTGTTTAAGACGTTTTCTAAGATGAATGACTATGGAGGCACCAAACTGATGATGTGTTAAGTCTGGTGCCTGACCTATATGTCACACAGACAATGACTAATAATGCAACGGTGAGTGAAGGGACTGCCTAAACTTAATATGTCCACACATCATGTTTAAATTACTCCAATTACTATTAAGTGATGTACATTCCGCGTTCAGTGAGTTTTAAACAAAGGCAGTTCTTATTTCGAAAGCTGCAGGATGTTTGAAGTTGGGATGTGGGTGGTGATTTGTATGATCATTATACAGAATTTACCTACCTGAGTTTGAAACCTTGAAACCAAAAGACATAATGAGAATGGAATTTGCACTCCTAATAAATTTTTCCAGTAAGGTACAGGGTGACACATTAAATGTAATTATATCTTCTTTTTTTTTCCCCTCCCTGGCAGGCTGGAAATTTCCCTCAGCAGCCCACTACAAAATAAATTTCATGACGCTAATGGAGGCCCTGTTGTTTAATAAAATGAAAGCTTAAAAAGGTATTTTTATGAGGAGGGTTTCTTTCATCATCATTGAGGAGCTAAGGCCCATTATTATCACAGAATTATTTGTTGCCGTCATTCCCCAGCATTGCCTACTTAGGGCAGGAGCTGTAAAGAAGAGCTATGGTCTCTAAAGGGGGAGATATACAGCAAGCAGGGACCCACATGACAAATGAGGAGCTTGGCCCACGCTTATTTATGGCTACTTAAAGCTGTCAGTTGGAGATGATAAAGGGTGACCGCTTGATTAGAAAGTGTTAGATCGGTCTAGTCCTTGTGACCTGCGACAGGAACAGATGAGCAGGGGAAAGGTGGCGATAGTGCGGGAGAAACTGTTTTTTGCTTGACAGGTTCGCTGGTGTGGGATTTTGGCAGACAAGAAAAAAAGATGACTGAGGCGGATACGGATGTCAGGTTGTCTTGAGAGGTGAGTGCCTGTGTCAGCTTTACCCCCCCCCCCCCCCAATCTAACCTACATTTGTTATGATTGACATCAAGGGAGGCGCCGAATTGGGTGCCATACCTCTGAAGTCATTGTCAAGTTAAATGATTCTGCGGTACAAAACAGAAATTGCAAAATGAAAGAGAAGACAGCAAGAACGGGAGTGTGACTGTAGCTCTCCTGGGTGACAGGTGAAGAAATTGATTTGAAAAAAAAAATCAATTTGCAATCCCCTTCATTACTATATTATGACCTTTACTTGGACATCTCAAATGCATTCTCTAAAGCATGCAATTGCTGGGCGTGGGGTAGTGCAGGTGCCCTATTCATTATTGCCTTTTCCTTTGATTTAAAAAAGTAAAAAAATAAATAAAATAAATAAGAGCCCACTGAAAATATATTGGAAACAGTCATGAAACAATGGTTGATATATTGGTCTCGTGCAGAAGATTCAACTCAACAGGTCGCATGAAAAAAATCCTACTCAATAATTTTGATGCAAAAATGAATGAAATTCACATTGCAGCAGCAGCAACTGCAATGCAAATTCTCCAACAGCAGAGCTTTTAGATGTTCAACTTATGGCCTCAGAATTTCAGATGGCTTATCTGCCATCTTCTGTATTAAGTGGGTCTTCTGCTGCAATGCAGTTAAGCAGTAGTTCAAAGACTGATAGGCACTCTCAGCCCTTTTTTTCCAAATTGCTGCTGCTGTGCCATCTTGTTAAGTGGATGGTTAAGTACCATGGTCTCGCTGAAGCGTGTTCTGTTGGTTGATGGACCAGGATTTGCTGAGAGACAGGGAGCCACAGACACCAGACATTACCAGCAACAATCCCACCAGTTATATCACAACTTAAACTGCCACACCAGTCTTCAATCCGAGCCATTAAAAACAAGATTAAACTCTGCTCTTGTTTCTGTTTTGTTGTGGGGAAAGTGTCCCAGTCTTTGAGCTGAAGTGAAGAATATTGCCAGAGTGATGAAACAATAATCCTATATTTTACCTCTTTACCTATTAATTAATCCTCCATTTAAGTGGTTGCATTTAATCATTAATTAAAGTTCATACCCTTAATCCTTGATGAGTTTGTTATAAATAGATAATGCACCTTGATAGTTTTCATTAACTTAAAAACGCCCTCTGGTAGGAACATCTAGGCTCTAAGGAAGAGCTGATAAAGAGAAAATTGTCTGTTGTATTTGTCTCGTTGAGAAACTTGTCTTTCGTTTGCTGGACTGCGCTCAAGATGATTGCCAAGATGGACACAACAAGAGACTGGTGGGATGAGCAGAGTGTGGTTAATCCACAAATACAGATGCCCTTGAACAACATACTGTAGACACCTGTGACGATTCATCTGAGTGGATTGTATATTATTATTATACAATAACAGCCTGCTCCACTGACTAACATCAGCCAGATTATCATTATGTGTACTTTAGCCAGTGGAACTGGCTCACCATTGAAGTCTTCATGGTGTGTTCACATGTCCAATAGCGGTGTAGCTGTCATTATATCTACATTTTGAAACGCATAAAACATCAATTGTGGGGGTTTTTCCTGGCAGCCAATGTCATATGTGCTGAGGCCTTCTTTATCAGACAGTATAGCATTAAGAGAGCTATACTAAGAGATGTTGTTAACTGAGGATGCAGTCAGGATGGGTGATATGGCCAAAATCTTCAAACGTGCATATAATTCAATATCACATGTATTAAACCCACTGCAGTCATTTTCCTATAAATTTTCATTACAAAATGGTTTAAAATAACCATACTGTATTATTTCCTTCTTTTATCTGAAACTTCTACAGAAACAAAGACAATTGCTTCTCGTCACTTACCTCTTCTGTGGCAGGTGGCAAACCAGCTTAGAGGTGCATTACTGCCACAAACTGTCACTCTCATGTCACATGAGAATGCGGTAAGCATTCCTGCTGCCCAAATCACGTTACGCTGTGAGGCAGCTTTATGTGTATCGCTAGGGCTCTAAGAAATAGCTCCCAGGGTGGGAGCAATGTTGCCAAGTCTCTCCCAGTGGGCAAGTTTCTACCCTTGCACAGTTCCCCCTCATTACCCAAACCTAGGTGCAACTAATTATTATTTTTTGTTAACTGATTAATGGGTCGGGCATAAAATACTGTGACAATGTGTTGATTACAATTTCTTTATCTGATCAACAGTCCAAAAATATGAAACCCATTAAGTTCCCAGTCCTGGAGCTGAATGAAACTACCACTATTCCCTTCTGAGAAGCTAAAACCAGACATCTTTTGGCATTTACATTGAATCAGAACGTTGACACATAAGGTAACATCATCTGCTTTTCAATGATAAATCTTTGATAGATGATAGATCTTTACCCTTTGTTTAGAGATTACATGTTATGTTATTTATCAAACTGGATTATGTAAAATGGTCTTTCGTTTTTGTTTTTGGTTATTTGCATTCACTGCATAAATCTGCCATATTGTTCAACAAACAACATCTGGTCGACTGTAAACTTAAAGTCTCTACATCGAAAAAAAAAAAATTGATGGTAAAGTTTTTGTTTGTTCTTTGTTAAAGCCTCCATTTCACAAGCTGTTTACACAGAAGAGAAAATAAACCGTTTTGATTTGCATTATGCTAATTATGTTGACCACTGTGGGTCAATGCTGGTGGTCATAAATGCAGTGCAGATGTCACAAACACCACAAGGGACAGAAGGCAGATGGAGCTTTAAAGTTAACACAAGGGGCGAACACCTCTCCATGGCTGCAGCAGCTGACTGCTGGGAACAGGGTAGGGAGCTGATTTGATTTTAGACGCCGGCTCCCTCAGAAAGACACTGACAATATGACAATGACAGGGTCTTGGTCAACTGTCTTTATCCTCATTATATTATAATATGTGACGCAGGGACTTACTTTAAAGGACAAATGCTTTCAGACAGGGACAGATTGAGTAATCTGATTACATTGTTAAGGAGTAACATTATCATTATCATTTTCTTTACAGTTTCTTACTTTTAAGTATTGGTTAGTTGTTGACATTGAGGTTTAGCCGTGGGGGGATACTGACTCTCAAAGTATATCAACTTTTTAAAAAACATACATGGATTTGATTAAATGGGCAGTCAGAAGCTAACAAACCAGATAATTGTGCATTTCAACAAACCTTCATCTATCATTTGATTATTTCATGACAGCTGAACTGTAACGGGGGGGGTCGCTGCTGCTAAAATTCAGCCATTAATAATACAGAATGGTTAATACACATTGTTATAAGGTAATACTGAATGTCAGAGTGAGCCTTTAAAAGGTTTTTGCCCAGCTTTGTCCGGTTAGGTCGCAATCAAAGAATGACAGTCTCACATTTCTCCCGAGAGCCTTTTTCATTTATGTCACAGAGATAGCCTTGCTATATCATCATATAGTGCTTTTCTCATATCCAGCAAAATGAAAAAGCCATTCAGTGAATGGGAAATAGCCTGAAATTCAATGAAGAAAATTACTGAATTAAATCTGGATTGAATATAATGAATATAATTATATGTTCTTCTTTTTTTACAACATACGTTTTTGGTTTTTTTTTTACAGGGCTCCAGCTGAATTTATTCCCAGTTTTACCTGGTGAAGTAAAATGCATTGAACCCACTCAAGGAAGAAAATAGATTTTACCACTGCGCATTGATCAAAAAGCCTTATGACAGAAAAAAAAATTGAACTGTCCTACACTGCTTAAGATAACGACACAATGAAACATCCGGGGGGGGGGGGGGGGGTTCTTCAGACTTTGTTGTATGAATGTTGTAAAAAGTAACACAGGGGGTTCATTTACATCTTGTACTCTTTACAGGTTTAAATTCCTCAGTGACTGCAAATGAAGGAAATCTACTGCCATCTTGAGGAACTCAAAGGGAATGAAGACCAGCCTGGTTTTGAACGAACAAAAGGGTCTAATCACCTAGAGCACGAGTCGAATGATTAACACTATAGACACAATCTATCCTAGGAACCAAAGAGAACCCTGCTGGTAGTAGCAGCCTGGTTTATTATAATTAATGCATGTGAGCCACTGGAGACCCAGCATTTTACATTGCTTGGTATGGAAACAAAAACTTTAAATAACCAAAACAAAGACCTTTGATCTTTATACTGTGCCTGGCTCAGATGGGTCTACTCTCTCTCAAAAGCATTTACCTTTGTCAGTATATATTCACATATTGTGTTTGAGCCTTACCTGTCTTATTTACAGGACCCACATTGTGTAAGGCAGCAGGTGAACGAGACTTTACCAAGTTATTTTTGCTGCGTGCTTATTCCAATTGTAGAATGTAATTTGTGCGGAGGCAGCTGCAGACATTAATGAAACATTATTACGATCCAAATTGAACCGTGTGGTGAGACAACATGCTCAGTATTGTATCTCGTCAAAGTCTGTGCCATGTTTATGTCAGTCCTAGGCTCTTTGCTATCACTGTGGCATGGTGTTGATCCTAGCTGGATGGAGAGCAAGGCCCCCTCTTAGACACACCATTAAAAATGCTAATATTTTTGTAAAGGGGAATTGCGTCGAGTGCCTTTCGGTCTGAACACAAGCTCTCAGGTATGCGCAGCTTTGTCATGATTGGTCAACTAAGATGTAGCTGTACCGAGGGAGGGTACGGGCAAACAATCATGAGTCCGAGTCTGTAGAGCACACAGATTATTTGTCAGTGGGGAGAATTAATCAAGCTCAGAGCCTTTGGAGCTGTGAGTAATGAGGATGGAGATGGGCCACCAGGAGGATGTGATGAGGATTTAGAATGCAGTTCACGGCAGGGAAGAGCCCTATCTCAGAGGCCTTTCTTCTTTCTCTTCCTTTTTGCCAATTGACAGAGTCTTCTAAGTCATATCCCTTTCCTGTCTGATTTAACTCACACAGAGGATCTTGTGAGTTAAATGAGCTCTCTCACCATCACTTTGAATGTGCTGAATATAGTACAAGACAGCACTAAAATCAGGAGAATATTCAATTCTATTTGGTGTGTTTAATATTCGGCAAATTTAGCATTTATCTACAGTCAGGTATAACATTATGTAAGAACCAATACATATTATCTGATAGTAATTATCACCTCATAAAAAGAAGCAGAGTTAGCATTTAAAGCAGCACAGCAGTGGCGGAGGTTAGCTACACAAGGCTGACTGACTTGTTGCTTTAATTAACTGATTTTATTCAAATGTAGTAAAAGTAGCAAAAGTATAATGCTCCAGACCAATAAAATGGGGAAGCTTGACTGAATTGGTGTGCAGCAACCATATGGCACTATATCTTACACTACAGCCTTGGAGCTTGTTTTTAGACAAGTACCAAGCAGGCAAGAATTCATTATGGCTCACTAGTTTATAAGTAAAGTCAATTCGAGCTATGACTTGCCTGGTTTTACAGACATATTCTGAAATGTTACTTGCATACTTCAAAAAACATTATAGAATATCAACACCTTCTTTACATCTTTGCTGTGAAAATAAGGCTATAGCCAACAGCCGCCTAACTTGGCATAAAAACGGGAAACAAATCCACCCACCCGCACCTCTAAAGCTGGGAGCAGTGACATTCTGTCTTTTTGAGGTTGAGATTGATGAAAAATCAGCAGGGACTCCGGGAAGTCACTGCTTCCTGTCAAGAAATAGTCCTGTTAGAGCTGCTGGTAGATGTTTTTGTTACCATCAGACAATTTCAGACGCTTTTCTGAATGAGATAAAATGTTTGAGTCTAATAACTGATGCTCTATTCTTTACTGTGCAACACCAGCATGAGTGTGCCGTTTTCAACTGCATAAGCCCTTCAAATCAGAGCAGCATTTGCTGTTAGGGACACAAGATCACCTCTGGTTGTTGGTAATCTCATCAAAAATAGCTTTTCATTACTGAGCAAAGATGCCTGGGCTGCTCTGGTCAGGAGCCCAGAACTGAAGGAACCAGAATGCAAGGCACACACTTCTCCCACTGCCTTTCTTAGCAAACGCCTGAAAATGGTAATTTACACCATTCATATAGCAATTCCAATGTTGAGGAGGTGGCAATATAATAAATGTGAGTGTCACAAGCCCAGCACCTTCATTGCTTCCTTCTGCACGTTCTGCCGTGAGTTCGCTGTGATTTATATGCATCAGTGGTCCATCAGCATTGCGGTGGCCATGTGTGAGGCAACTGTTGTATCAAAGCAATCTCTGCTCTTGAGATGTGCTTTATGGCAATGATGTAAGGATGACAGTATAGAGAATAAAATATGATGAAGTGTCAGGCAGCTGTAACAAGATCTGATTACTCAGACAGTGGTGAGGAAGTGTGATGTTAAAGCTCTTGGGACAATGTAGATAAAACAAAAACACCTAAAAATAATCATTTCATGGGCACAGCAAAGGATCACAATCCCACCGATTGTGTTCACAGAATGATGCGATTGTTATCAAGCTATCGAGCCATTAGCTCGCCTCAAAGATCAAACTAAACAACCAGAAAGCAAATCTCAAAACCTCAAATCCCACAACTTAGCCTCTAAAACAGTCAGACCTCAGTCGGAGACAAGAGATTACATTACAAAAATGAAAAATTTACCAAAGTAATTCAATCAAAACTTTTACCCATGGCATAACACTGATGTTACTGTGGAGGCTGTTCCATCTAAAGCAGAGTTACCTAAACTCTTATTAGACATATCCGCAATTGGAGAAGCCCATAACTTTTAAAGAGCTTCATTATGCTCTATTAGGTTTGAAAATGAGAACATCTTCCTGTCTGGGTGGAATTCCAACAGAAATGTATCTCGCTTTCTGGGCACAATTAGGTTACTTACTATTAGACATGCTGCAAAATCTATTAAAAACCTTATTTTTACCCAATTTCAAGAGGTGATAAATCTTTCTACATCATAAAGAATTACCTGTCAAATAATTCAGCTACAGGCACATAAGTCTATTGAATAGTAGCATAAAGGTGATGGCTAAGGTTCTGGCAGCTTGCCTGGATCTTTTTATATCCATAATGACAAAACTGCCTTTGTTAAATCCATGCACGCTACAGATAATCTGAGAAAGCTCCTCATAGTGCCCATCAGTGGTTCCATTTTTAAACTATTGACTTTAATTTAATAAAAAGATTCTACCCATTTTTTCTGTATATAAACCCATCCCTTATATAGTACAAGGTTTTACTGTATTTGGCTAAATTTCAGGGTAAAATCAACTGGGGTAGGTCAAAATCATTGCCTCTGGGGTTATAGAGAAACCCAGTTTTCTTTAATATCTCAAGGATCTCTAGTTTCCAGGCTTAAGAGTTTTAATTTATTTTATTTATTTTTATTTATTTATTTTTGGTTAAATGTAAGAATGTGGTTAACAACGCAAAAGGTGAAAGACACTTTGCCTCACACTCACAAAGGCATGCCTTTCTTTAAGAAGATTTACATCGCTTCAGGACAGATATCACAATAGTTGCATCATAGAATATACAATGTCAAGTAAAATTAATGTCAAATTAACTAAACAAATGTCATGCTATAACTTTTTACTGCTTGATTCAGAAGGCTAACTTGGACAGTTCTCATTTTCAATGACTTACGGACAACAGAAGTCTGTCTGATACAACAAAACTTAGATTTAAGGATTTTTGGATAGACCGAGATTCTAAGGAGTGACACGGAGGCTCTGCAAGCACAGCGAACTATTTGTGACTCAGCGCTGCCTGTGTTTTTTATCAGTGGAGGAGATGTATGCCATTTTTACCCTCAGCAGCAGATCACATTGTAAAGTCTGTGTCACTAGGTAAAGCAAAAGCCTTGTCTCTGGAGTCAGGAGGAGGAATAATCTACTGGATGTGTCCCAGTCAGAGTGTCACCAGGAACTGCTGGTGTTATGTTCCAACGGGTTTTCAGACTAACTAGTTCCTGTACATGCACACACTTCTTGTTCCCCTAACAGCAGCAGTTGTGAAAAACCATTTGGGACATAACACTGGCCTTGGTGGAGCCAATATCGTGAGATGACTGACTGATCGCAGGTACCATGAGTATCTGGTGAATTTTAAAAATAAACACAGTCACTGAACTGTGAATACAGGCGCTGCAATTTCCATTTTGATTTCCTGATTTGATTTGAGTTCTCTCTTCTTCTTTTTTTTTTAAATTTGTGGTGGTGAACTATGGGGAAAACTCAACAGCTGATTAAACTTTCGGCCAGCCGGATGATTCTTTCTCATGGCTGCATAAACACCACTGTTGCTTTGTTTGCTTGATTTTAAATCCAAATCAAGTTGTGGTCTTTGTTTTTACAGAGCTGTTTTTCAGTGTTGTAATAAAGCAATGTATTTACTAAATTACATTATGTTAACGCAGCGTAAGATTGGGGTGATTCGTTAGGAAGTCTTTTCAAATTCTCAATCTTCATAAATTGTTGAAAAAACCCCCCCAAAAACACCAAATCCAGGATCCAAGCAGCCTGACAGCTTGTTGGGATAAGTTATTTCTCATCATTTAGAGGCCAGGATTTACTGCCAGTGCACCTAGTGAAGCCCAATTAAGAATATCTTCACTCCTTGTTGAAGAGTGAGTGACAAGGCCTCAGTTGATGTACTGTTGAGGTTTCCCCTCAGAAGAGCAATCTACACTACAGAGAGGCAGGCCAGGCTGTCTAGTTAGCACCTCGGCGGCGGTTCTCTGTGGTTCCCCATGACTGGAATGAAAGCTATGCAGCATGACATTTCATCAATATAAGGAGGGTAGGCTGAGGGGGTTTAATTCCTAATCCAGGTGGTTTATGTGGGCTCAGGCCTACTCAAAAGCCTATTCAGATGCATTAGAGGTACTGCACGTGGAAGGACAAGCATGACAGGACACTGGCATCATTTGGACCTTGTGCTAGCTGATTCTATGAATGTCCTGTTGAGACAGAGACAGCAGACGTGTCAGAAGCCTGTATTTCCATTTATTATCCAATCCACAAGTTGTTTCCACGGTGTGCCATTTCACTTAAGCAGATGTGGAAAGACTGTCAGAGCTGGGTTGCATTAAGTTCAAAACCTGATGTTAGAATAGTACAAAGTTGACCTGGTTTAGGACTCTAAACAACACCAAAGACACGAAGGCAACCTGAGATTCAATGAGATTTAAACGAGAAAACAAAATTGCTAGATTGATGGCCCCACAGGTGTGCATGAGTTGTTAGCAAAAGCAAAAGGGGCTATCCACTGTACATTAGGAAATCTCAAACTAAACTTTTCAGACCCAGCTCTGCATATTTTTTTTCCTCTTCATCAGCCTCAGCTGCTGGACTGAGCTATGCTTTGACCTGAATGCTAAGAATAGCATGCTAACCTGTTTATGCTTGGTATCATGTTAGCATGGAGGCATGCTCCTGGAGACCATAGATGTGTGCATCACACTTAATGGCAATCGATTCAGTAGTTGTTCGTCTGGACCAAAGTGCTGGACCGATGGGCCGTCAAACCGTCAGGCTCAACAGAGATGCCATTTCTAGAGCGGTGCTGCTAATGTGGCAAAAAAACAAACAGGTTTCCATGGAGAGAACATAACAGGAATTAAATATAGTTACCTCACATAGGGAAATTAAGACGAGCAACTGCAAAAACAAAGTGTGTTAAAGTCAGCCGTTGATGTTTATCACCTGCTATAGCGGCATCTGTTTAATGTCAATATTTTCTTTTGCATTATAATTGGTGCAAATTACACATTTTAGAAGGCACAACATCAATAAAATTTGAATTGTTAAGTGTTGACTGTAATAGACAATCTGGTACTTGACCTTGAGAACATTAATGCCCTGTTCTTCATTTGATCTTCCCTTTCCGAAGTCACAACTGCCTCCCAGCCGTGGCAAGAAGAGCTTATACCACATGAATGTCACAACCTTGATTATGTAATGTATTGTAATATAAGACGAACACAGCAGACAAGGGGGTAAGCACCTTGTTCACAGCGTGCAGTCTTCAAAGGCAAGGGTGGGGTTCAAATCATAATCAAACTGCAAATTTGTTCCAATATCATGCAGTCTTCATGTTCAGTGGAGAGCAGGACATCATGTGCAGCACTTGTGTAAGCTTCATAGTCAGAATTAATGGCAACACCTCTCTGTGCCAAGTTTCCTGCTAGCCACCACCCAAGGTCAACATTAAATTACCAGAGTTTAAGCAGCTCTTAATTCTGCATATTTCAATCACAGCCTGGGGTGATAGCTCAGACTCTAATCTTTATTTTTTTAAATGCTAAACCATTTGCCTGTATTTTCATTTTAAGTAAGAATCTGCTTAACAAGAAGTGAAAGTAATATGAAACAAACTTTTCTCTGATTCCTTCTCTCTGACAGTTATACGTGTACAGTATGTGTAATGTGGTATCTCTACCAATCAGATACCACACAAACAAAATGAACTCGCCAATCACTTTCCAGTCAGCAACTGTTCTGTGAAAGATGAGTACGCTGTCATCAGTAATTACTGCAGTGAGAGATAAACTTCACCACTAACTTGTCATTGGTAGCCCTTCCCTCTCCCCCCAGGCTATTCATCCCTCCTTACCTCAGCCTGAGCCCCACAACACCATCCCCCCATCACACTCCCTCTTAATAATAACCGACGCACTTTGAGCATCCATCTGCCTAAACAGAAGAAGCCTCTCCTTGACAGTCACTGTCTAGGCACAAGCTTGCAGGCAGCAGACTCAAATGTGTTTTTCCCAAAGGACTTAATATCCAGTAAAACCCAGGAGGCAGCGAGTTTACACCACATCTATAAACCAGTCTCAGTGGGAGTGAGGACAGAGCTGTAGACAGGTAAACCACTCTTCCCTTCTGTTTGTTTGTGTGACTAAGGGTAAATCCTGATTGCAGGTCAGCCCATCCTTCTTTATGTTATCCAGGTGGATTGCAGTTTATGAAATCATAGAGACAGAACAACTGGGGCGTTTGCAGGATGATCCTGAGAGAAATCCCAGGTTTCTTCTAAGAGGAATCCTGGATCAAAGAGTTGCTTTGCTCCCTGTTTGTTCTGTCCTGTAGGCATGGTGGAATATATGAAAGATGGATTCTGTCTTTTTGTCTTCAAACCTTTAATTACCTTCTATTTTCAATAGCACAAGCAGGTTTGACGTAGGATGCAATTATCATTGTCACTTTAAATAGAAACAGATAACTGAACTATTCGGCTGTAATAAAGATGAGATTACTCACGCTGTATCTGACTCCCCCACGCTCTCTCTCTGTTTGTCAGGTTATCATTGTATTTATTATTGGCATATTTGCATCTAACGCTGAGCATTTTACTCAGAAGAATGAAGCTCTCAGAGCAGCGACAGTCTGCAGTCAGGCTTTGTATGACCAAATGAAGTTATTACAGGGTCACAGCTAACTATAGCATGGGAGCTGTGCACCATCAGTGTTCGTCCTACGCTCAGTATGACTTGGCCTCTGGATGACCGCCATCTTAATATTTGTAATCCCCAAGATCTGTTCATATGCATAATCTTTCTTCTTCTTCAAAAAAAAAAAAACACTTTTGTTGTGTTACATAACAACTAACTGCTACAATCTCTGTATGAATAAAGACATCCAATATTAACTTTGGAGAACATATAAAATGGCTTCAAAAAAGGTTTTCATTTAAGTCTTTGAACTGCAGTAGCTGCTCCGACACTTCACACATAGAGTATTCCCACAGGAACCCACAAGCCTCAAGTCTTAGTAAACATAATAGATTGACCTTTTGACCTTGTTCAACATATGAACCCCAAAATGTGGGTATATTTATTTAGATAAGGCAGTAATGCAACCTGTGACACAAGCACATATTAGATTTGACTGTACTGTAACATAGTGGTTATAATTAAATCTTAGATAATTTAACGTTTAAGGTATTTGTAATAATCACTGTTTGAAAAACTTAAGGAAACACACAACTTCTACACACATGAACTGTCAATGGTTGCCTGTCTGTCATTCATCTACTTAATATAAGAATCTGTCTTCTAGGGCAAGTATTGGCAGTAAAAATGAAAACTGGGCAATGAAAATACATTTCTTGCTAATATACAGTATTTAGATTCAGCAGCCTGAAGGTGCAATAGGATATACAGTGTATCTGAGCAAATAGCTGTTTGAATGAGGCTTTGCAGCTGTGGTGCAAACTGTGGTGCACGGTCACCTATTTTTTTATCATCTGAAAATATGAATTTTTGCAGAAATACTGCACAGTACAGGGAACATGAATACATATGCCTGGTGTGGTACAAATGGTTGTGTTCACTTTTTATTTGCAGGTCATCCTTCTGGCACTTCACTCTTGGCAAAATGTGGAAAAGGGCGAAGAACACAGGTCCCACGACCAACAGACGAAGTACAGTGCTCCAACTTCTCCTCCTTGTTATTTTTTTTTTTTCCCCACTTAATCCATGTACCTATACTTTAACTTTACTGATTTAAGCAACAACAAATCGGCCTGGTTTCCATCTATTGCAGACATAAAGTTTAATTTGCAGAAAATTAAAGGAAACAGGGTAATTATATTTTTCAGAGATTAAGACAGACAGTATATATAATGTGTGCTGTCTTGTATTTTTAAACTAATTTGTTACAATGCCTCTAATGGGTATGAAGTAAATAAAAAACTTTTGTGATTTAATATATGCCTTCACTGTAATCCAAAAACACTATAGCGTTGGGCAGGGTGAAAAATTAGGACGAGATGCTAACCAAAAGAGGTTGAAATATGAAAGTGGCAGGTTTTCCGGGGCAAAATATCATTTACTACTGGGGTGTTGGTGGATTTAAAAAGTTTCCAACCTTGCTGTAGGCGCTGCTCTATTGTTGTTAAAAAGTGAAAAAAAAAAATCCTGCAGTTTCTGAAATTTACTAATGAATATCTTAAAAAAAAAAGGCAACATTACTGTTTGGTGGTGATTATCTCCAATGAAAGGCTGCATTAGTCTTTGACATGAGCGAACCAGTTTAAATGCTGTCTCATATACTGAAAATTGTGTGCGACTTAATTGATTACCAATATGGAAAATGAGCTAACACTAATCCTGGCAAAAAAAACAACAACAAAACATACTGCTGAAGTCAACAAAGAATTTAGGGACTAAGTAGAAAAGCACTCCATGGTGCTGACAGACTGCCACATCACGACAGCAGTTATAAAACACTTTGAAACATTAAGTATTTTGTTGTATCAGCAAAATGAGTAATGTTCAGCCTTCAACTTTATGGAAAAACTTAAGAAATATAACATTCTTTGAAACAGACAATGAAAGTTTAGTCCCAAAATACAGTTTTAATAATTGTTCCTATTTAAACTGTCAACAAAGGAGGTGTTTTTTTTGTTTAACCCATCAATATGAAATAAAATGTAATGCCTGCAGAATAAAAACACCATCTGCTTTCAGGTTGTTTCTCTATAAGCGTCACTGACAAATTAACCTGCTGAAAACTCGCCCTGTTGCTTTCATGCTGCATTATAAACGTAATGAATGAAGGAATTTAGCTGGATACTCAACTAAATACTCACACTATGCCACTACTCCTCATACAATGAGGACTGACCTGAAATAACAAAAGATATATATTTTTTTTAAGTATTTTTCTCTTACTGTGTGGTGGTTCATTGTACACTACACTGGTTGCTGCATCTTTTAATCTGGTCATTTTAAAGCTATGTTCCAGGTACCAGTATGACTAAACTGGTTTATAGTACTTAGGATCAATATTCCTAACATTACACATCCAATATCCAATGACGGTGTGAAAATGATGTGATAACATGAAAGTAGCCTCTTGTAATGATGAATTATCAGCCAAATCTGCAGCTACCCACAGCCTTACGGGGTGTTATACCGACTTTCAGCTCATTGTTTAAATATCCATCCCACAACTTTTAACAATAAAAAACTACTGTACGCTCTCTGATCGGCACGAAATGGCAAAAAGACAAAGTTAGTACGCAGCTGGTAAACCTATTGGCTGCTTAAGGCATAGCATAAAGCAGCTAAAGAGCCAGATATTGTTCTTTACTGAGTTGGTGGAGGCCAGAAGTAGAGCTTATAAAGCTACTGTTGCTCATTAATTGCTGGATTTATAAACAAACAACTAATTCACCACATTAAATTAAAACGTGATAATAATGTGATTTACTCACAACTTCTATCTGCTGCCCCCGAGTGGCTAAAAATCTTATATTTCTACTATAACAGCTGACATGACATCTGCAAACAACATGAAACGTGAAAGCAATTACCTAAACCAAATGAAGTCCGGCACTTTTCCTTCCTCAGAAAATACCTGAAGCATGTAAGTTGGAGTTTGCCCAACTGACAGGCACTTCAACTGCCAGTTGACTAAAGGTCTTCTCTCTCAGGCTTCAGTGATAAACTGAGGATGAGAAGAAAACATCCCAGGATTAAGGTTGCCTGCCTGCTGCCCTTTACTGTGACCCACTCAGCGCTTCAGTTTATTCAGGCCTCTATGAGCTTTCCTTTTCCACATTATGCCTGACTGGGTCTTCACTTCCAGCCTCTCCCTCCCACTGTTTATTTAGGTCTCTCACTCAATTACTTCTCTCTCTCTTGCACTCTCTCTCGCCCTCTTTTCCTATCTATCATAAAGAAAGTAAAGGCGAATAAATGCATAAAATGGCTCAGATACTCATCAACGTTTCCACAAATACAAGGAAATGCCTGCAGGACACAACCTGCAATTTCACAGAAATAAAATTAATAACAAATAACGAACAGCTTCAGGCCTACATACAGGCCTACATACCACTTCAGGTCCTGCAGCCACAGCATTGCATTACCTCGTGCACTTGTAACTGATCTAGTGTAATTTCTTTCCACGCAGGTTTCTCCATCGTTCATCAATACATCCAACGCTTTAATGAGGTGTCTGGCAACAAGTCAGGTGAAATACAGGAGCTGTTTCATTTTCTGGTAGACAAACATAGAACCTCTGTTTGGTCTCCATGCTCTACTTTACTGCTTGAATACAATGCTGAACTACATCCATTATCATGAATAATGGAATAAATATCGAATAATACATTAGGTATTATTGAATACTGTGTCTGCTTGTGACCTGTCCTGTCTTTGTGTTGATAACCTGAAACATCTATTTACCTTGTTAAATAAGTCGCCCTCAGTTACACGTTTGACAGGGTGGCTGTTCTATTTCAGCCCTTGTCAAAATAACCATTAATTCCTGGATTAATGCGGTTTTTCATCGACCCCTGTGCGATCCTCTATCTTTGCACATTCAAAAGCCTGAGAAGAAAATGTTCAGCAGTGAAAACAGGGAGGCAGAGGATCACTGTGTGGATTTCATACACTGCTGTTTGAGATGCTTCAGTGGATTAATATTCATTTTATGGCCAGCGTATTGAAAATGTAGAGCTGGAACCACATCAACTGATATACTAAATAAGTCTAATGTGGTCATTGGCAGCTTACCCATTTTCTATATTACTGTTAAAGAAAGAATCTTTTTAAATGTTGGTAGCACACGACAAGCAGTTTGAGCGTCACGTTCATCATTTTGATATTTTTCTAGACTTTTCTAGGCATTCTTATTCAGAAATGACTTTTATACTTAAAATAATTGCCAAACGCAGCTGTTGTGACTACATGGACACAGTACATTAGCTACAGAGTACACGTAATGATCAGCTGAGATGAGAACAAACTGTATTTGCTCTTGCACTATGTGTCTGTAGTAAAAAGGTTCCATAATGAAATGTAAAATGTTTAAAAAAGGATGCAGAATGCGACATTAAAGTACGATTTAAATGATAGTTTTGTTCATCACAGCCTGTACACCAGGTGCAGAACAACCCCTGCCTCATAACCTGCATTTTATTTAAGTTGCTATGGGCACTGAACTCCATGGTTAGGAGCATCAGGAGGATTTCGGGTTGGCATGTGCAAACTTCACCCATGATTCAGCAGGATTAGCCATCATTTTATACTGCATTTACGATTTGTGTGCCCGACTTCCCGTTTGTTTAGTCAGGAAGCTAATGCTACTGTCAACACACACACACACACACACACACACACACACACACACACACACACATATATATACGCGCAGCATCACTGGGAATACGCTTGACATTCCTGACATCTGCTGGCAGCAAAAAAGAAATATGCGTCGTTTCACCAAAAGCAGCACTTCTCACTCGGTCTGAATTTTTATTTCAAGCCCTGCTGCGCTGAACTGACTTTTGCTTTGTTTAATTATAATCTGAGTGTTTTACTCTGCTCATAGTAACTTGATATGTTTCTTTTTATCAGTATTATTACATTTGCTGGTTTTGTTTAGCTGTCATCCGGAGAAGATCTAAGACTCCTGGAGTGATGATTACGCAGAATGTAGTAAACATCCCAGAAGGAAAAAGCACCCCAGACTTCCAGTGTAAACCACTGCCTGTAACTGCAACGGAAGGTGGGTTTCATCATAACAGAATGGACATATTTAAGCATGTGTATGGTACAGTCACCTAAAAGAGGTGCAAGAAAATGAAAATGCTATATTTTCATATATCCTTTAGGAAAATTAGCTGTTTTCAAGGCCATAGTGAAAGGGGACCCAAAACCAGAGGTGTCATGGAGAAGAACTAAAGGGACGATTTCAGACAAGGACAAATTTAAGAGCAGATATGATGAATCAACTGGAGAGTATATATTGGAGGTGAGAGACTAAATCGTTTCACAAACAGTAGTTGCTGCTCATACTGAGCACTTAACAGCCCGGTAAAACACAGTACTGTATTTAAAAAGTGTTTTCTGTTGTGTAAATTCAATCTGTGTATCTGATGTCTTGCCACGGCCCGCGCTATTTGCATTTCTAGGTTCACAAAGTGACTGCTGCGGAAACAGACGCTTACAAATGCTATGCCGTGAACGAATATGGCAGAGCTATCTGCACGGCAACATTAACTGTGACTGAGGGTAAGAGTGCAGCAACACAGTTATAAACATGACATAATTCTTATTGTTGTTTGCTTCAAAGCTTCTTTTGTAATACTGAAAACAAGGTTATCATCACCTCATAGCTTTATCTGACTTCCAACTTACATTAAAGCTGTAAAAGAGGTTACATTTGAACTGAATTTGCCGCTTTCAGCTTCAACAACCCCATCAGACTTCAGAAAACTGCTGCGGAAAAGGTGAGAAAGCATATTTACAGTAGAAAGCTAATAAAATAGCCACATTTCTGCATGTGTGGCGTACATAATTAAAGCTTGCCTATAAACATTTTTCACTTTCAGTAAAGTGGAGGAAAACCGGACAGCACAAGCTGAAGGTGAAAATGATAAACGATTCTGGGACACAATGATGAACGCTGACAGGAAAGACTACGAGGGGATCTGTACTGAGTTTGGTGTTACAGACTTAGATTTGATTCTCAAGAAACTGGAAGAGAAGAAGAGAGAGCGAGCGCAAAACAAGTGTAAGGTATGAAAGCTCCCAAAGCAGACGCAGTACATCCTACTAAAACATCAGTATAGTATAAACAAGCCATGATAATATTCAATATGCCATGATTTAGTATTCACCAAACCCAGCGTATCATCGCATGCTGTGATAACTTAAGAGTTTTAATGCAGCCATCGGTTAAAATTGGTGGAAGAAACGCAGCTGAAATAATTACTTGTGAAAAGTGATTGGCCGTTTTTACCTCTGAGTTCATCTCATTAATTCTGCCTCTCTCACCCTCATCGCAATCAGCCATTCCCATCTTTCGACAGAATCAGAAAACAGGTATAATAACGGCGGCTGTGGTTTACCAGAGCAGGAAATTGAGTTTAAAGATGCGCAGTGAAATAGATTGCTATCGCATTTGCTGAAGTAACACTGACTGTGTCACTCCATTCTTTGCTTATAGCACTTCATTGTCCATGAATGAATGAGTACTGCTCACTATAGAGTAAATTACTGAGTATCCTTGACATAGGAGGTAATGGAGTAAGTGGACAAGGAAGTTCTGATTCAACCATAATATATGTTGCAAATATGTTTACCTAAACTTAAAAGACTGATTTGAAATTGTTTTCAGTTATTTTATATTTATGATATATATCATATATCAGAGATATCCTCTGGCATTTGTAAAGCATGCAGAATATACTGCAATAGTATATTGAAACGATCTTCTCCAGAGTCAGATAAAAGCTTTATTTTGTCTCTAACTCCTCTGTATGCATGACAGGATGGTGTGATTCCCTATGATGATAATGACGATGATGCAACAGAGAGACGCAGCCTTAAAAGTGCCGGGAAGACGAGGGATTTTGGTATCAAGGGCCTGACGCAAAAGGACACAGGGCTCAATCAGAGGCCTGTTGAAGAAGTCAACCTCCTCAACACTGAGCTGAATCAGGTGGATGATGAGGTCAACTTCCTCCAGTCAGAGTTCAAAAGTAGGTTCAAGACACAAAATTTTCCTAGAGTTCCTATTGGGTTTTTTTTACTACTGTTCAACATTTCTTGCCCTATCTAAAATACTGAAGAAAGTACTGAACAATAATTCCTTGTCTAACTCAATCTGCAATGATGTCACTGTATGCTTTAGCTAATTAATTCTAGGAAATGTTGGTTTCAGTTTGTATGAATGAGGCATGAGTCTATACACCTCGCATATTAATTTGTAGTAGCTTTGTGCAACAAACTAAAGAAATGTCTAGATTTACTGACTTCGTTGTGTTGCTTTTACAGTTTCCAATGTGGACTTTGTTATTAAAATTCAGGAGATTAAAGCTCAAGAACAAGATAATGCCCTCTTTGAGTGCGTCCTGACACACCCACTGCCCAAGATCACGTGGATGAGCAAGGGCAGCGTCCTGGAGGATGGAGAGAAATACAGCGTAACCGTGTCAGACCACAAACTGATCCACAGGCTGCTGATCAAGGACTGCAAACAGATGGACAAAGGCATCTATTCAGCTGTGGCTGGCATCACATCCTGCAGCGCCTGGCTGGTTGTGGAAGGTGACAACTTGCAGTGTAACGCACCAATGGTCAAATGGTCAATGTGCACTGCTGTGATCCTGATTACTGCCGAAATTAAGAGTGACTATTTTCACAAATAAATGTGAGTTATGTGTCTTGCTTGTTTTATTTCATGTCCTCTAAGCTAAGCGTGACCCTACCTCTGCTGGTAAGAAGACAGCTCGTAAAACTACCTTGGCTGCTGGAGTTCGGGCCGACCTTGAGAAAGTGGCCAGAGAGCAACAAATAAAAAACAGAGAGGAGATGGAGAAGATTTTAGCATCCGTAAAAGCAAAGCATGAAGGACAACTGAGAGATGGAAAGACATTAACTAGTGGAGGAGATGGTGAAACGAGTGCAGTCACTGAACCGGGTAAAAGCAACAGAGCAGTAAAGGACGATCCGAATGTCCCAAAAGCTGGTGCCCTTTCTGAGCCAGCAGGGACAAAAGGGAAAACAAAGATCAAGAACTCACGAGGAGATGGTACAGCAACATCATCTGATGCTTCAGCAGGTGCGCAACTGAGAGTGGATGATCCCCAGAACAAGAACAGCAGATCTGGTCAAGCGGATTTTGACAAGGTAACAGGTAAAGTCGATCAATGCCTAATAATGCATTTTCACAAAAAGCACTGCAGTGAATAGTCAGTGGGGGCTAAAATTTGCATTTAGGGTGTGTGCGTGTTTGTCTTTGTTGGCATTTCTTTTGTCACTCTGTGAGAAAATACGCTGAACTATTATAACTGACAACACCACAGATACAAATGAAGGAGGGTATTCTGATGAGAACGAGGACTTCAATGGAGCTGCCAACGGTTCAAGACCCATAAAACACGGTCAAAGAGAAGCAGACACTGAGATGTGTAAGATAACATCATGAAACTGCACTAATAAGATATACTGTAATTACTCTTTTGACTGTGTGTTGTGAAGACCCTTATACGTAGAGTTAGACCGGAAATGATGCAAGTCAAGATAATAACCGATTTGATAGAAATAAAGAGTCACAAGAGTCATTTAAGATGCACAAGCCTGAGTGCCAACAATAGAATATCTTGGAGTGATTATGAACCTTGATAAATAACTGTTTACATCTTAATTCGGCATCTAATCCTGCTAATTTTCAGTGCACCAGAGATTAAAAAACAAATCATCTTTTGTTGTTCCTGTTATAGTTAGTCCAATGGCTTTAAAAGTGGTATAACTTTTAAATTACAGCTCTGACTTTAACTGATCAGGGAAAATAAAGGTGACTTTGTTGCTAACAGTGAAAGTGTACAACAAACTACACCTGATCAATTTCACGCTGAAAGGGTTCCTCTATCATGATCAATACCACCACAGATACAGATGAAGGAGGACAATCTGAAGAGAACGAGGACTTCAGTGGACCAACCAATAACAGAAGATATGTAAAACATGGTCAAGGGAGGGAACAAAGAGAAATTGGTAAGAAGTGTGAAAAGGAAATGGTACTGTTTAATATCCATATTTTTCAAAAACACATTTTTGCCCATTTAGCACCTGTACTTTCCCATCAGCATTTACTATTTTGATTGTGTGTCGTGTTTGAGCAGATTCCAGCGGCAAAAGGGTTGGTGTAGATTTGAACCAGAGTGAAATATCTGCCGCCGGTCAAAACGAAGTGACTGAGTCGAATGGAAATAAAGACTCTGCAGTGTCTGTAAAACGGAAAGCGCACAGGAAGAAAGTGCAGTGGAAACAAGACGCATCAGGTGAGGAATGACAGCTTGAGTGCATGGAGGAAACGCACTCCTCAAGACAGACACTTGCGATAGATATGCTGTATAGCTGAGCGAACTGAGTGACCATCTGAAACATTGCTAATGATGTTACTTTCTAATTAATTGGTTAAACGTAGCTGTAAATGTAATAACATTCACCCCACTGGTTGAAAAACTGTGCTAGTTTTAAAAATCAACTTGCGATGTAGTGTGATGATGTGAAAACAGTCCTTGTCCTTGCTGATCTGCTCCTGGTTTACACTTGGATGATGTACACGATTCATTTTATCAAACACAACTGCAACAGTCTTCTGAACCAATTGAAAACCAACTGCATAAAGCTGAACGAATACCAGCTGATGACTGTGGCTTTAACACAGATCTGAATGAGGTAGCACGTGAGAATGAAGCCAGTGACGTTGATGAGGGTGAGGATGAGGACTCGAGTGGCCAGGTCAAGCATTCAAGTCGTGTGAAGCAAAGCCAACATCCACAGAGGGGAATCAATGGTAGGAGAACACAGGTGGTGCTTTACTACATGCATGTGTGATATGTTTTGGATCTTCTGCAACGTGAAGCAGTTTAAATTATATCTCAGATTGTTCTTTTATGAGTAGAAAGTGAGGTAGTCACTCATCATTTGTGTATTTTTACTGTGTTATGGCAAAAACACTGGCTCAAGCGTTAACTGCATGATTAGGTGTGCATATGTAAAGTGTCTCAATTTTAGCTTCATCTGTATGCCACTATTATTGCAAACATCAAGTGTGCAGACTGTTGTAATGGTATGATTTCAGATCACATCTCTAGTATTGTGTGTGTGTGTGTGAAGCTCAGAGTTTAATGTTTTCATATATATATATAAAAGGTGAGAGTAAAGGCCCTGAAGACAACAATGAGTGTGATGAGACCCAAGACACAACTGGCCCTGCCACACACTCGAGACGTAAAAGACAAGGCCCGCTGATAGAAGATGTGGTGATTGGTAAGTGACATTGAAGCTGTCATGACTGAATCACAGAAAGAGACTCCTGCCAGGTGCATAAATTATTCAGATAACCAATTAATGATCAGTTCAGTACTATTTTACATAACACTTATTATTATATTACTGTTATTATGACTCCAACTGCTGTGCTGCTTCTTGTTGTAAACTCATGTCTATGTGACTCGTGCTGCTGCATATCCATAAGCATACGTGTCAATTATATGTATATTATATTATATTCTGACGATCACATGTTTTATCCATCTCTAATGTTATGTTCATATGTCATTACAGTTAACTTTATTTGCATGTGTTTGGATACATTAATATGAGTAATATATGACATTTTTGTATTTTATTATGATCAAGCAGCATTGAAATGAATGTTGCCACTACAAACTGCTGAGTCATGGGATAAAGTGCCATACCTCTCTGGCGGTCGTCTGTTTTTGGTCATTTTGGGGGTCTCCGTTTGTCCTCTTACAATCTCTTGACGGTATTTTGTTAACCTGCTCGAAATAATAACTGAATCGATCATGAATGTTTTCGACCTTTGAAATGAGTATCCTAATCGTGACAATGAACATTTGTTTTCTCTCCAGCCTTGCCTTATTCAGATAAACGCTTTACAAATAGCTCTAGCCTCTGCAAGCTTTATTCTGCTTATTGTCATTGAACCGCCTTTAATACATTACCATAATATGAAAGTCACATTTTTATTATTAATGAGGATGCTTTTTTTCTTATTGTGCAGCCATTTTTGAGATTTGCATCTCCCAGTATACAGTGTTTGTATTTTTATGTGATTAGGAAATTCTGCCCAATCTGCTGACGTCTGTAGAATCAGTGTTGCCACAACTCTATGCGGAAACTCAAAGCTGAAGGACCGTTCAATATTGTTATCACAAACATTTTAAATATTGGGTTTGGAACATTTCAGCAATGTAAACAGAAATCTGTTGAATTCCTCCCTGAATTCCTCTGCAACTGATAAGGGCGTTCTTTTTCTTGTTATTCCCTATTTATTTACAATTATCCCTGCATGTTGTCTGTCAAATTGCTTTGTATTACATGTTGATTTGCTGCTTTTACGCAGCAGGGAGGCTCTCCAGGAGCAGAGCTACGCTGCGAAACCAAATTGTTTTGACATGACAGATCTGTATTCGGCTGGAGAGAGAGGCAATTTTATGTTAACAAAACAATCCACATTAAAAAAGCAAAATGTGTTTTGAAAATATTGTAGAAATGCTAGAAACACAGAACAAAAAAACTCCCTGCAGAGACTGAAAAGTATAAAAACATGAATTTTCAAAACCAGAAAAAAAATAATTGAAATGTTCAAACATTAGTTCTTCTCTCTCTCTCTCTCACTGTGAAAAATGTTTGCTATTGGATGCAATTTAAAGTAATCATAGTGCCTGACTGTTCTCTTTGGTGTATTTAAGATCCAGGTGTGCAGTTCATCTGTGGTTTGTCTGATGTCAGCGCCATCATCCACGAGACTGCTGAGTTGACATGTAAGCTCAGTAGCGAGGACTGTGAGGGAGCCTGGTTCAGAGATGGCAAAAAGGTTAGTCGCAGAGATCAAACTCATCATCTTCACTTTGTCAGTGTCAAGAAAGGGCATTATAGAGGCCTAGGGAGCGATGGGCGCTTTCACACATGTAGTTTGCTTCATTTGGTTCAAGAATAAAAAAGAAAAATACAGTTAGCGTCCATATTTGTCCAGACTCAAATAATATACAATACTTTTTTATGATTTTCTCATTTTATCCTATTAGAAATTTGACAGAATTAGGTCAAAAATGTGTTTTCTTAAGAGACTTTAAGTCCAAGTGGAAGTTTGTGCCAAAGATGAAATATCATATTCGCAAGAATGGGACACACACAAAGTCGAACACAAGCTCAACACACGTCTGGTTTAAATTCTTGTCCCTCTGAACTGAACTGAAGCAAGCGTTTGATGTGAAGCTGCAACTTTTCCCGGCGCTAATCAGGCTGACGACCTTTGTTGAATGTCAGCCCTTTCAACTCTCTCCTCACCTTTACTGCACATCTCTCGATTGTGCACTGGCATGAAGGCAAATAGCCCAAAAAGAAATTGCATTATGACTTTTTTTGATGAGAGCGCCCTTTTTCACTAATAGTGACTGGAAATCACCCAAGAGTTCATACGTTTGTGCTCATCTCTTATGTCCCTGTGTCTGGCAGATGTTTTGATACTTCAGGCATTTTGGGACACAACACACCTGGACACAAACTCCTCTGGGCTATGCAGTGCTGCTGATTTGAAAACCCTATTTACTCACAATAGCTGTTGCTCAGTGTGTTTATTTTCATCTGTCTGCACGTTTTTGTATCAGATATCCCCAGATGACAATTTCATTATCACTAAAGATGGTGCAGTCCATAAACTAGTCATAATCAGGTGCAAGGACGAGCACTCTGGGAAATACCGTTTTGAGGCAGATGGTCGTAAAACAGAGGCGATGATCAACGTCAGAGGTTTGTGAATTTATAATACTAACAACATCATGAGCCTTGATGGAGTGTAACTAGGAAAAGAGACAAAAAAAAAATACATATTCACAGCCACAGGGCAGATTTAGATCAGAATACAAAACACTGAAATCAGTGTTTGTTTTTGTCTTAGATCCCCCAAGGTTTGACCCTGAAGATCTCAGTGCTTTCACTGAGCCTCTGACAGTTAAAGTGGGGCACAACGCCATCTTCAAACTGCATTTCGTTGGCCACGAACCAATAAAGGTTCAGTGGTACAAAGAGGGAGAAGAGCTTCAAGATGACAACAATACGAGGATAGAGAAATCGGGCAGTCACAGCCGCTTGCTCCTGACCAGGTGCCAGAGAAAGGACACAGGAGAGATCAAGATCAAGCTCAAGAACGAGCATGGCTTCATTGAGGCAATTTCACAGCTAATTGTGCTGGGTAAGTATATGAAGGATGATACGGGAATTCAACACCCACATCTTTTTATCTTACTGTAAATATGACAAAAGACAAAATGTTGAAGCAATTCAAAAGAAATCAATCACCATTCAAGTCCTTCAAGAAATATACTTACAGATGCCAAAGGATGAGCAGGCGGAGCAGTATGAAGCACATTGCTCTGGTAAAATCTTTAGAACAGCAGAACAGCAGCGTCCTTAAATGCTTCATAGTTCATGCACAAACTAATAACCAAAATTAGGCCAGTCTCTCTCTCTATCAGGTGAAAGGGGTGGCACACTTCACTGAGCCCATCTGCGGCTGAACAGATTCAGGTGCTTATTTTCTCAAACGCCGCTCTCAAACTATCACACTATTGACTGGGAGGGGGGGCGGGGGGCAGGATCCCAGTTTGTGATAAGTTGACAGATTAAAGATGTGTTTTGGAAATCTATTTCAGAGCATGACAAAAGTTATTATTCAAACCTCCGCTACAGCTGCCACCACTGCCAGCAAATAATGTAACACACATAACTGTCAAATGTTATCATGATTATCTCTCAGTGGAAATACTGCTTCCCTAGCATGAATGCAGTGTTTACCCTATCAAGTATAAGAAGTTAGGAAAGGTTTTCAAACTTTAAATAACTTCTTTTTGATGTTTCAGACAAACCTACTTCACCCCTGGGACCTGCAGAGGTAACAGAAAGCTCAGCTGTATGCATCGAGTTCAGGTGGAGGCCTCCGAAGGATGACGGCGGCTCACCAGTGATTAACTACATAATGGAGCGGCAGCAAGTGGGGCGAAACACCTGGAAGAAAATAGGAGAAATCCCAGGTGTGCCCAGTTACCGCGATACAGACGTGGACCACGGCAGGAAATATTGCTACCGTATCCGGGCCGTGACAGCGGAGGGTACAAGTGACGTGATGGAGACGGATGAAATGCAAGCTGGCACGCTGGGTGAGCCAAACTGGTGCATTTGTGGTAACTGTTAGGTCTTGCCACACCAACTTCATTACAGCCCAAAGATGTACTGATGTACTGATGAGCTTCACTTCAGTCCCACTATTCTACTAGTCTAAAGCCAAGACAAGTCACAAGTCAGTCACGGACACACACGCAGACAAGCACATTGACCCCAGGTAGTGATGTGACGTTTAACTTTCCAGCTCATGTAACCTGCAGGTCTCTGGTCTGTGGGAGAAAGCAGATCACCCATTCAAACAGGTGGAGAACTTGTAACTTCAAATACATAAAGGCCAGCTTGCCTTCAAAAACAATTTCACTGTAGGGTGACAGAGCCAACCACTGAACCATCAAGCTATACACTGTCATCATTATACAACAAGATAATAAAGAAATCTTTGAAAATGCCTTTTAAACCACCCATAAAAGCAAAATGATGATGATGCAGCCGGCCAATATCAAGTCACACTGCAGAACAAGAAGCACACACTGCAGGATTATCATTAGGGAAGCCCTGATAATGTTGTTTGCCTCCTATCATGCATTGTCAAAGCCAAACAGCCACAACATTACCATTTGACAACTGGGGTCTTATTTTCCATTCAATGTTTCTAGAAACATAGAAACAACAGAAAAGGCAAAAAGGTCACAAAAAGCAGCCAAAAAGCAAACAACACAAGCAAAAAGCAAAAAATAATGAACTGCACTTACTGATGACTGCTTCGAATATACCCCCCCGCCAGTCTGCCAGTCTTCCTTCATGGAGTCAGTGTGCTGTATGAGGATCTCCTCTTCGGCCTTAGGTCTCAGATTTCCAGACAAACATTGACCGGAGTTGAAAAGTCTCCTTGACACATCCGAAACAGCCCTCCAGTTATCCTCCACAGGACATAGCTGTAAACAAATACAATGACAGTCACCGCTGCCTCACTCAAACAACCAGTATTTAATCTGCAGGTCATCTAAAAGATGTTTGGGCCTCCCCATAGATTTACCATTAAGCTTTTCAGTTAAGATGCTAACCATTTGTGAACCACACAAATCAATTCTGAACATTGCAAAGGATTTATACCTATTAATAAAGTCTGTAGCATAAATGCATTAACCAACTCTATACTGTATTATGTTAACTATTTTTTTGCAATCACTAATGTGATAATCAATGTAATTTTGTAGCTAGCATATCTGCTAATGATAAGAGTGATGTTTCCTTAAGTGTCCCTATCAATTTAATGTGCTAACGTCTCATAGCAGCTGTACGGGTTTGAGTTATATGGACTAATATTTTAACATTAGCATGCTAGCAGTGCTAAACGTCAACAGGCTAATATCTATTTTAAGTTAATGTAAAGCTATATAAAGTTACATAATGCACGTTTAACATGAAAACCAACGCTGGCAAACTGGAAATAAACAAACGGGGAATTAAACTGAGTAGTACTACGCAGCAAAGCCAGCAAAGCATCCGTTACCCGTAGCAACAAATGTCGACAAACCACACGAGTCGTTTGCGAAAAACGCTCACCACAGTTTTGAAGCCATTTCCGGCGTCGGCAGAGAAAATACAGGTGTGACTGGCGCCAATTAAGGGGCGGGCGCAGCAGGTGAACATCGTGTCAGAGCAAATGTCAGGTGAAACTGGTGACATGGCCTGATGTGACTGAAAACAGAGTAGGTAACGTGGTACACATGTGATTTTTCTACTGTGGCATGTCAAAATGTAATCAGTGAAGAAGACCTGTTTGACCATCAGCTGATCAGTGTCTCTACTGCCCCCTGCTGTTTTTACTGGACCCTACTGGTCTCTAATATTCCCTCTCGTGCTTTCTGTATCATAAAATAAAGAAAATGCTTTTTCCCCCTAATCAACAGTCCAAAACCACAAAGCATTTCCATTTTACAATAATATAATAGAAAACTGAGCTTTTTTTACAGCTGAGAAACCAAAATGTTGCTTCATAAGTGACTTCAAATGATCAATTGTAACATTTTTAGTTGATTTACTTACTTACTTAGATTAGATTAATGAATTTCATATGTAAACTGCAATTTTGTAGAATCAAAGGATTAACCTTCAGATTATAAATTCATATGAAACACAGCACAGATGTTTGGTGTCAGAGCAGATTGCTTTAGTTGTAACATAAATACACCTGAACTTGCTTATTGCAGAATACTTATTCGTCAATGCTCAGGCCAGCCTCCAACTACAACAGGAAAGTTAATTTACTGCCTGTTTCATTTCATGCATCAGCCTTTCCCGGCCCCCCAGCGCCTCCAAAGGTGGTCAGTGCGTATGACGACTGCATCAACATTTCCTGGGACGCACCAAGTAACCGAGGAGGTTCCCGTATCCTCGGCTATATTTTGGAGAAACGCAAGAAGGGCAGCAATCTCTGGACCGTTGTCAATGCCATGGACGAACTGATAAAAGGTCTGCATTTCTGTTTCATTGTAATTCACTCTGGTGGCTTTGAAGCAAAACAACGCTGATGTTTTGTTGCTGTTGTTTCTCTGAAATCACCTCCAGAGAAGAAATATGCTGTGAAAGATGTTGTGGCGGGTATGGAGTATGAATTCAGAGTTACCGCCATAAACCTCTCAGGAGCTGGTGAATTTAGCAGCCCGTCAGAGTTTGTTTTCGCACGGGATCCCAAGAGTAAGTGTGGCAGCGGTTTTTTTTATGCTACACTCAACAATAAACAATAGATTCTAGAAAATAAAGTCATGTTCATATCTTAAAATCATGTTAATTTAACTGGGTTTTCCTAATAATGTCTAAAACTTTTATTGTTATTAATTTTGTCTTCTTCTTGTAATGTTTGATTATTAAAATACCTGTTATTTGGTGTTACATGACTTTATTAATTTCCTGTACCCAAGAGCCTCCTGGGAAAGTTACAGGCCTGAAGGTGACAGAAACTTCTTACACCCACTTGGTCCTGACTTGGACCAAACCTGAGGAGAAAGCAGGCATTCAGGATGAAGCGAAGGGATATTTTGTGGAGATCCGGCAGGCTGAGTGCATCGAATGGTCCCGCTGTAACACCACCCCCGTCATCACGACTTCCTACAGTGTGAAGGGCCTCAAGTCCATGGACATGTACTGGGTGAGAGTGATTGCAACTAATGATGGAGGAGAGAGTGCTCCCGAGGAGCTGCCCAACTATGTCCTGGCAATGCCCTCACCTGGTATGTCAACTTGTTAAAAAGTTAAGACACAATATGCTGCTAACTTTAAAATTCACAACATAAAATATAGTCCAATGTATTTGAGCTTATTTTGCTATGTAAGAACCTCTTAAAGTTAAATATTATCCCAGGCACTTTTCATTGTTTTGTTCCTTATTCTAGTGAGGCCGAAGTTCACAAACCACAAAATGAAGAGTTTCATGGTGGTGAGGGCCGGAAACTCTGTCAGGCTCACATTGCACTTTGAGGTGAGATTCAGATTTTAGCTTTATTGTGGTTTACACGCTGCAGTTAACCAGAGTTTCATTAAAAACAAACAGGAGAGAAACCCAGGGGAGTTTAAATGTCCTTGTCTTTTTTACACAGGCCTCTCCACGGCCAGATATTATGTGGCTGAAGGACAATGTGCCGGTGACAAAGCGAGTTACAGTCAGTAACTCTGATGGCTCATCCCAGCTGCTGATTCCCTCCTCTGAGCGCGGTGATTCTGGCATCTACTCCATTATGGTGAAAAATCTTGTAGGACAGGAGACGTTCAGCACAGAGGTCAGGGTCACAGGTAAAAATGAAAATTAAGATGCATATTTTCTTTTGCTATGTTATGTTGATGACATGCATTAATGGGTCAGTAAACCGGCTTATGGTTTCAGATGATCCAAAGCCTCCTGGACCGGTAGAACTGGAGGAAAACGTGCCAGGAACAGTGACTGTGAAATGGGAGCCTTCTCCAGATGAGAAGCGCGATGATCGCCTCCACTACGTCGTTTCCAAACTGGACTCCACCAAACGCACGTGGACCACAGTGGCTGACAGACTCTTCAATAACAGGTTCACTGCGTGCAACATCATGCCAGGGAGGGAGTATAATTTCCGCGTCTATGCCAAAAACGACATGGGCATATCAGCACCCTCAGAGTCACCAACCTGGGGGGTGGAGAAGAAGAAAGGTGTGTTTGTGCGTCTCAAAGAACCTCCAAAGCCAAATAATCACCTCCTCAAGGAAAATACAATCTTACTGTGTCTCATCTCTTGTAGAAAAGTTCGTCGTGAGCCTGCCAACCAGAAAGGACTGCGATCTGCGCTGTGCCCCATCCTTCATTGTGCCTTTGAAGCTTCACACTGCACCCAAAGGCTATGAATGCTACATGAGCTGCGCAGTGAAGGGAAACCCCACGCCCCGTGTCACGTGGTATCGAAATCACATCAGCCTAAACACGAATACCAACTATTACATCTCCAACACCTGTGGAGTTTGCTCCATGTTGATTCTCCGTGTGGGCCCCAAAGACATGGGGGAGTATACGATCACTGCAGAGAACGCCCTCGGACGGGCTGAAAGCTCCACCATCCTCAGCGTCAGAGGTGAGAGAGAAACATTAGAGCACTCTGATTCAAATGATTGCTGGAATGGAAAATAAACATGGCACTAAATTATTTAACCTCTCCTCCATGCAGAGTGAAGAAACGAGGGCTCCCACAGTATTTACCTGAAGGTTTAAATATCTTAAATCGAAGTGGTTGCGCCGCTTGGATGTGATGCGCCAGTTGCAGCAAGGAAAAGATGAGATATGGTTTTATTGTCGAAATGATGCTGAGTTGAAAATGAAATCATTTCTCAAATAAAACTTTGCATTGCTGCTTGAAAATCATTTTACTTTGGAGTTTTCTGGTGTTTCAAATCAGACAATCGATGCACAACAGAGCGATGGTGACAAACTCTTCACCCGGCTGATTGCTGATACACTGGCACAGCAGAAAGTGAAACTATGTTTATTTTGCAGCCTTGTCTTGATTGAGTCTTTCATAGTACTGATTAATATCTATCAAATCAACCGGTGAACCTTTCTGGAAAATAACAGAATTTGTAAATTGTTACCTGAACAACATTCCTATCGTGAGTTTTCAAAGCAGATATCTGAAAATAAGAAAATAAAGGCTTACAACACTTACTTACAACATTAACAACAGATTTGTAAGTGTCTCGGTAACAAATGTCAGTTTGACAACAAGCACAATACAAATACCATGAGTCCAAAGCTGCTAAGCCACCAATAAACAATCTAATTTTCAAAGATGTGTGTTTCCTATACTCTGATATGTCAAAATATCTACTGGGAATAATGCATCTATATCTAAATATTGTATATCAGTCATAAATTTAATGACGATACGTGCCGTGAAGCAATTTATCTGTACTAAGGTTGTATAATATGCAACATATTGCATACCACGTGTTGCACAAGACAACTCTAAAGCAAACCCTGTAATGTATTCTATATAAAAACTGATTTCTGCTGACTTAACAAGCTGGTTTTGTTAAAGGCAATTAGCTAACCCACAGCTGTTTGCTGTAACATTACCAGCAGATACATTTCAGCTCACTCTCTGTAGATTTGTGCCTCTGTGAGTAAAGGAAAACAAAGAAATTAAAATAAATTTAAACTTAAACTTTTCTAGATGTAGATTTGTCACTCATACCTCCCCTAATGTCGTAATCCACAACCCTAAACAATAAGCAATAGCAAAGTGGTAGGAGGAGAGATGAGACATCATCAATCAATTATTATGTAAAATATAAAACGTAAATATTAAATAAGGCCATAAATACAGAATTTCTACAATAGAGTCTTATTTTTTAAGGCCAGCACATGCACGCTGCTAATTAGACCCTTTTTGTCAATGTTGAGTGGAGAAAAGCTGCATATGTGATGTCACCAGCCACTATGTGTCTATGTGCAAACCTCCCACATGTCATGTTACACTGTGATCCCCAGACAGGAAGTTCAGAGTTCACCTGCATTCAACTTTGACCATGTGGATGTGCCAACAGCCAATAGAAACGCTGATGCGCTATGTTTTGAGACAGAGTTAAGTTAATTATTCTAGCATGTTTTATCACTGTGCGTTGCATGTTACACAGCTTGACTGCCTGTACATGTGTCAAGCCTGTGAGGGACTGGCAACATGTTCAACCAACCCTGCAAAGGCTAAAGAATGGATGAATAGTTTATTTTTCAAAACATTACACAGGTGGAAATGACATGATAAGGCATAATCAAGGAGCAACGTGCAAATGCAATGGACCAATCCCACAAAATCAAAAGTATAATAATATGGCAAAATAAAATACACATAAATATCAACAACAGTGGAATGAGAGATGATGAAATTAAACCTGCAATGCAACCCCGATCATAAAAAGAGAAGTGTAGAGAAGAAAAGAAAAAACTATTTATTTTGACCTCATTAATGAGACATTTAACCAGTGTGCAGATTTATGGTAAAAACTATGGTAACATCTCAGAAACTGAAAGTGACCTTTGGCAGAATTTTGCCCTTTCCACGGTCACTCTGCCTGCCACTGAACACATCACTCCCGCTGCCACATTTTCATTTGATTAAGTGATTAATAAGGTCACTGTAAAACAATCTTTGTCAGCCACGGGCTTTCCTGTCATGTCACGTCATTAGGACCCACAGTGACCAGTGACAGGGGAGTGTAATTGCCTGCAGGCCGCACATGCAGCGCTGGTCCCGGCTGCAGGAAAAAATAGCGCACAGCAGTCCATCCACCCACTCGGACGTGTAGATTCGCTACTAGATGACAGCAGCGCACATGGTGACAGAGACTCAGCCACTCCCGGTGGCGGCGCCCACCCCCTCCCTCCTCCCCCCTCCCCTCGTCCTCCCCCTTCTTCTTCCTGAATGGACGGGCACGCTACCTACGGTCCACGCCTCCCCGTCTCATCTCCTGCTCTAACCTCTTCATCAAAGAACTCGCTGCAGCCTCTCGGTACCTGATTGAGCGGTGATTGAAACCCGGGTCGATCTGTGCGGCGCCGCTTAAGGGAGCCTGCTGAAGTGAAACACCGCTCACGCTTTCAGTCCACGCTTCTACTTCTTCTTCTTTCTTTTTTTTTTTACTGACCCTCCGGGCTCCTTGAATATCACCTCTCTGCCTGGCCAGGACATTGTGTCCTTTTGTGGGAGAAAATGACTGCGAAGCATCGGAAAGGGAAAAGCAACCACAAACACGAAGATAACTTTTTCAAAAATGAAGTCGCGGAGTCTGAAGTTCGCGCTGGAGCGAATAATTACACTCTCCTCTTGGTTTTATTTCTGATGATTGTGATAGGCGGTGCCACTGGCGCGTGGTTCTGTTTCCAGCAGCACCAAACTTTAACCTCCTTGACAGACAATCTCATGAGCATGCAGATGAAAATAGTGAAATTGCAGTCCTCCCACGAAGAAATGCGACAGTCAAGTAGTAAGGTAAGGGCTTGATGGGAGAAATGAGAACTATTTCCCTGTGATAACACGATTAATCACCTGGGTTTGCAGCCATCTGCAGCGCACGATGCCTATATCCGATCATGCAACCACTATAAATCTCTGCATGTGCCTATAGTTCAGAAAAACACTTTCACTCAATTAAAAAAAAGGCCTCACCACATGCAAACAGTGCGCGTTGCCCCTTACAAGTAAGGAAAGTTAAGACCTGCAGGCCTCTATCAGATTTCAAAATGCCAAGAGCCTCACTGGAGTGAGTACAAAACGCTGCTATTTCTAACATCCACACAGCTGCCGACGCTTGTAATGAGGATTATTCTTGACCTACTATTGCAGGGACCCGAAATGCAGCAGCAGCAAACCAATTCAGCATTAAAGTTTAACGTGGAAAGCGTCTGTATTGTGATGCCGGCGAAGAGCACGCGACTGGAGCTGCGCAGGGGATGCTGCCAAAATAATAATAAACATGACAGTTGTGCGCCAGGGCTAAATTTAGCCTGTGATTTTTGATACTGAACACCAGTGAAGAGGCTGTTTACAGGCCATCGGAAAGATTGTAGGGGGCACAGAGAGCGATGATTGTCTCATCTGTGCTCCTGACATGACACAATGGGTCTAAATGCTGCATTAGTGAAGGTATCTGTAGTATTAGTGCTGATGCTTTAAGAAAGTGGTTTGTTCCTTCATCTTCGTGCATCAGAATGAGTGAAGTGGCCCTGTTATGACACTAAAAAGCTCAGGTACATGGCCGCCTTGAGCTCTACCTGTGAGATGCATTCCAACCATTTTTAAGCTACTGCAGGCGCCTTAAAGGAGGTGAACAGGATTTTTTTAAAAGAACTTTGAAGAGAGCAACAAGCTCCTCTCACTCCTTCCCCCTTCGCATGCGACTCCACCTTTGTTTCAGGCTAACACTTTGCAGGAGAGCAGCTCTGCTAGCTCAGTCTTGTTGCAGTAAATTTCTTTTTTGTGACTCACGGGTTTTGCCGCTGCAGTTGTAAAAGTTCGCCCTGCCCAGTGCTTCTGTGTGCAGATCTGGAGTTCGGTTTGTTTCCTGTAACTCCCTGCAAGGACGTAGGTTTGCTGATCTGCTCATGCATGGTCAGACCTGTTATGACTGGATTTTTAATTCCTGGTATTGGTATAGGTAAGAGGATCTTTTGATTTATTTGATTGGCAAGGATTGGGATGCAACCAGGAATTTTACTGATTCAGCCAAATTATTCTGCAGACTTGTACATCCTGATATGGTAGAGAAGTGTATTTTTTTGGAGTAAATGAATAGGAGACCATGTAAAAGCATCTTTGGCACCTGCAGTTGGACAGCAGTTAAGAGGCAATTGAAGCAGCAGCAGCTCAGGGAGAATAATAGTCACTCCAAGTGGCCAGCTTGGCTCAACATCACTCCTGTATGTCTCATTGCAGCAGCATGTTTCGGAGAGTCTGGAGACCCGCCTGAATAACCTGGAGGAGTCTTACGCACTGGCCCAGAAACAGGTGGGCATGGCCTTGGCTACAGCTGAACAACTCAGGACGTCTGACCTCCCCGCTCAAGTGCTGTCGCTCCACACGGAGATGAAAGCCCGCCTGGCAGAGATGCAGCAAGCTACCGTGTCTCTGGAGCAACTGAGCCAGCTGCAGTCCACGCTGAAGGGGAAGAGCGACGAGTTCGAGGAGGTCAGGATTCAGGTGGAGGGCCTGGCGACACTGAGCGCTGAGCTTTCCCACAAGGTTGAGGTCTTGACCGGGAGCCTGGGACAAGCTGAATCAATGCTCGAGGAGAGAGTTGGACAGGTTTCCACACTGAGTGCCACCCTGGATGGACAGGCGGCTGAGGTGCTCAGACTGAAGGAGCAGCTGGACACCTACCAGGCTCAGCTCGAGGCCAGCACACAGGAGATGGTCACTGTCAGGTAGGATGTAGGGGGGAAAAAAAGGCAGCAGCTTTTGAGGCAGTAGAGAAAATAGCTCACCTCCTCTGACCCATAACTTTATGTTGATTTTGTCAAAGCCCTGTTGGCTGCCACTGTCTGCGCCCCTGTGTTACCCTAGGCCAGTGTCTGTAGGCCTCATATTCACATTGTAAGATTACCCCGATCTGTGTAAACACTTCCATTGTACTGATGATTTCTGGAGCTGAATGATTTGCGTAAAACTTCCTTTGTATGTAAGTCGGCTCCCTTTGAAGCTTACGTAAACATGATGGAAATGTGGTCCACAGGCTGCTGTAATCATGTCAGACTCAGAGAAAGCAATGTGAAGGGTGCCTTTGACAATATTTTAACCCTGTTTATTGTAAAAAAAAAAAACAAAACATAATAATAATTTGAAATGGTTTTTCATACAGAAAGTCTCACTGTGAGCATCTTTTTGTCTTTCAGAGAGTTGCTCGAGAGCGAACTGTCCCAGCGGGTCCAACAGGCCAGCGTGGAGGAGCAGCTTAATACGGTACGTCAGAGTCTGCAGGATCAGAACTCAGCAGCCCGTAGTCTGACCTCTGGACTCGAGGCTCAGCTGGAGAACATACAGAAGACGGTTACCCAGGTAACCAACATGCATGCCAATCACGTGTAGCCTGGTAATATGACTTTTAATGCATTGATCAGAATCAAATGCGCTTGAGTCGCTGAGGAAAGCAGAGACATGTGTAGTGATTCTCAGGCCTGCAACTAGACTAAATCCGATTTCATGTTAAATAAACAACTAAATAAGTCGCAGATGTGAAAAAACTTAATTTGATGCAATGTTTTCAAAATGGATACAGCTTTGTGTCATTAGATTACACTGGCAGATCACGCCTGACATGCTTTAACTGTCTCCGCACATGGTCTCGTTACTATTTCTGTTCAGTGTGCGCCCGTAGGGAACCATAATGAGATTTTCATGTCATTAATTTGCAGAAGCTAATTGCCTGGCATGGATTCTCTCACATCTACAGTTACATTCATATACTATATATCCTTTTTTTATATGTTGTTATGGAAACACGTGGATGTTCAGTTTAGGCTCGCTATGAAATAATATACAGTATTTTTTTGCCTTCCTCATATTAGCTGGTGGGAGAAACTCAACCTCCTGCTGAACCTGAGGAACAGACGGAGGAAGAAACAGCTCCCACAGCTGAAGAAGAGGCAGCTGCACCAGCAGATGAGGAAGGGGAAAAAGAAGAGGAGGCACTTCCTGCAGATGCAGAAAAAGAGGCATCCAGCCCAGAAGAGGAGGTAGATGAAGGGGGAGAGGCGAGTGAAGGAGAGGCAGCTGCACAGGATGAGGCTCCTGTGGAGCAGGAGGACTCTGTGGCAGATGAAACTGCTCTTGCAGAGGAGGCCGAGGCAGTAGAGGAGGTTAAGACAGAACAAGAAGAGCCAGTTGCCTTATCAGAACAGGAGGAGGTGGATACAACAGCAGAGACAGCAGAGGGAGAAGAGGAGCTGCCTGAAGAGGACGCATCTGAAGGAGAGGAAGTTCAGGAAGAGTCAACATTTGAGGAGGAGGAACTTAACACGGAGGAGGAAATGTCAGAGGAGGATGAAGAACAGCAGGATGTAGCAGCTGAAGAGGAGAGCCCCAGTGAGGAGGAGGCAGAGGGAGTAGATGAAGTAGATGAAGTGGAGCCATTAGAAAATGACGCTTTACCAGAAGATGAATGTAAGTAAAAATGGAGCACACTAACTGTTTAATTTTTCCATGCAGTTTGGATTTCACAGCACCAGATGAAGAAATATGAAATCCCTCCTAATATTTTATGTTTTTATTTTTTTCCAGAGTGCAAATCACCACAAAAGGATTTTAATCCACACCGGACACATCCACCGAGGAGAATGGGGACTTTGTCAGTCTAAAGTTGCAGTCTACATTATGGCAAATACTGTAGAAAGGCATTATTGATTGCTGTTGTATTAGGTGCATTATTCATGGTGTGGGTGCTCTCTGAAAGGCAGAAGAAATCAGTCACCATGCTGGAGTCGGGGCTGAAACGCGTACCTCAAAATGTCAGATGGCTATGAAGTCGGGAAGTGATTAATTCAGGGTTTGTCTGCAAATAACAACCTCAAATGCCTTAAATCAAAAACAAAAAAGTGACTGTCTTTCTACAGAGCATCCGCCACTCTTCAATTCTCTGCACTCTGGTGTTTTGTTTTTTTTTTAAATTCAAGTTCTCTGTAATAAACTGGAAATCTAAAAGCCAACGACATAACGAGAAGCCAACGCATAAACTGTTCCATCGATGCACCTGAAGCCATAAGTAATGCCCATCCTGGCCACATTAAAATGTGTTTCTTTTTGTCACTGCCTGAAATGTATCGCACTTGCAGCAACTTAATGTATCCCAGTTGTTTACACAGGCAAAACTAAAGAGCTAGCAAGAACAAGAAACAGAAAAAAGCATCTTTGCCGAGACGAAAAAGAATTCCTCGATGTTTTTAAAGACTAGTAAAAACTGTAGATTTTTTTTTTTTACTTTTTAAAGTACATATCTGATGTTTAGTACTTAAAAACTGGAGGTTTGCTTGATTTTTTTTTTTTTTTTTTTTTTTTTTTTTTTTTTTTTTGAGTTTGGCTGATTGTGTCTTTACGCACTTTTTTAACCGATCACAGTTGCGGTCAGACAGAACACGCCGGTAGTTTTCTAAAATGCAGTGGTCTAAAAGTCTGAGTCTTCTACCAAGAACTGAACCATGTGCTCAAAAGTATGTTTTTAGTCAGTTGTTCAGACTTTGCATCATTTATTGCTGCTCTGTGTCTTCATCAACAGATAATCTATGCAATACTACCACTCGTGTTTTGACTGACTTTGGAAAATGTAGCAGAATAGTTTAGTGAAGCAACTCAGGGACAAATCATTTTCATCAACAGCGCCATTTAGACCTAAATTGACCACACCAGCTGAAGATCGATATGTTGTGTCAAGCTAACAGAGCACTTACCACTTCAGATCTGTAATGACGAAACATCAGATGAAGCTTTAACCTTTACAGTTTTAGCAGTCACGTGACAGGTTAGCGCAACAGTTCATAATACCAGGATCAAACGGTAGCTGACGTACACATTTTCAGCTAAATGTGAACTAAACAGTTGGATTGCATTACACTGCAGAGACTCTCTAGCTTAAGACTGCACAGAGGAGAAGGTTTCCAAGAGGACAGTGACCCTAAATAAGGATCCAAGCTATACCAGAACTGTGAAATCTGAGGGAGACTTATCAGATCACAACCCTGCTGAACATGTCTGGGAACATTAGAAACAAAAGGTACAGCACATAAGACAGTTTGTCTGAGATGCTCTAAAGGCTCGTGAATAATGTGAACTTTTAAATAATGCTCTGCTGCACAGAGTGCAGCGTTAGAGCAATCACTGAACAAATATATTCTTGTAAAATTACCTCTATTTGTGTCGGCCTACATCACAAAGGTGGATAAGACTTCCGATGAGTGATTTCTTGGTAGTATAATGAGACTTTTGGACTTCACTGTCACATTTTTTACTAAAACTGATATTCACTTTTACCGTTTTTGCCGTAAGTTACTGTCAAGATGACACTTCTCACCATGTCATGTTTTTACAATAAACCCTGGTTCTTTCACTTTTCTATACTTGACTCTGTTGCTGTTGTGTCGTGCACAATTCATATTGATCGTGTGATAACTGCAGGTGCTTGGAGCTTGGTGAAAGAAGCTGTCTAATTTCCTTCCTGCTTGAATATATTATGAATAAGGGTCACCCATACTACCAACTCATGAGCTCGGGACTGAGACCCACAGACAGGCCGGGAGCTAAAAGGTGAACCAACATGCCGTTGCTGTGTTTTGGCATCTTTGTCGACATTGTAGAGTAGGTTGTGGAGAACAAGAAGAGAGCTAAGACATGCAACACAGGTCCTTACTAGAATCAAGCTGCGGTGTGAGTGTGTTGTTATCTGTGCAGTTTGACATGTTTAATCTCATATTTGCAATCCGTGCATCTTGTATGTGGGGGGATACAATCTGTTGAACATTAAAGTGATTACATTTTGTTGAATTGGCACAAATGTATCATGCATTTGCTGTCACTTCCATTCAAAACATTTTTGCTGGAATAGGCCGGAGCCTCCATGTGTGAGAACATGAATGGATCAGTAAAAAGTCTCAACATGCCATGACGGAGAGGGGCATGGGATGTATTCTGTTACACAGTCTATAACTTGGTGAAAGAAGCAACAGAATGCAGGAATGTGTTTGCGGTACACACGTTCGACTGAACTGATGTGTGTATTGGCACGCTTGCATCAGATCTTGGTAGACAGAAAGTCTAAATTGATTGTGTGTGCAGATAGGCAGGAAGTCTCTCTCTCTCTCTCTCTCCCTCTCTCCCTCTCTCTCTCTCTGCACTCTAGCCTGTTACAGAGTCATTTCATCCAGCCTCTCCCACTCATCACTGCTGCAGCGTCTCAGCACCTCAGTCTCTGACCTTCCACAGGGACCATGCAAGCATTTGTTCCTAGGTAAGTTTCAGAGTCACTGAGTCATGCTGTTATATTTCCAGATTCTTATTTCACCTCTTTCATTTTCAGTCTGGCAAGCGGCCGATCTGGCAAAGCTCCTAGTCCTCATGTTTGTCATCTTGATGTAGAGCAGCTATGTCCTGCACAGGTGCTGTAGGCCTCTTCGATCTGATGTAATGTGAGCTTTTGGCTTTGGAGACTGAAAATAATGGTCCTCACTTTGATCTGCGTCTTTAAGCTTTTATGTACATTAGTAATTATTGGCTTGAGGATATTCTTACTAACTATTTAGCCCTATTAATTATAAATGTTTCTTTGTGGCTTAAGATGTTTGCTTTATATGGGCTGCAGGTTTTGTTGTTATTTTAGTGTGAGTGGATAAAATCTAAACTCATGATTACTGCACTTCCGAATCAGACTCTATTTGTAAGCATCAGCAGCTGGGGTGGCTAAGACTTGTATGACATGTAGAAGCAGGGATCCACATGCTAGTCTTTGTATATTACACAGTAGAGTTTGCTGCTGACCAGCCTGCTGACTCTCAGTCAGGATTCAGGGTGACTTCACAACAGTGAGATCAATACCAGTAAAAGCGAAGCAGAGGAGGGGCGGATAGCTCTCTGGGTAAAACATGAGCCTCTCCACTGATGCTTGCTCAGCTCTTTCTGTGTGGCTGTTCAGTCACCGGCGGAAATTGTGCTCAGGTCTTGAAGTCAATGAAATGAAAATGCAAAAAGCATCTTTCTTCCTTAATTAGATGTGTTTTCTGTTAAAATGAGATACTGGGGTGGTGCACAGTGCAAGGAGAAATTATTCAAAGGTGTAAATCAGCTGGATGTTACACCTGCTGATGCAGCGTGATATCACAATTAAAGATACACAGCAGGGAGTTGGAGAAATGTGTCTTTCAGACATGTTTTAGCATTTATTATTAGACACATGCACATTTTATGAGAATACATTTTCATTTCATTAAGTCAGTTCATTTTATTACTTTGCAAAATGTCCACCAGCACTGTATAGTAACACGTCCTTGTGGAAAACATTCACACTCTGTGGTCAACATCTGATTAGACTTTCAAAATAAAGCTCAGTGAGGAACGTTTTTGGGAAAGACCACAGTCTTGTCGGGTCAAGCGACCAAAACTACAGAAACAAAACCCTGGTCCTGCGTTTGACTCATCCGGTCAGCACAAGGTCCGACTTTCCTGTGTGGACTTTGTGGCTTGTCATACTGATGTGGATCTTTGCTCCCCTTGTTATCACCCCCTGCACGGTACTGGACCTTTATTCATGTGTGTACTTTTCACATCAAAGTGAAGCACAACGTGACACCCTATCCTGAAGTGGATATGAGTTGGTGTGAGATTGGACTGAATAATTAGTATATTAATTAAAAGTGGCCCCTATATGGTGTCATTCCCAAGAAAAGTTGTGTGAAATGCAAATGAAATCTGTAGCCAGGTGGTATCTTTGTTGAAAAAGAGTAATGGTTCACCTCTAAGCTGTTTAGATTTGTCCTCTGTGTGCATTTCTGTGACAGCGTCCTGTTGTAGACCTATTGCTTCACATCTTCATGTTAACATGTTTGTTTTTTTCTCTGACCCAGGTTGTACCTGACCCCAGTCAGGGATGAAGAAGCAGAGTCTCAGAGGAAAGCAAAGTCTCGTCATGCCAGACAGACCCGCAGGTCAACGCAGGTAAGGAACAAAACACGTAGAGAAGTTTAGGTTTCATTGGACTGTGTTTGACTGAAACTGTGCGAATGTCCTGCAGGGTGTGACTCTGACAGACCTGAAAGAGGCTCAGAAGACCAACAACCTGTCTCCGCAAGACAGGCAGAAGGAGGAAGGAGGCACTCTGGATGAAAGGTCGTGTCTGAGGAAAAGCTTGACAGATGACAGGAGAGTCGAAGTCGGCTCGACGGAGTCCACGGAAGCAACACAAAACAGTCTGAAGTGGAGCAAAGTGGACGAGGTCAGCAAGAGAAATTTATGCAGAAAACAGTTTTTGCAGAAGTGCTTGTTCTGTAACTTTGGATGAAGTTTGTGATTTTTTTACTTTTGCATGTGCAGCAGGGGAACATTGAACCCAGGTTGGAAACCCTCGCTGAGTCTCCAATACCCAACCTTTTGTATTCGTCCGTTGCTGGATCGTGTGGGCTTCCTCACTGCAACAACTCCTTCAGAGGTCAGAGAAGCATTAAGGGTTTCAACTTTGCCCTTGTGTTTGTGTGTGGGTGTCTGTGTTTGTAAGCTTGTTTTACTATATTTTCGGGGACTCAGCAACAGCTTTGTGGGGACCAAAGTGTGAAAGCCTCACGTCTAACTGGCCATGTTTAGAGTTACATTTAGATATAGGTTCTGGTTCAGGTTTGATACTCACTTGTGCCATAATGCCAGTCCCCGCAAAGATAGATGTACACATAATTATTTGAGATGTCACTGCTGTTTGATTATAACATTTTAACATTTTCCAGATGTTTTTTCTTTTCTTGTGAACTAATTTCTCCCCAATGTGGAGGCAAAGATACAAAGTGCTTGCCACAGACTGAGCTTATACAGTAAATGAAAGTGACACAAGACCAGAAATGACCATACATCATTGCTACTTCACCAAATTAATAAACATATATCATGTTTTATATTTCCCCAAAGAGCCAATTTAGATTTTTGTGAAAACCCTTTTTATTGAACCACGTTTTTTCAGCTTTTGAGATACAAAAACTGCAAATAAGATAAAGAGTGTGTTTGCACATCACAGTTTATTTTAATTCCTTAATTTTTCATGCGTGAATAAGAGAGAAGTGCCTATTTTATATGTGCAGTTGGTGAGAGATGGTGGAGAGATGAAAATCAGAACCCGGTTGAAGATGCACCACAGCTGACCTTTGCCAGAAAGCAGCAGCAGAGACGACGCTGCTGCGATGTTGAAGGACTCGACTACAGCTGTGCAGAGGTATGTGGAAAACATGTGGCACTCTTCTGTGGCAATGTTCTGCCTGCAATGTTGTTCCCCCATCGTGCCACTAGATGGAGCCAACAGACTTTCACATTTTCTTATATTACGCTTCCTGGTTTCACCAAAGAGAGCTGAGTATTACCGGGTGACATGATATAAACTATGTTCTAATGCATTGAGATCCCTTGAGAATATGTTTCTAAATATAAGTGCGACCGTGACACATTTGGTTCCCATCAACAAAGAGAAAACAATGTCTTATTCATGGAAAAGGGCGTTTAGATATTAAATACTTCATGGCTGACAGTCTTATACCACAATAATTTTATTGTTTAATATTCATTAGCGCCATTGTTTCATATTCACGTCCTGTCTCCCACACCCGAAAGCTAAACTGTGCTTCAAAGGCAACTACTCTCTGATCTCTGATGCAATATTTTGAGATCTACCGCAATCATGGACATGAAGCATGCGTTCAGAGATTCTTTTATGGAGAAGTGCTGGTTAATGTCTCATAGAAGGACAGTCCAGAAGGACCAATCAACCCCACCTCCATCACCGCCACCGCCACCACCCACCACCCACCACCCTCCCTCTCTAAGTCGCTTTGCTTCTTCACATCACATGGCTGAGGTGTCTCAGCATTCCATACCATATTGGGCAAAACTGAGACGCTCTCTGCTCGGTCTTAGCCTTGGATTCAGAGGGACTGACTTTCTTTTCTCTTTTAGCCGCTAAGCTGTAACTGTGCTTCCTTCCACCTGTGTCCTGCATGTGGAAAAACCCAGAACCTCATCGTTAATTCCTCCTTCTGGGGTGCAACCTGGCGATCCACTTGAGTTTCAGTGAGGATATTCTATGTCTTTGTGTTTCTAAAAAGGAGATAAAAATAGATACCGCTGTGAACAGGAAGGAGAGTGGACACAGAGATGATAAGGTGGCGAGGGGTGACTTTTACAAGATTATACAGTGTGAATTGAAAGAGGTTTCCCTGCGAGCCGACTCCAGGTCAGCGGTTCAGCTGTCCCCCATGGTGGAATCTGAAACAGAGATCTGTTAGTAACATGAGTCTCTTAGCGTTACCCAGAGAGACTATATCTGTCTGTGATAATCATACCGAGCAGCGAGGTTTCATCAGAAGCATGACAGGCAGCCCATCACGGGGGCCGACCTCTGCGTGACTCCTTGATGATCTGAGCAGATTTTCCACATTGATTTTTCAGAAACAGAGAGAAAGACAGGTGCAGACAAGTCAGCTAAGAGATTCTGCTGCTTTAAAGGTTGTTGGCGATTGTGGCAATGATGACTGAAGGCATAAACAGAGACACAGCAAGCAAGATTACCTTTGCAGACCGTTTTACTGCTACAGTACCACTTTATACTGGATGGGGTTTCAGTAATTAGATCCTGCTGGTAGAGCGTCCTGCTCTTCCACATTAACTCCAAAACTCCATGTAAACCCTAGTGGCTGCGTCTGTGGCTCATTTTCTGTATCTAAGAAATGCATGAGAATATTATCCCGGACGGGGGGGGCTCATGCTGGGATCTACTCTTAATAAAGGTCTTTGGTTATATTAGCTGTGTATCAGCTCTAGCATATTTTCATATACTCAGTTTACAGTTGCCAGATTCAGTTTTTATGGGTCAGATCTCCAAAAATCCACCACATAATCCCACTGATTGAGGGATGTTGTATCACTGGTACACAGCAAACCACAGCACAAAATAACTTTTTCACCTTCTTTTTATCAGATTTGCTCCATCTTTCTATCCTTTTGCCCTTCCTTGTTTTTGTTCAATTTCTCTTTCTATCTGTGTGCCCCGAGCAAGGATGAGGGAGTTTGGGAACAGCGAGGTGCTGCGAACCTCACTATAAAAGGAAGATAGCATGAGGCGGCTTGTGCAGACTATGGGAAGAAAGTCTGTGTGTGTGTGTGTGTGTGTGTGTGTGTGTGTGTGTATGTGTGTGTTGGGGGCACACTCAAGGTTGTTCAAAGTTCAACATTTTGGGAGATACGCTTATTCACTTTCTTCCTGAGAGTTAGATGAGAAGATTGGCACCACTCTTGCTGTCTGTCTGCGCTGTAATTCCGAAGTTACGGCCGGTTAGCTTAGCTTAGCATAAAGACCCGTCACAGAAATCTCCTTTTAAAGTGTCCTAATTAAAATGTTCTTTCTATTTTTTGTTTAATTTGTATAAAAACTAGCTTCAGTTTTATTTCCTGTCCGGGCGCAGTGACATCTCCCCATAAAACAGCAAGTTTGGGTTTTAACACTTTGTTTTCTTATGCATTAAACAGGCAAGATATGTCATGCTAATTAGACAGATTGGTGCCTCACACCAATGTGTTATTTCTGCACCTGACTGGCTGTTTTGCCTTGTTTTGAGTTTAGTTAAGATTTTTTATTTTATAAGCTACACAAACTAGCATGCAAGCTATGCTGGCTTTAGCTTCACATTTAGACATGAGAGCCGTATCAATCCCATCTAACTCTTGCGAAGCGAATGAGCACGTTTCGCAAAAACAAATCCTTTAACGAAGTGGTGACTTTGAGGAAAGATGGAGCACAAATGTCGTGATTTCACAAACTTCCACAGGATGAGCTCAGGAAAAACAATAACCAAAGCCGAAGGACAAATTCACCAAATGCTTTGTTAATGTAGCAGAACTCAAAAGTGAAACAAATTAAACATATTTTAACGAGAGGTAATGTGGCACAAGTGCTGCGTGTTAACACGGTGTAACACACTAACAACACCTCCTCTCCATCACACTGTAGGGTGTACAGAGTTACTTGACACCTCCTGGTTGTTGATGGCTCCTCAGGTAATACTGAGTGTTGACCTTCCAGGACACAAACTGCTGCAGACCCCCCCCTCCCCCGGCTCCCCTCCGACTCTGGCTTTGTGCTCCACCTCCCCTTATCCCTGTCCACATCAGTGGACAATTTTAGCCCTCAGTGCCGAGTCCTGCCATAGCAGAGCCTCTGGCAGGCGGCCAAAGTTGAAGACAGCAGGGAAAAGCAAGGGGTTGGGGGTGGAGGGGTGGAGGGAACGGGAGGACAACCAAGCAGTGAAAGGAGAAGGAGAGAGAGAAAGCAACAGAGGGAGGGAGATGGGGGGAGAGAGAGAGAGAGAGTGTGTATAACTTTGGGAAACATAGGAAGAAGCAGCATTGGGAACAAACTTTTCTCTCTTGGCTTCTTCCATTTGGACTTTTTCACATTTCATCAAAGGCTCAGTCTTCACAGAGCGGACACGAGGGATGATAATTTGTTTACTTTACTAGTTGCAGAGTTATTTCTCAGTAATTTAGTTTTGTTGTTCTTTGCATTTTTATCTGATTATTGCTTCACTGTCTGAGCTTTGAAGAAGGCGTGACCGCACATCTGAAACCCTTCCAAACTTAGCTGCAGCCCTCTCCAGCTCCAGCTGGGAGTGTGAAGCTGGACTGAAACACACGCGCACACACACACACACACACACACTCAATACACACACATTGTACACACACCTGTTGTTGCTGAGGATTCCCCGGGACTGCAGTCATGGGCATCTGCGTCACTGTTGCTTGAGGGAATCTGTGCGTCGGTGCAGCTGTTATCTGGCGGCGGCCTCGGTGAATGTTACAGTAGAAGCTGACCCTCCAGTCCAGGGTAGAGGGGGGAGATGTCATCCTACTACCCGCGCAGCAAGGACCTGACTCGCACCAGGAAGTCAGTGACAGATTCACCACCGTCCTCTCCGTCCCCTACAGACAAAAACTACAGAGTAAGACCAGAAGCTTTTCTTAATGAGTAACACATGTTTTAAAATGATTTCAAACTCCATGATTTATGATGACATTATGTATCTGTCATTTCTTTTGATGAAACTTGTGGAATTTATTTCCTCACTAACAACTAACTGTCTAGTATGGAGACCCAAACTTGAAGAAGCTCAACGAGAGCACCTTATTTCTTACGGACTGATCCATAAACCAGAGAACATTGTTGGGATTTAGGATAAAAGATGTTAGTGACAGCACAAACTCTGACTAAAGTAGAGCTGAGGCAATTAATCGGATAGTCAGTGAGTCCAAAACTTAAATGGCATTTACTTCAACAATTGATGGATTGCCATTTTCTAAGCAAACTATCCTGTGATTACAGCCTCTTAAATGTGAAATGGCTAGTTTCCTCTGCTATATATGATGAGAAACTGAATATATTTGGGTTTTTGACAGTTTATCTGTTAAAAAAGACATTGCTCTTCAGTTCTTCAGAGCTTCCCTCACTGTTTGTCGACAAAATGATTAATTGATAAAATAACTTGCAGATTTATTTTATTGATAACTGCTGGTTGTAGTCCCAGTAAAGTATTTATGTGATTGAAGATGTAGTGAGCGTGTTCGGTTAAACAAGTAAAAATCACCATTTTATGGCCAGCGTTAGAGTTATTTCCATGATTATGTGGATTTACATGAATAATCGGCTACTCTTGATTCTCAAAATGAGTTTATTGAGATGATCAAAATAACTTGTGACCCAATCATCTGAGCTCATTTGATGTCCCGTGAAAGAGAGGCGAGCATTAGAAAGTCTGACTACACTTTCTGGAAAAGACTTGGATTGAAACATTCATTCTGTAATTTCCTGTTTTTTCTTTTTTTTCTGTCTAAGTGGCTTATTCTCATGGGCGTTGTTTGACTGTTGTGTTTATGTCAGTGCACCAGACTGAGCCGCACTCCGTGTGACAGCCACGTTTAAAGGGCCAGAGAGAAGCACAGAAAAGTGACATTGACAGTCGATTCAGAGATGCACACTTTTGCTCATGCCACACCGCAGATGCCGTCATTATAGCCCAGTTTCTTGCAGTAAACGCTACCAGTGGATGCTGTCATTTTCCTGCTCTCCTCTCAAGAAGTGTCAGTCTCTTTGTGCCGTATCCAAGGGGATACTCGGGCATTCATTTTCCATGATGTCAGCTCTATCTGAATTGGCTTGCAGTTTTCATGGGAGAGAAAATGCATTGCAGAGATCGGGGGGTGGAATCAGGTTGATGCCATATTTTTAGCACTTGCCAGTGTTTTGATGAGAACCTGGTGCCCTTTAGTAAAATACAATGCGTGTTCCAGCTGCATGCCACAGGAGGAATTGTAAACAAGAACACGTCTGCATTATTGGATGGCACTCTTTATTTAGCGGATGTTCACAGTGGTGGTAATTGAGTACATTCACTCAAGTACTGCGCTCAATTCAATGTAGTTTACACTTACTACTATATATCACAGCAATTCAGACTAAACTGCATTTAATTTGACAGCTATAGCTACTAGTTTCACAACAGTATTTTACAATAAAGAAAAAAACGTATACGTTTTTAAAAAAGAAGTAGTTCAAAGAAATATATCAGGATTTTTTTTATGTAAAAAAAAACACTCTTTATGATTTTTTACCAAAAAATACATGTTTTTTTTTATCATTTACATTATCATATTATTATTATTATTTACTTTTTGAGGCCTAAATAGTTAAAATAATCTATGTCATGGATGATGCAGTTAAAGTCAGTTTTCCTTATTTTCATACTCCATCAGTCATCTCATGCCCACACAGATTCATCTTCATCCAACCCTTTTGGAGAAAGTCTGAACCCCAGAGTCGGAACCACTGGACCAAACTAACTGTACAGAAATCAGTTAGAGCTCCACCTAACGACAGTAAACTACTATGTACGCACTAATGCATCAGTGTTGGCAGGCTGATGCTGTATTAGATAAGTCAATAAAAGACCCCTTTTCTGTTAAATTAGTACATTTTTCTGAAGAATATACTTTTACTTAAATAGGATTCTTAATATTTTATATTATGGTATTAGAACCTAAAGCAACTTAAAGGATCTCAGTACTTTCAGCAACACTGAATGTGAGGCATATTGAGTCAGTGCTCTTTACGAGGCAAAAGAAGAAGATGCTCTCAGAGGCCAAATAGGCTCATATGTCCTGTAAAGCGTTAACAGAGAGGGAGGAGTGGCTGGAGTGAGAAAAGGTGAGTGAATGTGGAAGAAACGTCTTTTATGGTCGTGTCAGTTCCAGGGGTGGGAGTGACGAGACAGAGAGTGTGTGCGCGTGTGTGTGTGTGTGCGTGCGCTCACATTTTCCTACTGCAAAACCCAGTCAGCTCTGAAGGGGCGATGCTGTGACAGGATGAGGGGATGAAGTGAAGGAGGTGACAGGGAAGGTGAAGAGTCGTTGGCTCCTGTAAACATCACAATTTATACACTGTGGCAGTGAGCTCATGCATTGCCCCTTCTATCCCCATAAGACCCTTAAACTGGAGGCATTTGTGTTTATAAAGCGCCCCTGTGGTTCAAGCATGCACCCATTTGGAAGCACTTTCCATCACTCTGACACCCTGTTGGTTTTCTCCCCCTTAGTTGATTGTGTCCTCCTGCATCTGCTCTGCCTCACGTAGCCGATCTACATGTGCCACTTCTCCCTCGTCCTGTTTCTCCTAACAAGGGAATCGCATTGATGCAGCTGCTATCAGAAGCAGAATTGCAAATATGATCCAGTTTCCGGCTTTGGCTCAGTTTGTTAGACAATGTTTCACGCTGCAGATATACAGTACATGTGCGAGCATGTATTACTGTAAGGATCTTTTACTAAGAATTAGGTCCTGGAAACCCCAATGGGCTCACTGATGATTTCACTGGAATTAAGTTTTTAAAAAACTCATTTCACCAATTTGCTAATCCCCTTAGTGTGAAATAGGAACTTATAATCTTAAAAGAGTTTGGTGAAGAGCTGTGTAAAAATTCACACCCCTGAAAGCAGACGGCATTATAATTTATTCATAAAACCAGGGGGCCAATCATCTCCGCTGATTAATGAATGTACGGCAAATCTGATCGAGGAATCTCCTCAGCTTTGCATGAACAGATCGGAGTGAGTGCTCGTCTTGGCTCCATCCTTGGCACTTTTTCATCTGAGGTCATGGAGGTCTGTTTTTTCCTGGATGGCTCTGCTGAAGCACATGACCACATAAGGACAGGCAGCGCTGGCTCAGTTATGTAAACACTTGCTGAGGAATAGCTCCTTTGACGCTGCATGAAATATCCCCCACCTAGCCAAATATGAGGAATAACTTTGCTCTCTGTTCCTTTTGACATAAATTGTCCCCTATAAAGCAAATGCTTTTAACGCAGTCTACCGTGCATCTGCTTCTTGTCTCAGACAGCTTGGAGCGCCACACAAGATGTTTATTGCAAAGCATTTCCAAACATAGGTGTTTAAAGCCCTCTTTCCCTGCTGAGACAGCAAGGCCAAATCTTTTGAATTTACAAGAAAGGTTTACGACACTTAATCAGATATAGCAAAGGCATCATAGATCAGTCTGGCTTCACATTATGGCATCTTACTCTCACAGTTATCATCCATCATGTGCCACGTTTATCAGCCGATGGCAGTGAGTAATTTATTTGTTTGGCTTGGTTCAGTGCAGGAACAGGTTTGGAAAGATGCACGCTTGTAAAGTGGAGACCCTGTACATACAGTGGGTGTAGTGTAGGGAGGAGCTACACCTACAAATTGTGTGTTAATTACTAAAGACAGCTCTTTAAGGTTGAGAGAGACAGCCCCTCTGAATAAAGCACAATACCCTGGCTCCTTGGTGAAATGGAAAACAAACTCAGCGTGTGATCACAACAGGCAACTTGGCTGCCATGCATACTGGACCAGTCATAGCGAAAAACCTTCCTGGACAGTCTGCTATCAGTCTGCTGTCCGAGGTCAGACGTCGACCCGTCACACAGGGGATACTTATAGCTTCTGATGTCATGGTGTCATCTTTACGCTGCAGGCATTTGCGTGGCAGCCGCCTGTTCTGAAAGATTAACCGGGTGCACCAGGGAGGTTTGACCTGCGTGAACCCTGTCGGTGCAGTGTTGGGGTGAATTATATCTCACTTGTGCATGTACTTCTTCCCTCTGGGACTTTGGGCCTCTGAACACGCTGTGATAATTCACTTGGAAGTTTTTTTGTTCTCTGTTGTCTCAGAATGGGAGATATTTCAGTGCCAAGCCTCTGTTTGGTCTTATCAGACAAATAAATCTGGATCTAACCACGGCAGAACATTTTTCACACTGTGTTGCCCCCACGCTGTAGCGCTGAGTGATCAAACTAACATGGTTTATTCTTTGTTTTTCAGCATGACAGATTGTCAAGGTAAGAATATAGCATCGGTTTTAATTACTTGTAAAATACATTTTTATTCAGTATTCAAAAAAAGAGAAAAGCGTAAAATAAATTAAGCAGCATTGTGCACTGAATGTGTTACTTTTAGGTATGACTCCAGTGGTGAGAGTGCAACAGACAAACCACTGGGCCGCACCAGCTCTTACACACGGAGAGAGACAAGGCTGGCTTCTTTGAATAAACAGGAGCAAGACTCCACCACCAAAGACTACAAGAAGGTAGTAACTCTAACTTACAACTAACAGCAACAATCCCACTTGAACGATTCACGTGGTGCAGAAATCTGTGGTCTGGCTGTTTGATCACCATGCAGATGCTATTTTCATAAGGGCAAAAAGAGGGAGCTTAACTTGGAATTTAAAATAATGAGTGAATAATCCTACCTCTGAAATGTTTAAAATTAAAATTCACTTCAGTATTCAAACAAATGACATCAACTTTTGACCAAAATGATATTGAACCAATAAGAGGCTGTGTAGGTGCTGGGGCCACAATATATGTTTTCATAGACTTACTAGTAATATTAACACACACACAGTGTTTTTTTAATGCTGACATTATAGATTTTCCTTTCTTTTTACGAAATGATCTGATGACCATGTCACATAGCCACATATATGGTAACGTAACGTGAATTAATGTTGTTGAATGTGAAAATGAATGTTAATCTAATGTCATAATAATGACATAAAAAGTTATGTTTGTATGTGTTGTGTACATTATTTTGTTTGTCACCAAGAGTGTTAAATACTGAGTAAACAAATAAATGTGAAATCGTGCAGCAATATTGTAAAATAGATATTTAAATGAACCAGTATCTGTTTTTATCTGATTGAGACTGCATATGCTACAAAGCTGGCTAACTAGCTTGGGCAGGTTGTGAGGTTGGAGACACAGTGTTAACGTCAAAAGCTAGCGGGTTAATTCAGAGATATATCGCCTCTGCAGAGTTTTTAATGAGTCTGGGTCCTCACTGTGATGCTGAGGTAGCCAGACTGTCTGGTGTTTGTCACTGTATGTGAAAAGATCAGTTGGTTTTATATATACAAAATATAAACAACCACAAAACCACGTTATCACTTGAAACTAGCTAGCAGCAGCTAACTGGCTAATTCTGATAGCAGCTGTCACCATGCAGATGTACCTATTTTTACAACTTTACAATAAGCGTAAACAGATGGTGATTTAATTGGATTTTAAGATAATTAGATTTCAGTTATCTTAAAAATAAACTTTGTTTAAAAATATATAATTAGAAAATGTCATAATGAAATAAACAATGGACTTTTGGAGTAATTGATGATATGATGAAAGCAGATTAATTTCTACATTCAGTTTTTTGTTTTAGAAACAATTAAATAACTAAGTATTTTGTGAATTAATTGACAATTTATTCATTCACTCAAATATTTTAAAGTTTTTATTTAATACTAAACACTTTGCAGTTTCACATGTTGCCTTACTCACTTTTTTAATTCCAAAAAAAATAAAGAATTTTTTTTTAAAAAAAGGAAAAAAGACATTAAAAGGCCATAATCTCTGAAATATTTCCTGTTCGTCATTTTGTTCAATTTTTTAGATGTATGCAGAAGCTTTGCACGAGAATGAAAGGCTGAAGTCCAGGTTGCAGGACAGCAAAGAGGAGCTGGTCAAGATACGTTCCCAGCTGGAGAAAGTAACTCAGGTAGAGAAAACCGACAAATGAAAAGTAAAACAATTGTCACCATTGTCCTTTTCATACAGGCGTGCTGAAGGACAGTCATGGCTGAATGTCTTAATCAAATTCGGTTAAACAAAAACATAGTTCTTCAGATGTTTTTCCCGTTACTTCACACTAACTGCACCATTATTCTACTTTTAGAGGCAAGACAGAATATCAGAAAGATCTGCAGTACTTGATTCTGAGAAAAGGGTAAGTGTCTTGGCAACTTTGTGGCATTTCATGTTTTATTTGAGCTCCTGCACTATCAAGATGGATAAGCCTCCCTGTCTGTTCTTGGTCTACTGCAAAGTACAAACTACTGAGAGGAAATTTTCACTCTTATTTGCAGGAAAAACAAGCTCTGGAGAAAAGAGTGTCAAACATGGAAGAGGAGTTAAAGGTCAGTGCATGCGAAAATAAATTGTGCAGACACAACACAGCTTTAAATAGCATATTTTATCTGTAATGCAAGTTGTGTGTCATATATCTCAGTAATGTCTTTGCTCCAACGCCGTAATAACACTAACAGTACTTGAAGGTACACACCTCCAGCCAAGCCTCTCTCACTCATGCTAAATCAAGCACGCCTAAAGTGTTTTTACAGAGCAAAGCACACACATATAGCAACACTCTAGGGTTGTGGTTAGCCAGGTGGGTTTGGAGTCAAGGAGAGGGAAGGTTAACGCTTCAGGCTCATTACCCACAGTGTTCTGCTGGGCCACTTCCTGCCAGTCTGAGGAGGAGCCTGTGCTGCTGCTCCCCTGCTCCACTTATCCCACTGTTGGGGTGAACATTGTGACCTAGTTCCAGCTGAATACCAAAACCCCGTCCAAGACCAAAAGACCTGCTTTTGTGAGACATTCCTGCACTGCTCTGTGTGTATTCTGCCGCACAAAGAAACACAGGGCAAGAGCAGGGAGGGAGATTTCAGACCTGAGTAGACTTGGTCTGTACTGCAGTCACAAGTTTTAAGAGAAGTCTTGGAAAATGTAATTGTCTTGACATTTTCAATTTGCGCATAAAAAGAGGATACGCTAAAAATTAAAATAAAAAAATCAAATATCACAGTAAAGCTGCTGAGGTAGAAAAGTCTGTGGCAAAAGCTAAATGAGACAAGGCATAATGGGAACTCAATTTAGATGTGGCTGAAACATCTGTTCTACTAAAGAGATGAAAAATAGCAGCAGAGGAAAACATCAGATTACTGTGTAATTACCTCTTCTTCTTCAATGGTTTAATGGCACCGGAGTGGAAAATTAGCACCACCACTGGTTTATCTCAACAAAACACCTAATGATTATCGCTCAACTGACGTGACTGCATAAGTTTGCATTTGTTTTGGCACCTGCACTGGATTTGGATGGAAAGGTAGCTATTGTTGTGCAGCAGTATGTATGTCTTTATAAACATCTAATGTATAGATAATAGATAGATTGTGTTATATTCCTTAAGAGAGATAAAATCATGGCTCTGGTTTGAGGGAGAAATATGTATATATGCAGACAGTAATAAGGACATTGTCATCGGACACATGCCGGCAGCAGATGTTTGACCCCCGTGTTGTCGTGGTTCCCTCAGCAGGACGCCCCACTGCGGTTCCGCTGTGGGTACCAGCCCTGAGAGCAGGCTGTCTCAGGGGAGGGGGGATGGTGAGTGGTCGCTATGATGCGAAGGAGTGATTGACACATGCCTGTCACCTCACAAGAATCTGTTCTGTCAAAAGACTCAGGCATGTTTACACGTGTGGACGCACGGGCACGTCACATGATAAGCCCTAAGAACTTAAGACTGTAAACGCTACAGGGGCACAGACACACAATCTTTTTGTCGTTTTAAGCAAAGCACGCCAGGAAGCTGGCTCACCCACAAAGTCACCTGTTTACATTTGCCAAGCTACAGATTCTCCACAAGGGGAAGCTCTTCAGTCATTGTCAGATTATTGCCAACCTGTACCACCTTCTGGAAAGGAAAGATAACAGCTACACTTAAGATCTCCAGATGCAGAAATGACAGTGTTGTCTGCCACAGACAAAGAAACATCTGCTGTAATCTGAGCACTTACAGTGTTACAACTGCTGCTGCGGCTGTTTTGTGCATACAGCTGTTATAAAAACAGGTGACAGAAGTGTCAGAACTGAAAAGGTTATACATTCGTTGCCAATAGATGATGCACATAAGCATGGCTTCATCTCCAGTTGAGGGGCACAGGTTGGACCGGGACTACCTCCTCAGGTCTGAAGCTGCTGGTACTGTTTCTCTGTCACTGACTGGTTCTGATGTTTCACAATCCAACTGTGTGTCCCCGTTTTCCCCTTTGAAGCAGTATCAACGTCTGAGTGTCTGATTATTTTCTAGGATTTTCAATTTCTTACAGAAAGGCTAAACCATTCTCTGAAACTCAATTAATAGCGACTGTGTAGAATTATCTGCTTGAGTGTGGTCGTATCTAATTCAATATCAAAAGCTCAATAATAAGAGAGTGTAATAAAGGATACTAGTCATTATGCATTCTTGCCTCACACTGTCCTCTTCCCTCTTGCCAAGGGCACCTCTCCAAAAACTGAAATGTTTTATTCTAATACCAAGAGAACATTATATGCATGAACTGTTAAGTTCCAAACACAGGCTAGCTTCAAATTTCCTTAATAAATGTGTTTTGGTATTGTAAGCAGCAGCTGGATACCCTCCTCAAACCTCACCCTTGGCTATATTCATGTCTACAAACTGTGTTTGGCTAGCCTGAAACCCTACAAGTGCCCTGAGTGTGTGTGTGTGTGTGTGTGTGTGTGTGTGTGTGTGTGTGTGTGAGTGAGTGCGCGCGCCTGTGTTCTGTGGTTTACCCTCAGGAATTGCGTCAAACCACAGACATTTCTCTCCAACCACATTGAGGTTCACCTCAAAAAGTCAGGCCAAGACGTAAAGGAATTGAATCATTTCTTTTCTTTTGACGTTTAACTGACAAGGCTCTTGTGTGAAGTGTGAAATAGTTGAGTTTTAGGTTATGTGAATTTTCATGAATTTTAATTCCTTCTCCTTTGCAAAGCTATGCATATGATAGCCCTTCAGCACCTCTCCACACACACACACACACACACACACACACACACACACACACACACTTTTAAGAGCACATACTGGAGGAGTACTGGCTTCATAATTTCCTTTGCTTGTAGCAGCTTTTGCTATTTCTTCTTAAATTCTCCCTGTTGTGTAAATATCTGTTTATATAAGTTTTTCTGAAGTCCCTCAGATCTGTTGTTGTTTTGCCCTGTCTGTGTAGGTGTGTGGGTGCATGCCTGTATGAGTGGATATGTATACAGTCTCTGGATGAGTCTTTCTCTTTGCACACGGCCTGCCTCCCTGCATGCTTTCTCTGTCTGCCCCTCTCTGTATCTCTCTCCTCCTCTGTGCAGGCTTTCCCTGCTCTGGCTCAGGTCCAGAACTTGCGGAGGGTGAACGAGTGTCTCCTGGCTGAGAATAGAGCCATGCTGCGTGTCCTCGCCCGCCTCTCTGAGACGGCCTCCATGCCGGAGACAGAGGACCTCTGATCCTCTGACATCATCTGTCCTCCTTTTACCCCCTCCTCTCCCCTTCTCAGCCACATAACTTCTACACTCCTCTCTCCTTCTGGTGCCTCTACAGACCCCTCGTCCTCTGCTGTGTTCCTCTCAGGCAGGTCCTGCACCCTCCTGATGCTCACCTCCCCCACACTGCAATGCCCCCCCCCCGCACTCTTTTAACCCAGTCTCCTTCATGCCATCATAGAGCAACCCTGCTGACCCCTCCCCCAAAAACATTTCTCATAAGCTTCCTTTGAAGTTTATTTTTAGCTACATTCATGTTGCATGGAGCTTCACATGACATGAACACTGCAAAACAACCAAAGTAGCAGTCTGCACCACAAAGAATAAATGCATTATTGATCTTATAACAGTCAAATACATGTGGGTTCTGTGTAATGTGCTGTGTAATCAATGCAAATTTGTTTGCCAAGGAAATAGCCAGTCTTCCAAAGGAAATGAAATGTGTGAGATCGTTAACCCTCAAAGCGATCAAGTCCTGTGCCACAGGGTGAGGCACAAGCACAGATATGTGACAGATTAAGCTTCTATGCATATTTTGAGTCATGAACTCTGCCCAAAACAGATGAATACATGTCCATTTATAGGTATAGTTAGATATTTTTGGATATAAGATTATACCACCCTCATGTCTGTTTGCTAAATATGTAGTTGCAGTTATGAAACTATTAGCTTAGAGAGAATCAGCTAGCCTGGCTTTGTCCATAAATTAAAAATAATAATAATAATAGCCCTACTAAAGCTCTAAAGCTCACATTTTGTACCATATTTGTTTAATCCATAGAAAAAAAAGTTTGATTGGCATCCTCCCAGTGACAACAAGGCTCCAGGAAGTCACTGTTCCTGTTTGAGAAATGGTCTCCAGCACAAAAAAAAACAAACCAAAACTCATTAAGTCACATTTTTGTGTTAACACTTTGGTTCTTGTACAAATCAAACAAACATCAGGTGCCAAGTTAAGTTGTGAGCTTCAGAAGTGCTGGTAGGAAGATTTCTTTTACCAGGCTAGCTGTCTCCCCCCTGTTTTCAGCGTTTGTGCTAAGCTAAGCTAACCAGCTGCTGGCTTTAGCATACAGGCATGAGAGTAGCATCATTCTCACCTCACTCTAAGCAAGAGAGTGAATAAGCATATTTCCCAAAAGTTTGAACTATTATTTTAAATTAAATCTAAAGCAGGGCATTATTATCATTCATGAGGTTGGTTTACTGGAATTCTGTGGAGAGTAACAGACAAAACAAATTAGAAAAGGGACTTCAAACAGGTGATTCGCCACAGGTCATGAACATATTGATGCCAACTGCCTTTGCTCATTCACCAGTTTATGGTAATATGCTACAGCTAGAGCAGAGGGTTATTGTTTGTCTCTAGTAGAGGGGAAATACTTTGGCAAAGAGGGTGGTTATTTTTAGTCATTGCTCCTCATGAGAGACATGACCTAGATTTGGGAAATTGACCCTCTCTCAGTTTCTCTCTCTCTTTGACTTTCACTTCTCTCCATTTCACTTTTCACACGCAGAACATATCGACAAAGTCACTCCTCACTTGCATGATCGAGTACTGTTGAGCATGTCCTCATAACTTGGCTTTAAACTCGGCTGAGAGAGCTCTTAGTTAGTGCTGATGGAAGATATTTTCCATTACGGTGGATAGTCCTGGTCAATTATGTCATGTACCACCTGAATCTTTAAATTAAAAACTATTTAAATGGGTTTTTTTTTAAAAAACTGATTATGATATAATTTCCTAACATTATTTCTTTCTTTCTCCTGTTCCAGATCTTAACAGAGCTCAAGTCAGACAACCAGAGGCTAAAGGATGAGAACGGGGCTCTCATTCGAGTCATCAGCAAACTGTCCAAATGAAAAACATGTCTGAAGCTGCTGTTCTGTGTCTGCGGATGCTCCAACCCTGATATGGCAGATTAATTATCCATGATGTCCCAAGTTGTGGCTCCTCTCTGAGTTATGGTGATGGCCTTTTTTGCAGAAATAAACTCCTGCTGGGACTTGTGAAGAGAAGTTTTAAGAAGTTTCAGTCGAATTTCACCATGTGTGCTGATGGAGTTACAACTACTTGATCGGTTATTACTATTTTGTAAAATACAGTATTTCACATTAACCAAATAGGGACCACTTGTACTGTTTGAATAGCTTTTTAAAGCCCAGCTCAAACAAGTCCATGGTTTTGCATGAAGGTGCTGTTTCTAGCATTATACTCACACATCACATTGAGACATCACGTTTGTTGCTACGTCAAGCACTGAGTATTTTACCATTGTCTTAATCACGAAGGAGGACAGAGGCCCAGCCAAAGCGCTGCAGCTCCAGAGGCAAAACACTAGATTTTAATATAAATCCACTGAAGCATCTGAGTAGCAACAACCGCCGAAGCCAGCACAGCTGCAAATGCCAGACTAAGAATGTATTCAAAATGAAGCAGAACGAAGTCTCCTGTGTCCATCATAACAACAAATAACAAATCATTTTAAAATTTCTACTTCCTCATATTTACCTTTATTAAGGTTTAATAAGATGCATGTTTGGGTTGTGATTCCTTTGACCACTTTCTCACATTTGTCACTCAGCTGTGCCTGCACTCCAGCCTTCATCTCTTGAATTTTAAAGTTCTGTAAACGCTTGACCTAAAGCATCTTTTGTAGAAATCTACTGGTAACAGCACTTTGACAGTTTTCTATGGTCCACAAGGCCTTGTCATCAATATATACACTCATTACAACAGCAAAACTGTAAAACATTTCCAACTGGTTAGATACATTTTAATGTCATTTCAGTCAAACTTTCAAAAACAATTTTTTTATGTGTACCTTACATAAAATAAAGTCCCAACTGTACTCGGTAAGAGGACTTTATGTTAGCCCCGAAAGGCAAAGTACAGTGTGTATGCACTTGGTACAGAATGAACAGTGCAGATCTTTGATCACTTGGGCATCAATAGCAGCACATAAAGTAATTTATTGTTTCCCAAAATCTGTTCCTCATTTCTTTTGTGTGGTTTTAGTACCCGTTCTTTATTTTTGGTTTGCTTGTCCTTCATGGAGTTGTTTTTTTTAATCCAATGGCTCAGCTTCAAAACAGCAGAATGAAGAACAGAGGAGACAGTCTGACTGTGTGTGTGTGTGTCTGTGTGTGTGTGTGTGTGTGTGTGTGTGTGAAAGAAAGTGTCCTATGTTACGTTTTGTAATAGAGATATATTTATTTATTTATGCATTTCTTAGTTTTTGTCTTTATACTTTGTTTACTCCATTTTCTCTCACAGGAATACACCTTTTATTTTGGTCGACCTCTTGGCCATCTGTCTGTTAGGTGTTGAAAACACAGATACCAAATCAATCCACCAGCAGACACGCTGTACAATCACACTTAAGTCTCCACAATAACATGTGATCTTTAAGGTTTTAAGGAGATACTGTGGCTAACACTATTTTATGTGGTGTAGAATGCATACATTTGGACCTAACTGCGTTGTGCATTTGATAGTTCAATTAATCGTTACATAAGCACTTTGAGTTTTTAGTTTATTATTTGAATAATGCAGCAAAACCTAACTTCATAAGGAGATTGGAAGCCACATTTACTGGTGCTATCGCGTTGTGTTGTATTATATTAACACTGCTCCTCAATATATTTTCAACACAATGTTTCAAAATTAGAAATGTTTACTAGAAATGATAATAAGACCATGAAAACAGGCTGCTGCCTTGTGGTGATTCTCCACGAGTGTCATCACCTTCGCTGTTTTCCATAAAAGCAGATAAAGTCATCCCTAGTTCAAAGAAGAAAATGTGCGATTTATCATATTTAATGTATGAAACTGCCAGACTCAGCCTCACATTTGCATTAATATTCCCCCAGCTTGTAGAGTCGCTACAGGTGATGGATGGCGTGCCGTGGACGTGAATGATTATGGTATCTGTCTTTCCCTTCACTTAATGGCTGAGCTGACCAAAATTCCTAGTGTTTAATGTGTTCCTTTAACTATGTGATGGTTTCTGGAGTCCAACCAGGGCAGCATGCTAACACCCGTGTTATCTTGACACACATCCAGTAAACTGATTTACTCATAACTGCAGATAAGATACAGTACATGCCAGATATATTGAACTATGCAGTATGTTGTATTGAAACATTTGAAATGTGTTGATAGCTTATTGTACACACATCAGTTTACTCACTTTGCTTAATAAATGATAAAGGAATGAAAAGGTTTCCCTTTGTGACGTTAATAAATAATGCACTGCATATTAAACACAAGCAACTCATGGTAATTAAAAGGCCTTTATTTCCTATTTGTTTTTTTACAGAACTGGTAACACATATGATAAATTTGTAATAAGTTATTTGGTTCCCTTGATAACTTTATAAGGATCCCCAACGTTTGTCCACATAAGGGTCAAGAGGAGTTTGTGAGCAACGTTTGTGTCCAGTCAAGGGCTAAAGCATGCGATCCACAGTAGGCACAAGTACTGACATGAACACGCGCACCACGACACTAGACACGAAGAAACACAGCTAGAGGACACAACCTGACTGTCCTCCGACGCTTTAAAAGATGATGAAGAAGAGAAGGGATGGTGGGGAAAAAAAAGGAAAAAGAAGTCTTGAGAGTACAGTTGCATCAGGGATGACAGGTGGAGGACTAAGCGCTCAAGAGGGGAGTTTGGTACGGTCCTGCATGTTTGGCAGTATACAGTATGTCCATGTTGTAAACATGAAGGCCGGCATTCTTTACGCTCAGCAAAAGCAGATTCAAGAGGAGAAATCAACGAGCCTGCTTCCTATTCAGCTTGATGATACTGATGGTACATAGCTGGTTTACACATAAACAGGACAAAGATGCGAAACAAAAAGCAAATGTGAGATTCTGGCATTGATTCAAATACAGTCCTACATTCTACATTAGGATACACATCACAAAAACCCAAAAAACCAAAAGGGGGACAGAAGGGGTGATTACACATATGCACAAGAATACAAAGAAGAAATACAGCGAGTAATAGAGGAGACAAGACAGCATGTTTCAAAGTGGTTTCTTTACCCGCTGAGAGGCTTCTCAACACATTTTTGACAAGGTGACAGGTGATCTATTGAACTTTGGATGGTTTCCCTTTTTAAATCCCAGCGTTTGTTTGAAAAAAAAAAGGAGCAAAAAAAACAACAACAACAACAACAACAACAAAAAAACACAACCAGTTGTGTGAACGGTGCTCTAAAACTGTCTCTGCACAGTTGAAACAGCACATTGTTTCAGATGCAGTTGTGCATAAAGGTAGTATACATCTCCACGGCTCTCACCAGAACAGAAGAACCCCATATTTAAAATAGAACTGATACTGTTTGAGTAATACATACACAGTCATACACATAGAGATGTACATTTAAGAATGAGTAATGTGTCCCGTACATGCAGACCTGTACTGTATATTCTATTTATATATTCTAGTGCTGTGTTTTTTGCACCATGTCTGCTAAAGGGCCTACACGTCATCTATTTATCCCAAGTACACAAGCACACACAGCTCCCAGTTTCTGTCCCCCATAGAACGTAAGTGGTCATGTGACTTGTGGTGACCAAAGCAGGAAAAAGGAAATCAATCGATAAATCTCTCAAAATGTGCTATAGATGTACCTGCAATCACATTTGCCCCATCATCAGCATGTGTCCTGTTTGCCTCTGCGTGGACTGTTATTTTGGCTTTGTAGATTCAAACAGTGTTGACGAACGCGGGCAACTGTAAGCAGGTAGTGGCAGTATTACTGAAACACACTGAAATCTTGTGTTTTAATTATTCTCAGTGCATCATTTGGTCACAGTCAGTAGCATTTATGGGTCAGTGAGTAAATATAATATTGCATTAGACGATGCGCTGCGGCACGCGACACATCGTTGGTAGATAGATGGCAGTTTGAGGTTTACGTCAGAGAAAGTTCAGCAACTAAGGTAAACGTAAAGGAATAGTTCAACATTTTGGGAAATAGGCGTATTCACCTTTTTGCTAAGAGATTAGAAGATGGATACCACTCTTATCTGTACGTTTGGAATAAAACTAGAGACAGGAGGCAGTTAGCTTAGCTTAGCACAAAGAATAGAAACGAGTGGAAACGGCTAGCCTGGGTGTGGCAACTGTGATAAAAACCAACCTACCAGCACTTCAGAAGCTCTCTAATCAATACATTACCTCATTTGTTTGATCTGTACACACACTGACAGGTAAAAAGGTGCTGTTTTAAAGAATCAGTCAGACAATTTCAGGATCCTGGGTCAGATACTTCCTGGAGTGTTTCTGTCACCCTGAGGTTGCCAGGAAACTAGTTGAGAATGGTTTAGAAGTGGGATAATGTTTTATTTTATTTTATTTTTCCCTTTGTATCCATCTATTTCCAGTCTTTGTAGTGAAGGACAGATTGGTTATTCCTGTGCTCTGCTGCTTTATCATTATTTTTTAGTCATCCTAAATCCCAAATGTCCTGCACTATCAATTCCCTTATTGTGTTAATGACTGAACATTTAATGCTGCGTGTGCGTCTTTTTTACTTCCTGTCTCAAAAACGAATGTAAGGCAATGTACTGTTATGCACAGAGGAATACAAATATGCAATGCATCCACATCAGACATTAAACAGGAAACAAGTAAAACTGTTTCCTGGTCATTTTTAATTTTATTTTATTAATTATTGCAATATACTGCTTTTAGTGGTACTACCATTCATTTTTTTTTTATTGTATGGAATGCTATACTGACAATTTAGACTTGTTACGTTTTGTTTTCTTTTGCCTTTTTATGTTACATTATCATTTTATATTATGATATAATGTTTCCAGGTGTGCGACCCCAGGAAGGGCAGCTGCTACTTCGGCGGTGGCTAACTGGGATCCACTTAATGAATGAAGCTAAGCTAACTGTCTCCAGGCTAAAGCCTCATGTTTAGCGCACAGACCGGCCTCAGTCCACTAATCCCTCAGCCAAAAGGCAAAGATTTCACAAAATTTGGAACTGCTTCTCATATCATGCGCATGACATCATGTGCATTTCTGTATTTTCATACACATTTTGCCATGTGTTTGTGAAAATCCTAACTCTATGCATAGCTCTATGGGAGGGATTCAGGCCTAAAACTTGGGTGCCGCTGCTTTACGGTTCTCTCTTTTTGCTTCAACGTCGTTGGATCTCTAAACCACTTTCTTTCTTCGTTGTTGTTGATTGAGCAACTTGCTGAAGGAACCAACACAAAGACCGTCAGCGTGGGTCGCAGATCACCAGCAGTGCGTCACCGATTGTACATGTACATTCTGCTGCTAAACTGGAAGAGGAGAAACTAGAAGAGTGATCCAGTTTGGTTCATTAATTGCACTCAGCCCAAGAATAGAACACACTCTCATATATATATATATATATTTATATAATTTTAGCACTATTATTGAGAACCCATTGTGATATTATACCTATTATTTATGCTATCAAAACAAGGCATATACATTACTAATCACAATACTGTAAAATCAGCTACTTCTATGAAACAAGGACATCAACAGCTCTGAAAGTAGAAAAAGACACACTCACTCTACTAAACTCACAACTGTTCTCAATGCTCACATATACAGTAAAATGGATTTTGCCCTCTTGATGAACAAAGACCTCTGAAACGGAATGTAAAAGAGAAACACTGGCCGAGGAAAATGAAGACGTCAGGTTTTTTTTCTTTATAAATAAACTCTAGCTACTCAGCTGAGCTCTAAAGAGTTAGTGCTTGAGTTTTATGGCTTTAGTTTTATCTTATTCATTTATCTTGTATACACGTACACGTATTGTATAATAAACACAGTAAAAGAGACACAGCCGTGAAGGGTTTCAGGTCATTTAAGTAGAAGTGGAAAATAAAAATTTCCAAGTAAAGAAAGAGAGAAGAAGGGATTCCAAGTCATTTTTGTTCACTGGAATGAGATTATTCATCTTTTGGCCCCTGGAAACGCATTTCGTACAAAGATATGATCCAACAGACTTCGTTCTGGGTCAGTACTGGCACAAGTAACGAATCCTACAATCCACCTACAGATGGCAGAATTATTTAGTCCTCTTCAAATGATTTATTTCACAATATCATCGTGCCATATCTGTTGTTAGAAAATAGTCATCTTATAGACTTGGAGACCCCCGCTTCCCCATCTCAGAACATTATAAATTCAAAGCATATCTTCTTCTTTTTTAAAAAAAAGCAATAAAATCCAGAAACAAGTCAAACATTGGCCTTCAGATAAGTGCTGAAACTAAACGTATGGCAGATAAAATGTGTCAAAATTATAAAAAAAAATAATAAATAAATAAATTGGACCACAAGTTAGATAGCAAGCATGCGGCTACATTTTCATCCTACATGAACTCACACACAGTACTGGACGACACACTTGCTTAAGAAGTTCAGGCGTGGAAAGGTTCTTATTAGTAATAGTACTCTAATATTTGTATGACATTCTCTCCAATGACCCTCATGGAAAATAAATACACATTTGTTTCATTTAGAAAATATACAGTGCATCTTTTTTTCTCCCCTTCGTTGTGTTATTAAAATGACAAATGACACCCATTTACGTACACGAGATATTTTTGCTTCGTCTCTAAAACATGCTCTTATGTACAGTATTTTGTATAAACATGCAGTATCAACGTGTATGAACTATGTATATAGGCAAAACTACACACCGATGGGTTGCTTGATTGCTTCCATGTTGCCTTTTCTTTAGTGCTGCTTCATCAACGGAAGAAAAAGGTCGTGTAAGATGAGAAACAGAAATCTGAACATGGTCTATGTTGGTTACCAAATTAAAATAAATAAATAACAAATTACAATTTCCAACAGAGAACGATACAAGAGCCAACATTCATTAAATTCCCAACAAAAATAAAGTTGCTGTACTTGTCTACATTTGTTTCACACTGACTTTGATTTTCTTGCACACAGTCAACGGGAAGTTTTTGCAGTTGGTTCTCGCAGACAGCACTGATTTTAATTAATCACTACACCTGCAGGCAGGTACGCTGGGGCCGGAGCACCTGACGCACATTTGATTTCAATTAACAATTAAGCTTTCATCAATTTATTCAGGCCTGATGAGTTTTGGTTGGAATTTGTCACAAGACAAAGTCTGTCCTGAAACTCTCTCTTCCACAGAGTGTGACTTTGACAAATACTGACCCAATTTCACTCAGCGACGGAGCCAGGGAGCAGCTTTAGATTGAAACGTGTCTCTTTTCTTGTTAGAGGAGTCCATTTATCTGTCCGGCATGCCACATGTGCCACAGAAAATTTCAATCTCACAACATTTTATCAAGAAATAAAACATCCACAGATCAAAGAACAGTGTCAAATTACCACAGAACAGACTAATACCCAGTAGTGCAATTAAATTCAACAGTTTGGTAAGCAGTGTATAAAATACACATGGATCAGTGCCTTCTTCCAGACCATATCCTTGCAATCAAGTGAGAAACGTAATATTAAAAACAATAAAAACACATAGGCAAAAAGCTGAGCTGAACAAAGCAACAACAACAACGACAACAACAAAACTGCTTACCTAATGCACTCCTTTGCTCTCTCTGATTTTTTTAAAACCAGCAGTTAACATAAATAATTAAAGCTCTGGTTTCTGAGGGTACTTAAACGTAACATTTGGATTTAAAGTGCTTAGGAATAAAAGTGTTTGAAGTTGAAGGAAAGAAAATACAACTGGATAAATACGAAAGAAAGGAAAAGGGATAGAGAAAATAAGAAATAAAGGAATGAAGAGAACAACACCGCTAACTGGAAGGCGTCCCTGGTAAGTTGAAAATTGCTTATTTTGTTACTTTGAAGGCTTGTCTCCTTTATGACTGTAAGACGGTTATAGGGATTCCTTTGAAGTAAAACCCTTGTGTCAAGTCCATGACTAATGGCAGTAGCACTGAACAAGTGAGATACAGAATCAGAGGCGCTGGGAGGGGAGGTGGTACACTGCAGGCAGTAATCGACACCTTGTAAATATCACGTCATTGGTGGTTGGAATCAGTCTCTGTTGTACCCGCTCTGATATTTCCTCGCTTTTTTTTTTTTTGTTGTTGTTCAGATGACAGACGCCGCCTTTTTGCACAGTCAAAAAAAAAACTCACAAATACCCCCAACCCTCTTTTTTTTTTCCTGAAAATCCATCGCTCCCTGTTCCCTAACATACCATCTCATGGTTAAGCTGGTTAACACTAGTCGTGAGCCTTACGTCACCGAAAACTTAATAAAAACAAGCGGTCGAGCTTTTGAATCCAACATTTCTTTCTCGTCGAGTGGAATATTTGAATAATAACAACCCGTTTAGAAAAAAAGGCATGGAGTTTCAGTTTCCTCTCAGTTTTCCTGAGACGATGGGTGGAAGGTTAACTAATCAAAAAGGCAGTGTGTTTGTGGGTAACTGGATATGTGCCTATCCCTACTGGCTACCCAACTCTAGGAATGTACTTCAAACGAACAGAATCATCTATGATAACTGGCAGGTGTGGATCATGGTGCACAATACACCTAAGGAATGGACCTGCTTGTGTTATTTCTCTATCATATGGCAGTATAAAGCATTTTATTATTAAGCACTATTCTAAGCAAACTGTGTCACTAAAGGGAAGGGGTGAGTAGTACAATATGAGTGAATGAGTGTTTTATCCCCTCTATCACCAGATTTCCCATATAGCACTCTTACTGTTCTTCACTCTGTATTCTTATTAATGGAACCACAACCCCAATACAAAAATAGATCTAAAGGAAATCAACGGAGTATCTGTCCATCCTGTAACTTGTCTTCTTTTTCAATGACATGATTCATATAACATGATGTTGTTGTTTTTTTTTAAACTATATTTCCCATCATGTTGAATGGTATCTATGGATCTTTTGAAAAGGTGGGGGAGGGAGGCGGAGGGAGGGTGTTGGAGGGAGCGGATGTACAGTTAGGGTGCTCTTTTGGAATATACACTGATATGTGGGACCTGGGGTAATGATGGGAAGTACATGGGTAGTGGGTAGAGGTGGTGGTGAAGGGGGCGAGGGGGGGTGGGGGGGGCGATGTGTTCTGATGGGAGTTTACTTCTTGGCATTTAGGGCCGCGACGGCAGCATCCACCTCCTCCTCTGGCTGCAGTGGATGCCACTGGGCGATGGGGCGGCGGGGGTTGGCCAGCATGTCAGACCAGTGTTTCAGCCCGGCCCCTGTGCACTTGCTTCCCACCAAGATCTTCCCAATGGCGTCGTTCTTGCCAATCTTGTCATAATCCAGCACTGTGATCACAGCTTGTATTTTCTGTGAGAATGGAGGGAAGGCATTAAAACAAGGTCCATAATGCTATGATGATTACATTAAAATTAAAAGCAGTTTGATTTCTTTTTTCAGCTTTCATAGAAAAAAGGTTTCTAATGCAGAACTATTGCAATGTTTGGGCGTGCAGTGGTCCCATTGCTGTGCCTGGGTGGCTGTGCCTCAGGGTTTCCTGTGTGGGTGGTGTGTACTAGGACAACCTACCATCACTGTTCAGTGTCCTGCTTACCTCTATGCTCATAAACTTTAAAAAATAAATAATTTGTAGGTGTTCTTGTTATGAATTATATGGGTCTCTTACCTCAAATTGGTTTGATATGATATATATTTATTGAATGTTTGATGCTGATGTGTTTTTCAGTGTTGGAAATTAAGTTTTAATATTCTCATGACTGTACAGTCCTGGATCAGGCCTGCAACCAGTTAGCCTGTGTCTATTTCTTGTTTCTTTAATCTGAACAAAGACGCAGTTGTTATTAATTAGTATTTTTAATAGCACGTAGTGAATTTCTACCTTCAGAACAGCATTTTTATTTAAGTAGGACACTGTCAGACTGTTTCTACCCCTGAGAGATCTTGAAGGAACTTAACAAATGAGTCCTTTTCCTTACCTGCATTTGCTCAAGAGGAATCTCAAAGCTGAAGGACTCGTTGTAGTAAGGATTCAAAGTGTTCTTCTTCACCGTCGTCTTCTTCTTCTTCAGCCTCTTTCCATTCTGCAGCAGGTTAATTTTCACGTAGGGATCTGAAAACGGCACGGCGACAAAATCGTGACACATCTGACGAAAATGCCATGCACGTGAATGTTTTGGTTGCAGTGCTGTAATGCACCAACAGATGGGGCCAATGCTGAAGCCAGGGGGGTAGCGAGAGCTGGTGCATGGTAAGTACTGCAGCGTCAGCACGTGAGCAGAGCAGCACCGACCTAATGGCTGTGCTCACGGGCACGCTCCTTCTTACACTGCAGTCCTGCTGCAAGCATCCAGATTTCACCTTAAGCTGTCTATTTTTGTAAAACTGTGAGCGCTGAAATAGTGACACGTGTGACAATGTGATAATTAAATGCAAATATGTGATGCTCAGCTCCGTGTATATACCTGACAGTCCACCCACGTCCATTTTCTTCAGGTTCTTGGCCTCCAGAATACAGATGGTAAGTTTTCCGGCAGTGGGGACGTAACGCAGAGAGATGCAAATGTCTCCCAGCTTCTCCGGCTGCGAGGAAAAAGGCCGGGGGGAGAGAATTAGAGGACTGATGGAGAACTTGCATCTTTTTCTCTGATGTACAGTGCATTACGTAAACAAATTGTCCCTTTGGAGTTACATTTTAAATGCACAGCAAATAATCCCTGTTGCCATTACTTTTGTCTTAACAGCAGAAAAACGTACATTACATAAAATATCTGTGACTGCAGACTGAATATGTCCTCTTAAAATTACTCTGGGGAGGTTTCATCGTGAAAACCTGCTCTCCTGTTTTTCATACTCTGGTGCAGGGTAAAGATGACAAAACAGCACATTACAGGCTGCATGGAACAGAGGAAGCAGTGCAGTTGGTTAGAAAAACAAAAAGTGTGTCCTTTAGCCCTCTGAATCTCATTGGTAAACAGGCAAAGTTGCCACCTTGAGCTCATGCTTATTTTTGTGCTATGTCATCAGCTGAGTAAGCTGGTCAGGTTGCTCAGTATGAAAAAAAACTGTTTTTGCTAAGAATCTGGTTTTCTGACTCGTGTTTTTCACTGTGTTTAAAATCTTTTTTTGAAATGCACATTGCAGTTTGTAAAGAGGATAAGAATACTCCTATTGCAAACTGCCCTGATATAAGTTTATTACAGATATAACAGCATCCTCAATGTCAGCACAAGTCTGCAGAACAAAAACCGAGCAACTTGAATATATCATCACATTTTCAGATGAATACACCACGATTGGTGAACTCGCCGGCGACATTAACTCTCTGTTAACTCTGCTTCTGGTCTCCACCAATTCCCAAGGCTCTTTAGCTGCTAAATGTGCCGCTATGTCCCCAGCTAACCGTGTTCACTTACTGTGTCTGACTGACTGTTTGATGCTGAGCAGGTGGTGTACAGTTGGTTTTCAGAGCAGTTTAGTGAAAACAGCTGCCTGCTGCAGCTCCAGACAATGCTCTGAGAGCAGTGAGACAGATAAGCAGCAACCTGAAGCTCACTCTAAAGCTCTGTTAAGCCGTGCGTGGCTGCAGATTCAGATGACTCTCTGTAGGTTCACCACAAGGTTTGAACGTCCCCTTTGACATCTCAGTCACTGGTATTACAGTGTTTCAATTACAACCTCTTTAGGGAATCTTAATAAAAAATATTTATGTTGTCTTCAAATACGTTCTCAAACTCTCGAAATGTTGGCGCTTGTCTAATAAAATCGAGTCAAACAAACATCTCTACTCTGTACATGAGAGAAAGTCGTGGACAGACACAGCAGTGTGGTAACAGCAATATAACACTCTACTGAATGACTCTTACCTCTTCTTGATCCGCACTGTCCAGGTCTCTCCACTCCTCAATTGGCTTTGCCAGGTCAAGGGTGTTCATGGGTATTTTAATCTCTCCGATGACGTCATGTTTAGAGAAGCGGTCAAAGTCGTAGACTGACATGACCAGGGTCTTCCCTCCCATCTCTTGGAAAGGAATCTGGAAGACAGAAACAACCACATTTTACTCGTTTTGATCGTTTTTCAGAGGTTTTCTGACAACTCACAGACTTGGTAATGAGAGTCTGATCAGACCCAAACAGCGATATGGGTTGTGACTTCAGCCTGGAGCTCCAAATCGCCTGACTTAATAACCTGCAGTCTCAGCGGAACTAGCCTGACTTTGACAAGGAAAGAGCGATGTGAAGTGTTTTTATACAGCTGTGTCAGCAGGAAAGGTGCACCAGAGGTGGCCTTCCCCTTTAATTTGATTCTCTACCACATTCTCCTTGTCACACACCTTCAATGTGTCCGCTGCTTTTTTATCACTGCTGGCCAGAAGCGATCACAGCTCATGCACGTAGAGGAAGACAAGAAAAGCTTTTCACCTTTACCCGCCCATTAAACCGCTTCACGTACATGTTGCTTTAATAAGTTATAAGTAAAAGGTTAACCACGAGGTGTTTCGGCTTACCTTGAAAGTAAAGGTCTCATTGAAGACGGGATTGAGCGTTTTCTTGTGAACCTTTGTGTCGAACTTCTTCTTCTTGTCGGGGAGGACGTAGACCTTGACATAAGGGTCAGAGGTGCCGCCGCTGTCCATAGAGAGGAGATCAGCTGCTTGCAGGATTCCCACGGTGAGCTGAGGAGGCGGGAGGGGAGCAAGCGTGTCATTAAAAGTCGGCGAGCATTTCACCACCTCGCGCCCTGAAAACACTTCAATATGTCCCTGATCCCGTTTTCCCTTTTTGATAATCAGCCAGGAAAGAACAGGCCAAAGGAAATGTCATACAAAGGAAACTGCAACGTGCGATGCTTACACAAGCGCGGCTTTTCATTTCAAAGAGAAAATGTTAACTACTCAAGCAGTTTGTTTGCTTGCCTTGTTCTCCTGGAAGTCATAGTCAATGGAGTACTGCAGCTTCCCGAGCTTTTCTTTCTCCTTCACCTCCTCCTCTTTCTCGTCTCCGGTCAGTCCAGGCTCGACATCATCTTCCTCATCGTCATCATCCTGTTGTTTCTGCAAAGACAGAAGGGAGGGGGGCGGAGGGGGGTGGGGCAGGCGGCAGAAGAAGGGGTAAGAGGACGATTCTGATTTGGCGGCTGTGCTGAACACAAAACCTCGGCCGTCAGCAGTCGGGTTAGTCACAGCACCTACCTGCCACTTACCCCCGCTCACCCCGGTGTTACTAGTGCAATCTGTTCATCGATGACCACGGTTGCAACCTGACTTGATTTCACTATTTCTTGGGTGACACCATTTGCTGTTTGGTTTTTTTTTCTTTTTAAACGTATTTCATGAGCTTTACGGGTAAAATCTTCTAAAATCAGATGTAGGGAATTTCTATTTGTCTACATGTTGCAGAAATGCAATTTCAATACAATTCTACTGTGCAAAGAGTGCAGAGAGATCGAAACTGAGAAAAGGAAGCAAACAACAGAATAAAAACAGTCAATATGCAGGGGGTGGACAGAAAAACAGGAACACCTTACAATATATTTCAGTATAATACAACAGCCATGCAGAAACCTCTGGAAGTTTTCTGTCAGACCTTTATTACGGCTAATTGGGATTTTTGTTTTTTGGCTTTTTTCCGACTGACTCACTTGTGTAGCAGCCTGTAATTACAGGTAGTGGACAAAATAACGGGAACGTGACACGGCACAGGATTTCAACTGCAACCGCAGTTTCACAGGCAGCTACACAAATCCCAGATATGACTCATCCCAAGTGAGTCACATTAAGTTGTTTTAAAAAGTCGAAAAAATCGTGACGGCATATCCCACACAGAGGAAAGCTGCATCAGCAAAGATGAGCCAAAGTCACAAGTAAACAGTCTAGGGGATATTATGAGGTATTCTCTCTCTCTTCTCTAAGAATGCCACAAAGTTCAGGCTTATTGTCAACAGACCTGTATCCATTGCAGAGCTTATTGCGCCGCGCTACAGTGCAGGCATTCTTGTTATTTTGTCCACCCTGTTTACAGTATTTCAAGTACAGGCTGTTTCGAGAAGCAGAGCGTCCTTCCTGAGAGGAACCGAAGGACACAGCAGTGAGGGACAGATCCGATCAAACCACTGACGCACTGATTCCTGACACTTTTCTTGAAAAGCTCTCAAACTTGCTAAAACTGCGGGCGGCTATCCTCAAGCTGATAGCGTAAGCCGTTTGACAAACAGCCTGACATTATTACTGTTTGCCGACTATCTGCTCCTGACATCCCAAAGTCTCATTAATGTGTTTACACTGGTATTGTTGATATGGATTTTTGGCTGCTATTATGACTCTGGCCTGATTATTGTAGCTAACTTAATTACTAATAGATTTCATAATTTATTCCAAACAGAGTCGAGATGTTCCAGCTGGTACTCCGATGTGAAATACTGTGACTCTTTTTCATTTGCTAGAACAAAATACAGCAGTTCGCTACTCCTGAGATTATCAGGGCTTGATGTAGAAGACAAGTCAAGTCCTCTGTTATCGTCCATCACGCCTTTACACCGCACTCAGTGACTCTTCGGCCTCTCATCTCTTTAGAGGCGGTCATCGCGACTATCCGAGTGAGAGCGATTCACTCTGATATGAATATTAAAGTAAACTTTCACTTCGGATGCTGCACGAAGCTGGATAATATCTCAGTATGGCCTACTTTCCTATGGCTGTCTTCTTGAAAAAACACTGATGTCTTCGTAAGACTGGAGGGTCCAGCTACTCACTGATGAGCTGGAAGAGGAACAGGGCACACACACACACACACACACACACACACACACAGAAAATGCACACACTATCACACCCACTACACACCATACAGTACTGTACACTGCCACGTACGCACACACACACACACACGCGCGCTGACACATTTGCTTACATGCAGGCTCTCATGCATGCTTGAAAACTCACTCTCTCGCTCTCTCTTTCACACACACGCACATTCTCGCACAATATCCTTATACTACGTGGCATTCTCTATCTTTACTGTGGTAAATGCTTTTCATTCAAGCATGCCAGGCCACACAATGCAGGATCCGAGTTTCTTTTCTGATGGCAAATGTAAATGGATTACCTCACGCTCTCTGAGGGCAGGTAAAAGTTATGCTTTGATGCTTTTCGTAAAAACCTCGATGACAAATTTTTGTCGGGTCCAAAAATTTTTTGTACACATGTTCTGAGTGAAATGCACGCATCCATGGAGGGATCATGCTACGTTGAGAATTTACAGTTGTTCTCAAACTTCCAGTGGGGGTTCAAAGACAAAGACATGGTATGTCTGAATGAATGCCCTGTTCTCAGCTCAGTGGGGTCAATTGTGAGCTTGTCGCTGAGGTTTCACTCAAAGACATACGCGTTAAAACAGCCGGTTAACTCTTTCTTTATCTTTGGGGTCGACGGGCCTCAGCAGTTGCTGCAAACACGGGCAAACATTCTGGCCCACCATTTCTTCTCAGTGAAACCCAAGTGCTTCAGGGAGAGAGGGCATCAATGGCTATCACCTAGTATGTCAGCAGCATGGGTCATCCAGGAAAGTTACTCTCAAGTCAAGTTGTGGCCATTCAATGGTACCTACTGCAAGGGCGTATGCTGGTCTTTGTCAAGAGATACAAACAGCTTCATCTGTCGTGGACCTCTGAGCGTGTTTGCACAAGTGAGGCGCAGCGTGTGAATTGTAGACCCGAGTCAATGTGTCTCCTCTGAGAAATTGTTTTTTAAGATGGCGGTTTTTTTTTTGGGTGGTGATGCACAGTCCTGTTGCGGTGGAAACATGCTCAAAGCTCACAGCTGGGTTAAGATTCAGCTATTATTTGACAAACATCCAGCTTACCCCTTGCACATGCATGTTAGTGATCTCTAGTGAGTTGCTGAGTGCACTCGTCATTCAAAGGCTCAACCATAGGATGAGTTTCATGTTCATTTCAAACCATAGACACTGAAACACGTCGTTGTTCTGTTGTTTTTTGCCAAAAAAATTGCAATCTCTGGATATTCAAGACATAGCAGTTGGTGCGGCATGTCAGTTCAGTGGATTTTGCGAAGCAGCTTAATCGCTCCCATAGATTCCTCAAGCACCCGCAGCACCTAAGCTTGCAAAAAACTAAGGAAGCCATAGCACTCATTGTCATCATCACTGCAATCCAATCCCCTCCAAGCCCAGCCCACCCACACCACCGCTCCCCCCCTGCCCTGGTCTGCGCTTACACAGAGCGGCCAGAGAGGGGCGCCGCGTGCTGTCAGACCTACCGTAGGCAGAGAAGTCCACCACAGTCAAGATACACGGAGCACACATAAGACACAAAGCAGGAAGGAGGAGAGCAGAGACAAAGGCAGAGATTGAACTCACAGCAGACACCAAAGAAGGGTAATCACAGCAAATGCAGTCAGCTACACTGTAGGGAGCGAGGAAAATGACAGATAGAGAAGCCTCCTCATTAGCACAATCATATCTTGTGCAGCAGGGCCAGTGGGTTTTAAAATAACTCCACTTTTAGATGTATTCTTATTTTACTTCGTCCAATCATCAGTCATGCGTGTGAAAAAATAATAATTATAGGCCCTGGAAACAACAGCATCTTGCTAACCACTAATTTTCATAATTACTCTTTAATGACTGGGAAAACAATGGTTTGGGCTGAATAGATAAGACTCCTGTCATTTTCCACTCAAATCCCAAAGCACAAGTGAGAGAAAAGAGCAACAATAACATCCATGACAAATACATTAAATAACAAAAAAAAAACATGAAAGAAAGAAGGAGAAAAAAACATAATCACGGTGGATAAAGAATATAATTAACACCTGCGGAGAATACACACTGACTGGGTTAGAAAGTCATCAAAAAGTTAAACAGCCTGTTCCAGTGATCTGTAATCTAATACATATTAAACAGGAAATTGAACTAAACTTCGTAACGTGAAGGCTCCTGCTCTAAATTAATGTTTGTTATGTAGTTATATAAATATGCTATTACGAGATGCATGTTTTCTGCATGTTTCGGTTACATAACAGGCTCATAAACAGGCCGTGGTTTGCGTTGCCTCATATAGAGCGTGGGTGTAAACGCCCTCCCCGTCACGATGCGACCTCCCGTGGTGGAACATACCTCTCCCCCTTTCAGGTTCTTCATTCCCATGTCACCCTTCCCCTTCTTGCCCTTCTTGTTCTTCTTCTTCTTGCAACAGCATTTCTTGATGATGCAGAAGCAGCATGTTAGAATGAGTAAAGCAGCGACCACGGCAATGGCAATGATGGCCCAGGACGGCACTGAGGAGAACAGACAGACCAATATTGAGAGGGCACATCATTCACACCCAAGACAGAGAGGAAAGAAGCAAATACTTTGACATTTGACCGCCCGATCATTTAGCCTACTCCATGTCATGTCCTGGGCCAAATATATTTAGTGAGAGGTGCTAGGTTAGCAATTAGATTGGGTGAAAATTAGATTTCTCTGCCATTAGGAAGGGCAGCCAGTGATCAATACTGAATAAAGACATTATGAGGCTGCCAATCCCTGCAGCAAAACAGAAAATCTAATTCCAAAATCGTTGCTCAGAGTCACATCGATACAAGTTGGTTGATTGGGAACCAGTTGGGGTTTTTTGTCCGGCACTCACGTGGGATCTTGTCGATTTCATTCAGAAACTTGTTTTTGATATCGTCGAAGGCATCGTTCTTGTTGACCGGTTCGGTGGAGTTGTCAGCGGAGACTGATGCGACAGGGGCTGGAGTCACAGTCAAGGCACTGGCCCCCGTTGGCTTGGCGGCGACCATGGGCGTTGTCTGATGCCTGAACAAGTTCCACTTCGGCATTTAGGCTGCACACACGGTCCCTGAATGAAAAAAAGCACAAACACGTTGTCGTTCAGAGAGGCCAGCGCTCGAATGCTTGCACATCTGCAGTGTTGACTGCTTGTGTGCCGAAATACACGCATGCGGATGTTGACAGGAGTTCAGCAAAGGGTTGTGTCGATCAGCCACATTTTCTGACACACGTCAAAAAGTTCAAGTTTGTTGCGCAAACGTGTAAAGGACAAAATAATTCACGGACAAAGTGATAACACACCAATTCCAAGTCAAAAGATAGAATTACTTAATCGTGGTTATGGTTCGTTTGACTGCCCACACTGATGGAGAAGTTTTGGTGCATTAGATTAATTAAAGAGTTGTTTTAAGCCTGGCGTTTAATTTAAACCCCTAGCAGAGCCACTTGACTCTCACTCTTTGTGAAAATTTTCTAAATAAGTGGTAGAGAAGGTCAGCTGTTAGAATATTGGCTAACCCCAAATTGCTCTTTATAAGTGCCTATGCACAGGGAAAAAAGACTTTGGACCAAAGCACTTACTAAATGTTATGAAATCTGATTGGTGGGCACCTGTATAAAAAATTGGATATATGCAATTGTACTTTATGCAAGCTGTGGATGGTATTGAAAGAGTATATGTTGAAAAAGTGAATGTCTGAGCTTGAGCCTCTAATCTCACCACAAGAGCAAACACTGCAGAACAAGCAAACTGAAACTGGTTCGGTTTGGGATTTGCCACCTATGTGCCAGGAGTTCAAAGGACACAGTGCTGGTGTAATAAAGGACTATTTATTTATTCTATCTAAGTTTAATTTATTTAGGAAGTCTCATTGAGATCAAGATCTCATTATAAAACAGACCCGAGAACAAATTCCATAAAAACAGTATCACAAAAAGACATTCGCTCATGTGAAGCAGTCATCACACACAGACACACCAATTAGAATATACATCAAAAACATAGACAAGCTGAACCAGTTTATACACGAATCCCCCAGAGGCACGAGTGTTTCTAACATCAGTTTGCTCTGCAGTCCAGTTTATTATTGAATATGAGATGCACAGTGTAAATGAAAATACACCAAAAAACGTAATTTAAATAAATTAAGTTTCATATTTAAATGTTGTATAACTGTGCATGCACGACACACAGATAGAAAAATGTCTTGTTTGAAACATCCAGTTTCTTTTAATGTCTCTGCCCACAAACCTGCATGAATCCATGTAAAAAACACAAGAAACATCAAAATGACTAAAATCAATGACAGTCAAATACTGTGCAACAAACAGTAGTTAACGTTTGAATGATGCGGCTCTGATATAAACTGCAGAATCAGAAATATAAATTAGATGCATTAGATCAGATGTTCAAACCACATCTGAAACTAAAGCTCCTCTACTGTCCTCAGTCAGGTCTCAGCAGTACGAGGCACAAAAGTAAGATTTCTCTGATAATGACACATTAAACAAGCGCTCCACCATTTCTGCCCATACTTTCTATTTGTTCAAAGTCTCATGGGAAATGTAGTATGTTGGGAGCTGGACCCATACTGGGGACAAAAAGTTAGGAGTATCTAATAAAAATGAGAAACATTGTCCATGGTATGATTAAATGCTTTCAACTCTTACGCAGAAAGTGCAACAAAGTTTTGGAAACACGTGACAAAGCTCGTTTTTATGACTCAGCCAAGGTCTGAACCTTTTGGGAAATGATTGATTATGACAGTCTTCACCACAGTCTGCCATTTTACAGTGTTTCTAACATATTTCACTGAGTTGTCAGGTCAGTGGACAATGATTTGGGATCAGTTACTGACAATATTTATTAGAAATTGCGATCATTTCTCAGGTTTTTTTTCCGAACCTTTGTTTTGTCTGGATGCCGGCCTGTACTCAAGCCAACAGTGCCTGACCAGGAAAAGTGTTTAACCGTAGAAAGAAACAAAATGAACAACTGCAAGCCATTCTCAAGTGGTGTTTCCACGGGCCAAACAAATGTTCAATCAGAGCCCTTATCGGTTCCAGAAATCACAGTGTGACAAGTGCAGCTGAAAGCAGCCTGCCAACAGAGTGATGAGTGATCGGACGAGACCTCGCTTCAGAAAGCAGAGATAGATGACGAGCATAACAAGAGGAGACTTCTGCTGTTGATTTTATTAAAGCCATGGTGATACGGGCAAAAGAGAGAGGAATTTCCCATCTCTCAAGTGCCAATTTCTCCAAATTTCTGCCAGAGATTCTGCCTCTATTTATTGCCACATATAAATTATTCAAATTGGCTGACAGCGGGTAGGATCAGCTCATATTATTCACGGGCCAGGATCAGGTTATACATCTTAAAATATGTGTCTCAGAAATAACTTGTGCTCCTGTTATGAGAGGCTGGTGTTACAAGCAGCCAATGCCTTGTTATAATATTCTGAGATGGGTACTGAGTTATTGAGAAGATCGAGAATATGACTCAGGATCACTTTAACCCATTGCACATTTGAAAATGAGTGCGTAGCTCAATAAAACAGCAATCTGACGCCTCGCCGTCGCCACTCTGTGTTAGACACATACTGTAGACATTGTGACAATGTTAAAAGCATCAGCTTTCATCTGAGGTTTATGTGCATTTTATCCTGTTTGTCCCTCACATCAGGCCAAGCCAGACCAATTAAATTAACATTCATGGATATGTGCTCAAGCATTTTATCTCCTCCACTCTGAGGGCAACGGCGAGGACGGACAGAGAGGACACAGACTTACGCTATTGTTTTATGGCAACCATTAGTCCTGCTTCACAGCCAGCTTTTAGCTCGCACTCCAGACAAATCAACTACATAAACCACTTTTCTTCAAACATGGAAGTGTTTTACCTTCTTTACTCTGGAACAAGCCTAGGATTTCCAATGAATTATCTGCTGAGGAGGCCAAAATGCACAGTATTTGTGGCGCATCATACGAAACTTAACCGACTGGGTAACAAGTACGTTACAATAGCTCAGTGCTGCGACATACTTTGGTTTCATGGTTGCATAGAGCTTGTATTAAGTCATTTTGACCAGAAAGACTTGAGAGTCAGTGGGTTAATCTCTGAACTATCAGATTAAATCCTGGGGAGGGCATAATAGAGCGCTGTTTGCCCCTTTGCTTGTTACCACCACTGAGATGCCCTTCAGCCAGGCTCTTAACCTCCATCTGCTCCAGTGGACTGTGACTGCACTGAGCTGCTTCCAGGTGTAAATATGTGTCAGCGTGGAGCAGGGAGATCCTGAAACAAGAGCATTGATGCTCAGGAAACTGGATGAATAAAAGTTAAAAATAGACCTCTTATCCAATATGAATTTCACATTATACTCAATTACTGAGATATGTGGGAGTTTTTAGCTCCATCTCCCACTGTGCGTCCTGTTTCGTTACCATTTGAGTCATCAGAATTAGTTAAAACAAAATGGCTCGGCTCCATGGCCCAGAGCAGCGCAGCTATGGGCATGATCAGGCCCTTATCACTGAACACACTGCTCCGAGTTGGATGGGGATCAAGCACTTTTATCTCTGGTGCACAAACAAACAGGGTGTAGCAACTCCACGTACGAACACTGAAATATTAACCGAGGTACACAAAGGTTAACGTGTCTCTTAAGCTCAACCGGCTGAGTCACGTGAAGGTGACAGCAGATGGCTTCAATATTTGCACAATCACTGATGTCGATGCCCCGTGGGAGGGGCCGTGCTCGGGGTGTTTCTGTTAATTTCCAAAAAATATAACTGATTTTTCACCCCTTTTCATTTTCATTTTAAAGATTAAACAACTTCACGACTTGTTTTAATATTGACAGTAATTCATTTTATGCATCTTCCTCAAACACCTGCATTTATATAAGAAGAATCAAGAGTTTGCCTATCCACGACAATGTTAATCTGCTGTTGACATGACTAACTCAGAGCACAGAGAGCTAAAAACTAATTATTGCTAATATTGGGAACATCTTCCTTAAACGGACAAATCCACCTCTAACATAATGTCTCCTTATCTGCACCTTCTTCTGTTTGATTTATGGTATAGATTTAATGAATATTGATTCTTACTCTTGCAGTGTACCATAGCATGCTTTCACTGCTTTGACGTGTCTTATTCATTTTCTAAGCACAATTGAAGACATCTGTGTCCTTTTATTACAGACAGTACAGAGATAACAGAAATTGTAGGAAAGCAATTCATGCAAAGAAGGCGACCGGCTGGACTTGAATCAGAGATGTTGTGGTTCATCCTTGGTCAACTTCTCAAAGCTGGGGATGATATCACTGGAGAAACCAGCAAGAGTAAGCTAGGCTTTTAAGTATCCGATCGAAAAATAAAGATATATATATAAATCCCATTCACTCTCCTCAAGCCAGAGCCACTCTTCCAAAAACACATGAGCATGCATTGCCTGAATATTGCCGACGTACAGGAGGACGTGACAGTGCAGTGTCATCATCGCTGACCTTATCCAACTACCCCACGTCTCATCTACATGTAACAAAACATAATCAACAGAAACGATGTACACGGCTACTGTTAGCACCCGCAGCTGTAAAGCAAGCACGTTGGCACCGAGAGACTTTGGCTGCACTCTCATTCTTGTGTGCCTTGCCTACTGTAGCTTTGGCCTGATATCTGCCTCCGGTAATGTGCAGCGAGTGCACAGGGTTGGCTGCATGTAGGTAAACAGGCAGGTAAGCATGCATTAGATTTATTGATTGCTGATGGGATGTAAAGAGAAAATTCAACAAATACATATAAACAAAAGGCTACTAAAATACATGACCTACCCTAAAATACATGAGCTACGCTGGATTTAACTCCTAAACTACAGAGGTACCTCTTGCAGTTTATGTAATAGGCAGAACTGCTTTTGTTGTATGCAATTAATAAGACTATTAGAGATAAATAAGATTAGACAGAGAACATTTAAAACATCATACTAATGGATTATCACATCATATGTTGTCTTCATCATCATTAGAGAAAAATATGAGTCGCTTAGAAACACTCAGATATGCCTACAGGCTAAGTGCTCTTATTTAATTACCTCCCACCTGTCAAACTCTAATGATAATGACTACATCTCCTCGCCCTCAAACACAAAAACGCATGGCTACAAAATGCTGCATCCTCATCTGACGTCATGTGTGTGATGACCCTTTGACCACACAGTGTGACGTCCTCCATGGTGACAGGAAACCCCTGCCTGCAGATAAGCACAATCTGTGTTTGTGTGTGTGTGTGTGTGTGTAGGGGCGGGGGGGTCTTGTGTTTATTGAAGGCTTATTAGCACCCAGGTCAGATCCAAGAGAAAACAACCTAAGGAGAGTGAGCTAAAGTCATGCAGCTGTTTCATTACACAACAACAAGTACCCTGAACAGCAATTAATTAACAACCTACAGCCAGACGGCAAAGTCCTTTGTTTCCCCCCCGGCCCTGACAACTTGCCTCTGTACCAGTTCAAACAGCTGTCTGCCAGTAGCTAATCTATATGTGTGTTTGTGTGTTTAGTGGCTGCGTGGATTCATGTACATGTGTGCCTGCTTATATTTGAAATTACATTTTCATCCGTACTAATTTCATGCAGCACATGCTCAAAAAGCTCCAAACGTCTTAGGAGACATTTTCAAAATGGCTGCCTGTGAATGGAGATGAGAAGTGGTCATGGGGGGGTCATGTGACTGCCGCTCGGGGGCAACAGTCAGGAGCACTGGGGCGGCAAATTAAGTATTGAATATTTGGCAGTGTGAAAAGGTTGCCGCATTCAAAGAAAACAACGGCAATGGCTGCTCGGTTGACACGGGACAACCAGACAACCGGCGTCCAAGATACTGAGTAATCTGAACAACGTGACCCCAGTAAAATCATTCAGCCCCCACTGAGGCCCCTTCCATCTGTGACATTTTAGGTTATGTGTGGGTGGCTAAAAAGCCTGGCCTGCAGGTGAACCAGCTGCAGCTCTGCAGCCTCATTTCCTCCAAGTCTCAGTAATGCAAAGTTGGGTTGGATGATTTAAAGATGCTCAATAAGTTAATAACTTCCAAGGCTTCCAAGGCTTTAAGTGCTGGAGAGACTGTTAATTTGATAATTTCAGATTTAGGCCAATGAACATTTATGCAATATTTCTTCACAGTGGTGCCAGATTATCTCTTTCTGAGAAATTGCATGTGTGCCTGACGTCGTATCTCTATTTTTCATGCTGAGTGTTTCTTTCATCTCAATCCCAGTGAGCTATTTTAGGTGCTGGTCAAGTTGCACAAGATATTAAGGATATCATTTTAAGGGTAACTACTTGCATCTCTGGAAATTATGATAAACACACTTGAAGGAACAACACAGTTGAGTCACAGCTGACCCCTGGTCTGTCTGGACTGGATTTGAGCTAAAAACATGTACTGGAACATTTAAAGAACAAGGGGCATAGTATTTTATTAGATCCTTCAGACAGAGCATTACTTTAGTCAGGGAGCTGAGCTGAGATGGTTCTTTCAATTACAGATAATGTGCAGCTTTGTTCCTGAACTCTTGCTACTCTATGGTAATTTACCCCTGCTGAAATGGACTTCCTGGCTCCCACAGTCATAATGGTCTCATTTTGGCCAAGTTTTAATAGGATTACGGGGGGGGGGGATACTGATGGCTGCATTGCTTGTTATTTACCAATGAAGGATGAGATACTGTGTGGATCTTGGCCTGAGCTGAACCTAGCAGTACAGTTAGTTGGTATAAGCAGAAGAACTCATTATGATGATAGAAATGCAGCGAGTGTCATTTCCGCTATCGTTCATTAAATGAACTCATTGCCGATAAAACTTCTGCAAACTGCTCTACATTCTTTATCTCGATGCAAATAAAAACATGGAGCTGAGAGGTGCCACTGACTCAGCAGCATCAGGCCACTCACACTGTAGTCTTCTTGCGGCTGCTGCTAGATGCATCTTCCTATGCTTTTTCCTTGGTCTTATTTCTATTTTGGACCACACTGCATGAAGCTATCTCTCCTTCATCACTTGTCCACATCATGTCAGTGTACAGTTCTGCTGCTGAACGGATCTCAGCTTGCATGCACAGACAGATAAATGCAGAGTGTGCGTCAGAGATACAGCTCTGTAAGGTAGCCCACTGTAGCTGCAAAACACTCCCCTCTTTTGTCATTTCATGGTACAAAGCCAGAAAACTGACAAAAGCTCTGGCAAATCCAAAAACGAAGCACGCGGTGCAGAACGTTCGCCAGAGCCAGGTTCTGAAACTCTTGACCGAGAGCCTTCAAGTCTCCTGCCACAGTGCATCGACGGGAAGGTGCCAGGAATCTGTCAGGGTGCTGTAATGTGACTTAACAGTAAGCAAGCCATTAAATTCAACTAACGAGGCACTGACTTCAATCATTAGCAAAATCCTGCCAATCTTTTTAAGGTGTGTATATTCCCTATGGTGGCTACTGTAAAAATAGCTTTAAGTTCCAGCCTTTACCTGATAATGTTCAAGGCTTATGTTACATTTATATTTTCATTATTATTATTTTAGGTCAGTACTGTGCCGGTAAACCTTTTGGTGTTCTCTCTGCCAACAACCAACAGAGTGAATGGCATTTGCACATTCACCCAGACACCGATCCGCAACACAGTCAGCAGAACTGCTTATGCAGCGGTCTAAGACGGGGCATTTACAGAGGAATCACACCCCTGTGTTTAGCCTCAGGGCTGCACAAATGTTCTCTATGCAAACGTACACAAGACAAGCACCCATGAGAAAAAGACCGTGGCTATCAATCAGAGATGTCAACATGGCGTTATACCTTCATGTCCGCAAAATGCAAGAGCATCAGGAAATCCTGCTGTTGCCACTGCTGATCCGAGAGCGGCCACTGAGATAAAGATGTCAAAAAGCTGTTCACATCATCTCACCAAAGAGAATTAGAGAAAAGCCTCTCCCTCATATACCTCATTGTGTGCTGACCCAAAAGGGCGGTCCAGAGAGGCTCATTTACAACCCTGCTTGCTTGGGTAGATAAAACAATGCTTATTCTCACCTGCAGCTGAATGTGACTCAGCTATTATCAGGAGGGATCCTTGAAAAGGAGGTGGGAGGCGCCAGGGTTTGAATGCTGAGTGAGGAGCTGCGGGGATCATTTACAGCCAGTTGCCATACATCCTCCCTCTCCCCCTCAGCACAGCCCCTTTGCCTGTCCCCTGATAGGTCGATTAATCATTCTGTCACAGAGATAGTGACCCAATCTGCATGTAAGACCGTGTGGAGGAAATGTGAAAGAGGAGAGGGCTTCTGCAGCACTGCAGATAGGCCACATCTACTGTCGTGCTTGTTTTAAAAACAAAAAACTATGTGCAGATTGCGACTGCAAGTGCAAAATCCTTTTTCAAGTTAGGGCATCATCCGTTTTGAGGGCATAAAAACAACAGTTTGATATTTTTGGGATGTTTTTGCAGTCTAGTGGAGATTTGCTCATGTTCCTCCATTACATATTAAGCTATAACAAGCAAACAGTTAGCTTAGCTTACTAAAAACCTGGAAATAGGTGGAAACAACTAGCATGGCTTTTTCTAAAGCTAAATAAAATAAATCTGCCAGCCAGCCCCTACAATCCCCCATGTTAAAAAAAATTGTTTGTTTGATCATGAACTATTTCAAATGACAAGTTACGGTGTTACGGTGATGTGTGTCAGACTATTTCTTTCTCTTCTTCAGTTGCCAGGCAACCAGCAGAGACTCCAGGAAGTTGCCGGTTCCAAATAGGAAATAGCCAGGCATAAACCCTGTAAAGCTGCAATTCATCTTTTTTACACTTTTTTTTTGGTAATTAATGAGATAAAACATGTCAATTAGTGAGCTTCAGAAGTGCTGTAGGCAGATTTTGTTACCGCTGGCAGCTGATTCCCTCTGTGTCCTGTCTTTATGCTAAGCTATCCTGCTGCTGGTTGTAAAGACATGAAAGTGGTATTGATCGTCTATCCCAGAAAGCCAAGCGTATTTCCCAAAATGTCAAACTATGCGTAACTTTCTCTACAGAAAACCTCATCATAAATTCAAAGGTTTTGCAGTAACATTGTAGGCGTTACACCAAACAACTCCAGCATGATGAAACAGAGTGAAAATGTTTTCACTCATTCTCTTCAGCAAAGTGTGGCCCTGCTCTGCTCTGCGCCCTGTGACCAAATCCTCTCCTCCAAGAGGCTGTGGGTAAGAAAAAAAAAATCTGCTAGAGGTCTCACAGCAAAAATTGCCATGTTTCTCTCCCTCTAAAGATTAAAGTGCGGTGAAAATGCCCCATCAGCGCAGCAGGATGCTGCGACTGGTGACAGTGCCTGACCGTTTAACACTGAGGCTCTCTGCAATCGTGTGCCAGCAACGCACCATCATGTGGTCTGGGGCCAAGAATGGGAAGGCTCAGCTCTCACCTGGAGCGAGAAGCTGAAGAGTGGCTGAGCAATCACAATGATAGTTGTGTGAGTTTATCACAGGGCAAAATCGTTGACTCATTCCAGGGCTTTGTCGCTTTGGACACACTTCTGCTTCAGGAACACTTTAACAAAAAGCAGCGAAGAAATATTTAAGCCTAATGAGGCAGCAGGAAGTAGGAAGACAAGGGTGATGTGGGAGCAAGAGGGCACACCCACTCAAGTAACACACTCTAGGAAGCTGCACAGTTAGATTAAGCCTCTTTTATTTTTCCTCTTCTTTGAGCAGTTCCAGCACTCGGGCACCAGCTGCCTTCTTGGAGGGAGCCAGCAGAAAAAAAAAAAAAAAAAGAGAAGAAATAAGATTGGTGAACTTCAAAGCATCCTCTCATTTTTCTGGTTATGTATGAGAGACTCGGAGAGTATTTCTCAGTGTGAGAGCCAATGGCAGCGGCAGCCTGAGGTACGGACTTAATGAGCCTGCCTGAATGTTTTAGAGCCTGACGAAAAAAGAACCGTCAGAGCATGCTCAGTATCAAACAGTCTCCAGCATCCAGGATATTGCAGGAGTACACAAGCATGCAGGTAGAGGAAAGACTCAGCAGCATGTACATATAATATGATCCCTCACATCCTCAACACTGTCTGTTTACTATACCAGTGAAACATGAGTGATCATGTGACTGCTCGAAATAGGAGCCATTGACTATCTCTGATGATTACAATACCAGAGACTCTACCAGAATCAACCTGGTTTATATTACACGATGTTACTTCAGGACACAAAGCCCTGTGAAGACAGAGGAATTAATAATTCCCTTTGTGCATAATGTAAAAATTGTGTTATATTTGGATTTGTTTTGAAACTGCAGAGGTTCACATCGGGCGTTCACAGCGCTTCAAAAATAACCCAATCTATTCATAGTCTGTTTGTTTTAATAAATTTGAATTTTACTGGGTGTAATGAAAACTCTGTTGTTCTGATGTCGAGCCTGATACAGACTCAGCAATAGGTGGTAAGAGGTGGAGTACAATCAGCCCAAGATAGGTTTTGTCCTTGGTACTGTCACCTCGGTGCTGCCGGTGCTATGTGTCCCATGAGAGACAGCAGAAAAAAAGAGCATCCTGCAGCACTTTATAAAATCCCCACCCTCTACTCTCTACACTCCTCAGCACAACTGTCAGCCTCTTTTTCGTGTCTGACTACTCACACTGAAAAGAGCACCATGGCTTGGGTCTGTTTTGTAAAATCGCGGATGTAATACAGTAGACCTGAGGTATTTTAATGCCTCCCATCTCCCCTCATCCTTCTAAAAACAGTGCCTGATGTGGAAGCATAACAGATTGCACACAAATTGCACGATGACAAGGTCCATAGGTAGATCCTGGGGCACATCAGGACCGAGAGGATGTTCAGTAATCCCTTCACGAAGGGAATTAGCTTTGAGTAAAGTTTGGGACCACATGCATCGGGAGGTAACATGCACACAGCACCTGCAGTATGGAAAAACCAACAAAAGCAAACAACAGCCTGTGAAAATCCTCAACTACAGCAACAAACCCCAGCCTTAAATGCCCACAACTCTATTCCAGATTCCTCAAAGGACACGTTCAAGCAATGCTGAGGAGAGAGTTGAAATACACCCTTACCAGCACTACCGTAATTCCGTAATCCTGTTCTCCACAACAGGCTAACCCATTCACCAAAGAGGCACTTAGGGTTAATGTTACAATGCCTTAATAACGTCCCTCGACCGCTCAGCACAAGAAACTGCAGTCCTCTTCGCACTGTTTCCACTGCAGCACTACTTGGTCTCCCACACACACACTCACACTCACACACACACACACACACGCTCACTCATTCTCTCGGTGACTACCCCCACCTCTGTTTCTCTCAATCCCCTCCTCCTCTTCCTCTCTCCACTCTTTCTATCTCTGTCACTGAAAGGATCCCCCTCCCCTCCCCTCCCTTCGCCCCCCCCCCATCCCCATCGCTTTCTCTCCATCTTCCATCGCTCCCGTCCACTCCAGCTCTCAGCCGGCTGATTTGTGATGCTGCTCACAAGGTGCTGCATGCAGCAATATGTGCTCCCCTTCCAAAAGCATCCGTATGCTCAACTGTCCGACCTGGCACCCGCACCCTCGTTTCAAGCGGCACCGCTGCTCAAAGGGACTCCGTGGGGCTCAGATGTGTTCCTAAGCTAACAAGGCTGCAACTGCATGAAAAAAAGAGTGGCTGTAAATACGTAAACAGGGGGAAAAATACTGTAGACGAGACCTCTAGATAATAGGAAGAAGACAAGCAGAAGCCTGTCATTTGCTGTGTGCTTACCGCAGCAGTAGTCTGCTGCTGAGTCTCTTCTGCTCTTGCCATCTCTATCCATTTATCTGAATTATGTCTTTGGACTTGCACCACTCCCACTGTCATCAAGGAAGATTTTAATCCTACGACAACGGCGCAAAGACCGGCAGGGTATGGCATGTGTAAGCATTTTAATTTGTGAGAGTTTCTGGGATGATCTAAAACATTTTGCTGACAAACACATGTTTTCTTTCTTAAATTGCTTTATATAAGCACCTGAAGCTTAGAGTGTTTAAAAATGACAATAGGCAATATCATGGTAGAAATATTTGCTCAATCATCAGTCGTCCGATGCCTTCCAGACCCCGGGGCTCACAATGCTTTTTCTCCCTTACTGTAGGCATATTACTGCATAAATCAGCTTGTTTAATGACAAGATGTGACGCACTCTTTCGCTTAACACCAACGCTGAACCAGACAGTTTGGAGCCCTTCGGGTATTACTGTGTGTCACCAAGAATTATCATCGTCCCCTAAGTGAATCACCCTCCTTATTGGCCAGCAATGAGCACTTGAACAAGAAATCAATAAAGTCTCAATCAGGGAGAATGGACGGCAAAGAGAGAGAGAAAGCGAGAGATGGCTTTTTGTAATTTCAAAACATACAACTGAAGAGAGAGGAATGTAATTTGTTCCCTGTCTGAGGCAATACCATTTCTCAATGCTGCGCTCAGGCAGTAATGTATAGTTGCTGGTTTTGAATTAAAAGCAATCTGGCAATTATAGGGGAGGCTAAGCTGCCACACTAATATTCGCATTGAGGGAAACTGACAACACAACCTTGTACATTTTGTACAAATCATGTGAAAACGTTGAAACTAAAATACTTTCTTACTTTTGGACCCTGTCAGAGGCACCAAGCTCACTGGTCCCTAATATAAAGCTTCATTGTTTAAAAGGCAAACAAATTTCCTAAAAAGAAATCTGAACATTGTAGTTTTTAGCAAACATCAGTCAGACAAGAGCAAATGGTCCATTAGTTGGGGACTACTTTCTGCTGCGGATCAATACACATTTGGTTTGTAGATTTGTGTGGAGGATTGACTTAAAACAACAGCGCCCGCCTTCATCGCAAAGAGGGAAATGTCACCACGCTCAACTGTGTTGCTCATAAATGTGCAACACAGAGAAATTAGCCAAACCGGGCTCTGGCTACACAGGCAGAAGCAGCTTTTGCGTGGAACTATTATTTTGCCAGCCAGGAGTCGTCTAGCGATAACACATAACAGAAAACAGCAAACACAAAGGATATATGATTAAAATCAGGGATATGGAACCCATTTTAGTTCATAGCCTGACCTAACAGCCCAATTTGATCTCAAGCTGTTTGAAACAGTAACCACTGCATATTAACCAGAAGCTTTTTACATTTTTTAATTTAAACAACAACATTTTGAAATAAATTACAATTAACGCAGCATCCATTTACAACATAAATCCTAAACAAACTGAAATAAACAACCTAAAATTGCTCTTATTTCAGAAAAATACATGCAATGCCCACAGTATGTCTCACATTCAGTCAGTCTACTGTCATCATACGTGTTCCAGCTTCCCTTTTACGTCCGTGATGAAATAGGAACTGGTCCATCTTTCCTGGACAACCCAACCCTCTGTCTCCACTTTTCCCTTTTTATTTCATTTTGTCACAGAGTGTAAGCATGAAGGATATATATATTCAGCATTGGACATGCTCTAAATGTAGTGATCAAGAGATGCAAAGTCATCATGTCGCCTGGACAGTTCAGTTCTGGCCCACGGGCCTTGTGTTTGACACCTTTGCCTTAAATGTAAATCAAGTTGCTCAGACAACCTTAAAATTAAGTAAACATTTAGCTAATAAATATATCATCAACATGCGTCGGTCAGTTTGACCTGCAGCAGCAGCCAACTTATAGCCTTCTCCTTGATTTGCTTTAAGCTGAGTTTAGTTGAACAAGAGACTAATCTACCAAAACTCTTTTGCACTCTTTTGTACATTTTGTGGAACAATTAGAGCAACTGTCAACTTGTTGCTTCTGACTCCACCGTTTATAAAGAGGCAGTTACTTTTTGACTCTGTGTGACGTGATTTCAAACCGACCTGGTGGCTGGTGACACAGGACCAATCGTAATACAAGAGGAAGTTAAGCGTCCTTGTTAGCGGGATCAGATCATTGTTGGTTTTGCATCTTTTGTGTCTAGGATTTGTTGATGGTCTGAAAGAGTACAGACTATCACACTTTAGATTGCTGGGATACAAGAAAATCTGGAAGGCGGCTGCTTCTTCTCTTCATATCTCCCCCTCCATATTGTTTTGTGCTGGGTGAAAGTAAAATGTCAGCCTTCCGCTGCAATCTGAACTGAATAAAGCCCAACGGGTTACAGTTCCTACTCATCAACAAAGGGGTGTAACATTTAGGCCTTGCTATTGAATCTACGAAAGCTAGCCAAGCCTGTATTCCTCTGTCCACTCTTTTCCACAGTGCCCTGAAACCAAGGCAGGTCTGATTCACCGTCTGAGTGGGAACGGGATATTGATCCAAACAAGATTCATAGCGTGCTGGGTAAACCCTTGGTGAGCAACGCTGGCACCTGTCCCACGTGACACGAAGCACAGAAGCACGATGATTTGTAGCAACAGATGACAAGTATGAATGGTCTTATAGTTTTATACCGCAGACGGCTGCTGCTACAGCAGACGCCAAATACACTAATAATCTAGTAATCATCAGCATCATTTCATTGACTGAGAAAGAAAAAAAAAACCCCATCAGACCTTGCTTCGAACTAAGCAGGCCAAGTCTCGAGAGAGATTCAGTGCAACTTTGAATACATATTTAATAAGGCGTGCGTGTTGGGGAGACTAAATGCATGGAGCTTACAGGCATTTATTAAAGCCATTCAGTCAATGAGCATGGGGGGCGGTTAAAACGCATTGCCCTACCCAGACTTTTCTACCAAATCACATGTTACACCATGTGTGCTTCAGTGCAGTGACTAATCAATGTGTTTAAACAAGATGACGGGATTTCAGAAGGCATACCTCTCAGATCAAAAGAGAAGTAGGAAGAAAGACAAAGACTATGGCGCATCTTTTCTATCGTGGTGGCACAAGAACAAAAAAAACTGATATTTGCATTAAAAAAAAGGGTACCGAACACGTGCACAAACGTACGACAGCATCTAGTGTTTTATCCGGTGAAGTCTCAAGATTAATGTCTGCGGAGGACCTGAACACGAGGCAGTGAAGCATTGTTGTCGCTCCCCACTATCTCCAAATCGATTTAGTCAAAGCTGCCGTCATGTACATGCATGTGCGGTAAATGAAATGCTGTCACCCGCCATCCGGGATTAGATGTGTGCGCGTGTGTGTGTATGCTGGTATTGTGCTGCTGCAGATGTGAGGAGGTGCAACAATGCAATAATTTGTGTTCCATTGTGTTGGCCCATTTTAGATCTGACAGAGCGAGAGGGAAACCAGTGTGTCGCCACACTGGCCTTCAGGAACTGTAGCCATTTGTGCTGTCGAATGCAACTGAAAGATGAGGCAGTCCTGCAGGTGAAAACACCAATTTAGGACTAAAACGACTACAACTTTAGTTGGTAGGTTGTACAAACAGACATTAAGAAGTCTTTAAAGGCCCAGAAAATGTATTTATCCTATATGAAAACAATATTTTCTGCCACAGTTGTCCCTCAGGAGTTGGCGGAGAGGAGACACTGAGTTAACTGAGTGAAAGAGTGAAGTGTTTGTGTTGGCCCTCATGTGGTGGCTTGACCCCCACCTGCGAATGAATGATTATGTTTCTTCATATCTGCTGCTTGATGTGTAAACAAGCAACTGCTTGCCATTGTCTTATTTTGAAAGGCAGCGGTGTGTCAGTGTTATGTTCGTATCTTGTTTCTGCTGCCTTCCGACAAGCCAAAAAAAAAAAAAGTCTGTCAATGCACGTTTGAAAAGTTCGAATACAGAAGTGTTTGTGTTTTAATCTATCATGTAAAACTATATGGTGATAGGCTCTTTTTTAACCTGCGGTGCCTCGCTCTAAGTCTTTCTGCCATTGCTCTGGAAAAAGATATCACTATCTTTACAAAAAGTGCGCAGAGAATCACGATGCATTTATTAGAAGCTCCAACCTCTAATGGTGCTGCATATTCAAACAGCTAATTGTGCTCCACCAGTCCCCAGGGTATGAATTCTCATTCAGTGGATGTTGAGCTGATCAATGTTAATAACGGTGAGGCTGACACAGGGCAGCGAGGGCTGAATAATGGCAGATGGCTGTAGCAGCAGAGCCGGTCTGAAAGCAGCGGCCGGTAACTGTTCTTCCAGGCGTGGCTATTGTCCGCCGGGGTTTATTAGCTTTCTGTAGCCCATGAGGCACTGGAGCTTCCATCACTCATGGAGATGACTCTGATTAATCAGCTGAGTGCTGGAGTGTGCAGGGTATGATGGAGACTGACGCACAAAGAGCCCAATCCTACAGTAAATCATGCTTGTTCACAGTGGGCTGCACCTTCATCCTCACCACGCCTTCCCTGCTCGCCACACACTGCAGTGGGCTCCCTCCTCCCTGGCACATGCAACGCTTTTCTAAGAACAGATGGGAGAGCGGGGAAAACCCAACACACGACGTTTCATGCTGACATCTAGTGGAATCCAAGACATGTGATTACACTGGGCTCACATTTATTTACATACACTCTGCTGATTTCATTTTTGGATTTCCATGTTCGTCCCAATATTCCTCTGAAATGATCTGGCATGAAGCTCAAATGACTCCAGTCCGCAGGAAGAATTATATCTACCAAGCAATTAATGATAATCAACAGGATTTTCCTTTCAGGTCAATTAGTGCTTCAGCCCACAGCTCATCAGAGTGTTATATTACTAGACAGTTTCAGAGAGCATCCAGCCATAGACGATGTGCCATCTGGGCCGTGCCGTCAGTGGACAGTAAGGGAGCGGAGGCGAGCTGGATTTCTGAAATGACGAGGAATGGATGATATTTCTGTGAGGGGAGCTGCAGAGGATGGAGGCATCTAACAATGTGCAGTGATCTGTCTCGTCTTAAAGAGGACGGTCACGGCAATGACACTGGACTGCTCTGATGGAGTGGGGTATCTCCTCCTCCTCCTCCTCCTCCTCCTCCCCCCCTCTTCTCTCTATCTCGCAACCTTTAAGTTCACAGCGTTGGCTCAGCGCCTCGACTCGTGCAGCACAATATCACCGCTGGTACGATACTCACAGCCAAATCTTGAATCTTGAAAAAGTGGCCGGAGGTAATCACAGTGAGAATGTTGTCAGTCAGAAAACCCTGAAAGAGAAAGAAAACATGAACTCAGGGATGCACGGAAATATTAAACTGTTAAACTGCTTCGTGTATCATTTCACGATAATCCGTGAACACCTGGTGTGATAAGCGTTCCCGGAAATAATATGAAAACAAACAAGACTTTCAATTTGGATACTACACAGCGTTGTTACAGTAAAAACCACTTTGAATCAAGAGAAGCATATTGATAGCTGTCTCCCGCTCACATAAACGAGCTGATATACGCCCTAAGCCACCGTTTTGATCTCCAAAGCTGCAGGACGAATGAATTATAACTGACAGCTGTCCTTTGCACACCACGGCTCAACAGTTATTGAATTAAATCGTTGTCATTACCCAAGTTTCACCGTAATGGCGCTCCCTTTGAAAGCTGTCCGAGAATCAAGACGCTAGCTTGAAAACAGGTTCGTAAGGTTCAGACGTGGGTTAAAAGCATATAGCACCATTCAGACTCTGACGTTCGTTCACAATAAGACAGCAGGAAAACATTTTGCATTTAAAAGACTACAGCAATTAAGAAAAATGTTACAAATAGGGTTTAAAAGGAAACAGCGCTCAAAAGACAACGAAACAAATAAAAGCAAATAGCCTGAATATCTACAGATTAAAAGGAAGTTAAGTGTCCTATTTACTGGAAAGCATCAGTAAAGAGTGATGTTTAAAGGTAGGTAGGTATTTGAGAAGCTCAGGTTTTCAGTTAGGAAGCATGGAAACTAAAAGCTGCTTCACTGTCTGTTGTCGTGACTATGTCCCAGATGATCTTCAGGTTAGAGGCGGCATAACATACAAGTAAATCAGAGACCATAGCTTCTGTTACGAAGATATCTTACTGATGGAATTCCAGTGTTAACCTTAAAAAATGAATTTATCGTCCATTTATGAATAATTTGATAGATGGAGGTTGTTTTTTTTTTTTTTTACAATTACACAGACATTGCACAACCCCTCACTGAAGTCTCTGTTAGACAAATAATGACAAAATATATAGAACGTAGTGATATAATCAATGCAAAACATTTCCCAATCTTTATGGTATTAATAATTTCAGGAGAGCAAATCAGTATCGGCCTTTCACTGACTTATTTCAGAGCGCTGATGATGCGACATTGACTTATTTTTACGAAAAACCAAGTCGGAAAAGCACCCATTGTAACAAAAGCTACTCAAAGGTTAAACGAATAGCTTGACATCTTGAAAAATCTTTTACCGAGGGTTCGATTCATGATCAGTATATAGCTATACAGGAGATGCTAACTTAGCTTGGCATAAAACAGGGGAAAACAGTTGGCCTGGCTTTGTCCGAACAATAAAATCCGCCTGCCGCGCCTCGAAAGCGTATTAATAAACACGTTACAACACATATGTTTAATGACAAGTTGTGTTTCTGGGGTTTATGTGCCGTACTGTTTCTCAACCTTGTTGTGAGGTTGCCAGGCAGAAGAAGAGAGACAAGAGCCATAACATATTAATTAGTGAGCTTTTGAGGTGCTGCTGCTGGATGACGCCGGTGTAGCTGCTTCCCCCAGCTCCAAGTGCTAATCCTCTCCTGGCGGTAGCTTCGTTATAACTGTACAGATATGAAAGCGCTATTGATCTTTTCATTTAACTCCGAGCAAGAGAGCAAATAAGAGTTTTTCTCCCAGTGTCGAATTAGTCCTTTAAAGCACACCACCCAGATCTACGTCACTTTCTCTGCAGCACAACGTGGCCAGAGGCTATCTGCTGTGACCTGCCGACAAGAGAATTAAACAACTTCTATGATCTGCCAAATTCTGGCCGTGTTCTTCCGCAGACCTTTGAGGATTTTCTATTTGTGGCCCAATTTATTTCTCCTATTTTAGCAAAACAATCAATTTCATGAGTCACTGGACTTAATTGCTTTATTGTAATTGTATCATGAAAGACATCCACAGGGAGAGATAACCAACTTCAATTTGTGCACTTTGGCGAAGGAAAACAGCTCACACCATTTAAATCTGCCATCAACAGAGCTGCCTTTCTTCCGTGGATTGTATGTTTTATGTATTGAACTCGCTGTTATAAACATACTCAAAGCAGTTGATTTTCCTCATTCCAGTTGCATAAGTAACACCCTTGAGATCAATCTATCATCTGGACCCGCTGATGCCATAAAATCTAAGATGAAAGCAAACAAAACACTGAAGGAAGCTGTTTTCTATACTTTGGGCTGGTGACATTTGATTCCAGCAGACGTGACTCAAAGCATTTCTGAGCTGATGACGAATATCAGTGACTGAGGAATAATTTCATGGTACATGGAGGAGTATAGACTGGGGACTCTTTATGTTCCTGCTCAGTGAAATTACCTGCAGTCCTCATACGAATACTATGAAACTGTCAAAGTGAGTTGTTCGCAGCCAGCTGAGGGGCCGCCGTGACAGGGAGGAGAAAAGCAGGGCTTCGACACTGCTTCACACTGCAGCGCTCCGACAATACAAGTGGCATTTTCATTGATTCACACGGAAAGGTCAAACGACAAAGACAGAATTCAAAATCAAGAAACAAAAACACCGGATCAAACCCGATTTTAAATCTCAACGCTTAAATGCTCTTGCCTGTTATATTTTCATACAATAACATCATCGCACTGCAGAAATAAATGTTGGTTGCTGTGAGGACAAATATAAGGTCATATCTCACTCAAATAAAGAAAAAAAAATTCTTGAAGGATCATAAATTGGCTGGCTGATGAGGGCGACGGGCCCTGATGTGCAGAATCTCAGATACAATCACGTTAAAGGGAATTGCCTCTTGGTGAGGATAATTGGATCCTTCCACACACCTATTTATGTCCCCGAGGGACCAAACTATGCAGAGGAAGAAAAAAAAAAAACAAAAGGGGAATTTAATGAAGACTCAGCATTTTGGTTTTCATTTCAAATCCATGCCAGTGAACCATGCTGGAGGTGGATTCATATTAAAATGAACGCTGATAAACCAAATCACGACATGTCAGGACGTAGACGTCCAGGCTGTGAAGGAATCTCCAGACGTCCACAAACGAGTTTTTGCAAACATATACAGCAGGTCAATGGGACTACATAGTTTAGCCGTGCAACGTTCCTCTGACACAGCACCAGGTTATCGGCACATAAGGCAGAAGCTCAGCCCAGCTTTGAAAATACACAGAAATGCAAACTCTAAACAAAATCTTTTCGCCTGTAAACCCTCTGTAATATTGTATAATATAAAACAATGTCTTTAAATGCTCATCAAAGCCCTGAAAATGTATTAATTCCATATAAAACACTAATTTCAGCTACGATTAAAACATTTTTGGCTGTTTCACATGAGCAGTTTCTGTATTTCTTTCTGTGCTCTTCTCACTGGATTAAGGTGGGCGGGGCTGCATTACAAAACAGTGATGTCACATACTTCCCTGCAAACCAATCAGGACTCAGCAGCATTTAAATCAGAATCTGATCACAGGTGGCGGTGGCTTGTCTGTTAGCTGTCATCAAATTTTGGATCACAGGTTTAGATATTTTTGATATTAAAAAGAAATGCGTAAAAGTTGAAGCTGAAGCCACGTCCATGTGTTTCCCTCTCCTGTCTCTGTGTGTGTGTGTGTGTGTGTGTGTGTGTGGGCACGACTTCCTTCCCAGCTCTCTCCTGATCCCTTATTCACCTCACCTGCCCAGCCTGCACATCTGTCCTCCAACAACTCATCAGCACAACAGCACATCTGCTGTGGTTCTCCATCCACTCATCATCAGATCGATGTTTCAGCTTCAGTGGTGGTTACACACCTCGGACCTCCATATTTAGTGATTAGTGTTTGATTACAACTTTGTACTAACTCTCTTCCCTCGTGCTCTGGATCATTCTTCATCTGCCTGCCTGCTTGCACACCTGTCTACCCTCTATGCCTGCCCAGGACATTCAACATCACCCCTAAACTCCAGTTCATCGTCTAACTTCACATTATCTCCTGTGTCTGTGGTCTGAATTTGATTTTATACTGAGCTTCTTAACAGAAGCCATGTTTGCAGAGGCTTCGAGGCTGCATATTCTTAAGTTATGCAACTTTCTGACCTGATTGGCCATCACATATGCACCAGTGACTGTCACTCCAGTTTTCCTTCAGTCTAAACATCATCGCACCATTGTTATTAGCATGTCTTTCACATCTGTCCATATCTTTTTCATTTTGCCAACATCACCCAGTTCAAGCTGTTGAACCTGTGTTTTTTCAGTATTTTGAAGTGAAACTGCTTTAGCCATCTGTGCTGGCTGTTGTTTTTATTGACTCTGTCCACGACTGTGAGCATGTCTCATTGATTAAACAAGTCCACGGCAAGGTACTTGAAATAAAGCTTTCTTCTAATATTCCAAGCGACTAACATCGCACTGCTATCCAAGAGAAAGAGCATCTGGTGACATGTGTTCCCTCTTATTCCCCGATTGATCTCTGAAGAAGAGGACCGTGTAGCCCAAACAACTGGAAAAAGTCACTCAGCACCAAAACACAGAGCCTTTCCATTCTTTAACAAGATTACTGTGCAGCCTCTAAGACAGCACTTGAATTGCTGAGCCCCCAAGGATCCCATGTTTTCTTTTTCTTTCTCACAGTCTCTTCGTTCTCTCTGTCTGTGTCTGTCTCCAAGACACGTGGCTCTCCATGACTCCCACTCAGACAGGGGAGAAAGGGAAGGGAGGGGGGATTCATGTGGGGCAAAGAGAGCCTACAGGAGACTTTTGGGGGCTCTCAGCTGCCCTGCGCTCTCTGGAGCGTAGCGTATGAACACGGGGAGATGTGCATGTGTGAGCGAGGAGCTTTCCATGCAGGAGGGGATCTGGCCCAAATTTAATCTCTCTATTGTGAGGATGGAGGGTTAGAGGAAAAAAAAAAGGGCCGTGCCTGCAGAAATCCCACTGGCAGTGCTGCAATGCAGGGGTTTAACATAGAGCTGGAAGCAAGGCGAACACATTAAAGAACTGGCCCTCCGATGACACACAATACACACATTTGCACACAGACGCAAGTACACGCAGATGGACGAAGGCATACATGCACACCCACAAAAGCCCATTTGATATGAGACGCCTCTGTAAAGAGTATTTGACGGACAGGAGGGAGCGATTGCAGCGTCATAAAACACTGTGATGCCTACTTAGAGTTTCATACAGCAGCTCTTCATCAGCCTAGCCCACGTGTAACATCTTAGTGGCTTTGTAGCACTGTGAAGGACACTCAGTCCACCTTATGAAAAGATAAATACGAGCAAACGTATTATTATATATTATCATTATATTATGTCATATATAACAACATATATATTATATTTGTGCCCTAATCTCACAAGTCATAAATAGAAACATAGATGGTTAATTTACATATTTTAAAAGCCCCTGAAAACTCCACTTTAAGTGTAGAGTAGGTAGTTTTATTCATTAATTGTTTACACTAAAAAACTCAAAAATCCAGTTAACCTGCCTCATCAGTACCGTGTTGATGTAGTTTGAGTCAAGTGATTCAAGTTAGTCTTGATTCAAATGCTGCTGCTTCCTGATTGGTGCACGGAGGTACGCGACGTCCCCATTTTCCAACTGATCCCCGCCCACATCGGGATCAGTGGGAAGTGCCCAGGGAGAGAAGCAGCAAGGCAGAAATCTCTCGTATGAAATAAACCAAAATGACGTGGGGAAATGAAGAGCTCGTGAACAGTCCTGTTACTCACAGCAGAGGCTGATTGTGAAAATAGGTTCCTTTAAGGTCATTCAAATGATTTCTGTGTTGAAAGCTTTCATCAGTGAGCACATTGCACCATTTGTCTGAATATAAAAATCGAGGTGGAGGCTGCCGCGAGCTTTGCTGTTAGTCCATACAGTTTCCCTGGGTGTGAGAGGTGTTGCGTGATGGGTGCCTGCTTATACGACAGATTGCTGACTGTGGGAGTCTTTTACAGTCAGCAGAAACAAGCAATTGATGACACGTCGGCTTCTTCTTAACGCTCTCAAACAGCCAGTGCAGAGACGAGACAGTGGAAAAGTAGCTGTCCATCAGAAACGTTATTCCGATCAAACCTAAATTTGACGTTAAAGGTTCAGTGTGTAACTTTCAGCCAGTGTCCTGCTACTTTCACTTGTGCTCGTACTCTCTTGGTTTGAGAATCTGCCAAACCAGTGAAATGACACAAGATTATACGCTGGAATTAATACTAAATTATTATCAATAATGCCTCTATATAAAGGCCCAAAGAGCTTCAGGATATTAACTATGTGTTTGCAAATCGCCCCAGGACTTCAACACCAGATCCGCACTGAGCGGCCAAGCCACAACAAGCTTTATTTAAGATTACACTTATCTAGTGACCCAATCTTGAATAACTCCTGGCTCTTATTAGCTAAACGACGTGCTAGTTATACCCCTTCCTTTTGAAAGGTTACATAAATTGTTGTTGTTGGCTAAAATCAATACCGTTTGCGATAATACCTGCCTTCGTATCATAGTTCAGAATAGCTGGTGATGTAATTTGACTATCTAGCTAAAATACATTATAACTCTGATAATATTTTGCCAGCAATAACATTCATAATAATGTTTAGTAGATAAATTACTGGGTTGAATTGGGAGTGCAGTCCAATGTTGTACGTTTCTTAGTGAGTAATGAATTGGTATCCACACCCAACAAACAATGACCTGGCAGAGTCCAACTGACTTAAGCTATTAAATTTGGGTTAATTTTAAATAAAGTGGATGATATTATAAATTTTGTTTATGTGGCAGCTTTATTAGAGTTTATGCGCTGTTAAAACAGCTTGATGCAGAACAAGGCACAGTGGTTTCCATCCCTCTCTCTACATGTGGGGGAAGATTTCGATTTTACAAGGTAGCATTCAGGAGGATTAATGGGAGCATTGAATTTGCATTGCTGTTTACAGTAAATCTGTGAAAACATGTTTATACGGAAGTTTATATGTAAACTATAAAAGTAAAGACTTCAGCTTTCATCAGGGGAGAGTTTTGCGATTCCAGTTTCTGTGTTTCAAAATACTTATTTTTTATGATACCACCGGTTAAAGTCTTTTATGGAAACCAATTAATTTCCTTTTCTTAATCACATTTGTGGAATTTGTTCCAATACTGTCTTCACTGTCTGTCTGTCATCAACCTTTATATGAAGTGTGCGCTCAGCTTGCTGCATAGCTGTGCAACTGCACACATAGTGAGGGGAGAGGAACGACAAAGGACTGTGATCAAACACCCTGAAGCAGAGATTTGGCCCTGATGGTTTGAGACCATCTTGCATTAAGCCTTGGAGAGATCTCATTCAATTTAGAAGGTTAAAAACAACTGTGTGGGGCTACAGATCCATCGCAGCTATATTTAAAATGGCTGCATCAAATCAATTTCAATGTCCTGCCTGGCAGCATTTAAAAAGCAATCACTCCATCAGCTGCATGACACAGCATAAACATCGACGAGAAAGATTTCGCTTTTGCGCCTTTTTTTTTTTCCACAGCTTTTAGGAAAACGATGATCTTACTCCACTTGTTTGAAGCAAGTGCTATTTTTTCTGAAAGCTACTGTCCATAAATCCTGGTGGAGGGCGCCCACTTCCCCGCGGCTACCTGCTTCACTGGGAGACAAGACCTGTGTTTATGTGCAGAAATAAGGCAATTCATCATCCAGTCCCGGAGAAATGGTCAACGGCAGGGACGAAACGGCACACAATTCCAGATTAATTGCTTCCCTCCTTGCCTGCCCGGTGAATGAAACATAACACTACAAACCGCACTAGACAGAAAGAGAGAGATTAAATATTATTAAGGAAATAACGAAATGTAGCGATTTGCTATCTGCTTTTGAGCATTAACGGTGCATAAATCTAAAAGGCACGTTGACAGATCTTATTGTGCAATGTATTGTTTGAGTTAAGAACTTATTATCTTAATGGAAATAATTGGTTGGCTATTAAGGGGGAGGGTAATCTGTGCAAAGACAACTGGAAACGGGGAGAAACTCTCAAAAGCCTCCAGAACTCAATGTCTCTGAATTACATGATTCCTGAGAGCAGCGTGGCTCTAGAAAAACAACAAACTCCCCAGGGGACCAACAAACTCTTATAAATGTCAAATAGGTTTTAGTAATGTGTTCTGCAAGCAGCTATTTCTTTTGGACAGGCCCCCTCAACATAATAAACCATCTTACCTACCAAGGTCTATCTGTAGCTGGAGGTACGATCCATTCTCATACTGTTTAGTGACTGCCACGTTTCTGTTCAAAACCAACGCGATGATTCATCTTTGTTATGAATGCAGTTTATGATTTGGAGGCCTGAAATGAAGAGCGCAGTCTTGTTATGAAACTGCAGAAGTGATCGACTCGTCAGAGGAGGCTGGATGTTCTTATTTGCTCCTTGTAATGCGGTCAAAGGTATTGTAGGACAAACGATAGACAAGCCGCAAGTGGAAAACAGAGTGGCGGCTCACGGGGATCATTCACCTTCACATCGTCAGTGAACTCTATTACAAGGCAGGCCCAAATCTTGGAAGCCACTGCAGCATTAGTCAAACACAGATTGAGTGTGACAGCTAACCTCTCATGATGATCTCTTTGCACCACATTAAAACTGACTCTCGATGCTGCATAATCATGTCGCGCTCAAATCAGTCTCACTGCGTGGTTAAAACAAATGGAACAATGCTTTATGAGAAACTTGAGGGGAAAAAAAATGTGTAATATTTAATAAAATGAAAAACAAACAAATAATCCGTCTACTGCGATTGAAACATAACTAAACCACAAGATGCTGAATTTAATTACAAATACCTTTAACGGACCTGCTGCAGGTCGTCACCTCCCACCGTGATCTCTCATTTAAAGTCTTGACATCTTCAGGAGAGAAACACTGCTGCTGTTTTCACAGTTCAGTACACTCTTGCCCTCCTCTGATGATTTATTCAATTGTGTATAAAAGAGTAGTCTTACTTAATTTTCAAAATTAATGGCATTACCTTTCAGCACATCTCTCATGTATTCAAAAAGTCACTGTCTCCAGTTGTATGATGGAAAGATTTGACCTAAGAACATTGCGATATTTAACTGAGATCATCTGTAAAGTAGACGGAGAGTCGTTTTCAATTAAGCGCTCATTAAAAACTAAATTAGGCACTGACCTTTGAAACACACTAGCACAGGGAAAAAGAGAGAAAGGTAGACGTGTACTTTAACATCTCTGATTAAAATAGGAACTTTTAATGCTACATTTCAAGAGTCCGTGATAGTGCATTCTTTGAAAAATGGCTTCAAACAACAAGCAAATTATCCATAGTACATTGAATTGTTTTATATTAAACCTGCAAGCTGGTTTTGAGATTGCATAGATGTACACTGGTTAACAATCAAGTTCAACTCAAAGATGTAAGCTTCTATTTTAAAAATATCTGACATGATAGACTGCACAGTGGCTAATATTCCTGAATAGCTGCAAACATTCATCTAATTTATCTAATACTGCTGAACAAATCCAAGAAAAAAACATGTTCTGTAACCACAAAAGAAGACTTGACTTTCAGGTACAATCAGAAAGACAAGACGCTGTACATTAGGGATGTTCCTGCAGCCAGACAGTAGAGTATTATCACCTGCCCTCACGTAGCCTTGTAATCTGAGAGCGGCATCAACAATCAATGGAAGGAGGGAAAGAGAAGACAAGACCAATCGATGCCTGTTAGAAACACTACGGTAATTGTGCACTTATCAGTTTGGACCAGCGGACTGCTGTGAACCTTAAGCAGCCTGAATTGGGTGGAGCATTCTCAAATCAACGTTTAATTTCATTTTCAAAACGGCCAAAGATTTCACAACATTATAGTAAAGTAAAAAGAGACAATAATTCCCATTTTGCCACTGATGTAATTCGGCGTAACATGAACAGTTATTAGCAAAAGAAAATTAAAAGATCGTTACGGCAAGGGTCAACTGAATCAATACCAACGCCAATCTATACATAGACAGCTGACCTCTTAACCAGTCTACATATATGTGTGTCTGCTATATATATGAGGTGTCATCAAAGCTTACAGGGACAATGCTAACAAGCTGATGTTGAGCAGGGACCATGCTGACCGTGTTCACCGTTAGACAAACTGGAGGTTTAACATAATGGCCGAAAAGTCTGGAGATCAGCAGATTTATCACAGTTGATCCTGGGTGCAGCAAAAATGTCTGTACCCAATTTCATGAAAATTCGTCAAACTGTTGGCAAGTTACTGCACTAAAAGCCAAAAAATGTCAACCTGCGGGTAACTCGAGGCGAAACCTAGGAGGTCATAAAGCTCCATCCTCTCAGGATCATGAATGTCTGTACAAAATGTCACTGAAATCCATCCAGACATGCGCCCAACATGGATAAAATCACTAACATAACAGCCTTTGTACACTGTGGCAAAAAGTAACTGAAATACTTGGATCCACACACTGTGCTACAATGGAGCCATCAGACAGTGTTGGCAGTCGGTGTCTGCTGGCTCCAAAACACAAACAGTTTTGGGGCTAGAAAATGTTTTCACAACTTGCTTCACTTTTTGGCCAAAATGCTCGCTGCATTGTCCAAAAGTGCCACACTCGCTAACGTGGGTCCGCCTCGTGAGCCCGTCAAATTATCCCAGCGGGATGTGGCGCTGGTACCATGGGAGGGAATCCAGGGTTGCTCCGGGGGGGGGGGCAGAAGGAACAGCCGACCCAGGGCCCTCACTCACCAAGAGGTCCCATTAAGAAGCCAGTAAGCCCGGTCATTGCTGTATTCTGCGAGGCAGTAAATATATTTAAAATATCAGATTTAATATCACTCGTTTGGCCGTGCATCAACCATTTTCCTGTATTTATTCCAGCGGTACTGCTGTTTTCCTACATTGTTGTCGGGTATTCTTTGGAGGGACCCAGTGATCTTTGGTTTTGAGATTTAGTAGTCTTTCAGATTTAAATTTTATAATTATGTAATAATAATATAATATAATATAATAATATAATAATTATATCCCTAACTTATTATATAATAACTTATTATATAATAAGTTAGGGATATTGTTATTTACATGAGTGTTTTTCCTATTTGGTCTGAATTTTAATGAAATAAGTAAAAGTTCCCTTTGATATTACTAATAATGAATGAGAAGAAACACCATTTTCATTAGTTTAATATTTATTACCTCAAAAATTTAGACAATAACAAGGATAGCCCCAAATAACAAAAATTGACAATGTCAGTAGTGGGTGTTTCCACCATTTGCCGCAATGACAGCTTGACAGCGACGTCTCATGCTCCTCACTAGCCTCATGATGTTGTTCTGAGGCAATGCGTTCCACTCTTCCACAAGTGCTACACGCAGTTCTGCCAGGTCACGTGGGGGTGGGGTACAATCATCCAGTCTCTGCTTCAGCTGGTCCCAGACGTGCTCTATGGGGTTCAGGTCAGGGGACATTGCTGGCCATACCATATGAGGCACTCCGACTTCCTGAAGTCGAGCTGTGACAATTCTGGCACGATGTGGTGGAGCATTATCATCCATGAACAGAAAGTTGGGGGTGTGCTGGTGGAATTGGGGGATGAAGATGGGTTCTATGATGTCCCTGAGGTAAGAACGTGCAGTGACTGAGCCATCTACAATAACCAAATCTGTTTTGCGCTGACTGGTGATGCCTGCCCAGACTGTTGCACCTCCTCCACCAAAGCGAACCCTGGGGACCATGTTGACCTCGGCGTATCGCTCACCTCGCCTTCTCCAGCAATGCTGACGACCATCATTTCTGTGCAAGGTGACCCGACACTCATCAGTGAACAGGACGGTAGACCACTGCTGCATTGTCCAGGTCACATGGTCTTGTGCCCACTGCAGACGTTCACGGCGGTGTCTTGGTGTCAGTGGAGTCACCTGCAACGGTTGTCTGGCATTCAAGCCAAAGCGGTGGAGTCGGTTGCGAATGGTTTGTCTGGAAACCCTAGTACCCCTCACACGTAAACGGGCCTGCAGCTGTGTGGCAGTTGCATGACGATGTCTGAGTGCATAGGTCCTTAGGTACTGGTCATCATTGCGGTCTGTCACTCGTGGGGCTCCACTCCTGGGTCTGTCACGAACTCTGCCAGTAGTTCTGTGTCTATCACCCCAATACAATTGCCTCCCTATCCCAAAAATCTCTTTAGTGAAACAAACACCGTATGTATGACATCCACTGAGTCTCTCACAATATCCCTAACTTATTGTGAGTAGTGTAAATGTCAGTTTTATAAATGTAAAATATATCTGTCATAAGTAGTTTGGGTATTCCTTATACTAAAACACTAGAGTGTGATGCTGTAGTACATATTTCTGTATTTTCTGCACGTTCTACGTAACTGGACTGTACCACATTATGTTCACGCAAGCACCTGACTACAGCAGGGTTTGTTGTCGGGTGTGTAGAGGAAAACATTTAGAGGGAAACACGAGTTTCTTTCTTCAGGAAGTGAGTGACTCTACCCAAATTGCATAGTTTCATAGTGATCCAATCTGAAATGATGGTGTCATTATTCTGCAGTCACTACTGTATGAAATGAATGTTTAATTCCTGTTGACGGCAAAGAATCTGTCTATTACCTACAAAGATATTAATTGCATATTTTAGTGACATTATGGAGGGCCTAAAATGATGCACTAAAGTAATGTTTTTAATGATTCAGTGGGTATACCAAATACTTTGGCAACTTCTTCACTGTGCATATGACAAATACTACTAACTACAATATTCTATTCTTGGGTAGAGGGACTATGTACAGTTTGGAAAGGTGGAGATTGAATGTCTCTTCAAGATCTGTAAACAACAACTGCATTGCCCCATGATATAGTTACTCCAGCCAGGAGGGATCAGGGACCAAACAACACAACAAATGCAACCGACTTATTTGCCTTGCTGATGATAAGAAAACAAGCTTTGACCGTGTTAATGACGATTCGATACAGCGGAGTACATCAAGTCCCCTTATTGTCTTTGCCCTTCCTTTTTATTGCTGCTAACCCATCCCAGGTTTACAGATAGCCGCAAGATTACTACATTGCATTGAATCAGGTTCCACCATAACAGTGACCATAATTTCTACCTCTTACTGCATCCTAACAGATTGCGAGCTAATGCCCGAACAATTAAAAACCAGAAAGCCTTGAAGAAACACATAACACACGCCAAGTCTTTCCACTCAATTGACAATATGTGAAATCCTACACAGCCAACTGACAGTATCCTATCAATTATTCAGGAGGAGAAAGGCTCGCAAAAAGTACTGCACCCCCGGCTATGCAGCAGTAAATCACTGTATAGCACACCATCTGCTGCTTGTCAAACCCAGTGGTTGCGGTGTGCATGGGAGTGCAGAGCAACATTGATCCTTAAGTCTGAGTTGATTTCCACTGTGAATCACAGATTAGAAAGAGCAGGTGAAGTAATGTGTGGGTCAAATAAAGAACCTCAGGAAAATATGCATCATACTGAGAAGCCTATAATGCCCACTTTGCATTTTATAAAGCCATAAGAGAAATAGCATATCACAGAGTGCACAATGAGCATGTTTCTGTATCCACTTTGCCTGGTCTACCTGGGCTAAAGGATGCTACTGTAAAGAGAGTATAAAAATATTCCTTATTAAATATTGAGCGTCCACATGACGGGATGTAAGGATGATTCTCTCCCTCTTTCTGTCTTTGGGTCCTTCACCCTCGTTGGTGTTTCAAAGCATAACCTCCTCCAGAGACAAAATGCCCCGTATTCAGACTTCAATAATGCAACGCCTTCGTTCTTAGGGCTAAGGGCTGGTTTGACATCTGACTAATCGCTGACAAAGCCATGGGTTCAGTTTGCAGACTTACTGTGCGCTGACTATTTCTAGGCAAATAAACACCATAATTCCTCACAATATATTAACTCCTTAGCAGTTAAAACATCTGGCAACCAACAGTAGGAGTAGGTAATTTATCACAAACTGAACCTTGTGACAGTTTTGATTAATTGACTGTTTTCAGAGTACATTTAGTAAAATTAATATCACCCCCATGTGGTATTTCTCTAAAGGACTAACAGCTTCAACCGTAACTCAGCCATTCAATAACTCTTTAGGTGTTAATATGCAATAGTCACAACAACATTCAGGAGCCGCATTGTGTCACAAACTGCAGACACGTCAGAGGAACAAACTCACTGTGGGTTCTCATTATGCTGCTGATTATCAGTTATTCTGCACGTCAGACTCAGTATTGTGTCTTGTCAGTCACCCAGTCAAAGAATAACCAGTCTAATTATTTCATGTGTTTACGTTTTCCGATGCCTCTGTGTGAGACGTTTCGACTGTATTTCACCCATTCCCCCGCAGCAGCGAAATGTTAACTAAGGCAAAAAAAATGTCCTAATGAACACCTTATAAATACAGCTTTGTATAATTAAAGATGCTTCAGACGGTTGGCAGGTATATGAAGCAATGCTGGAAAAGCGTGGCTCCGTTAAAAGAGCACGGTACCTTCAAATAACAGTACTTGATTATTAGCTGCTCCCAATTTAGCACATTGAATCATTAAGAACTGCACCCTCGGCACTGGCAGGGTTTAATGTCATCCAATTTTGCCATTAAATAAATACTGGCATATTGAATCTGTAAATGATTTTAGCCTCGCGCAGTTTAGGAGAAATATTTAAAAATAAGGTTCAATCAATCAAAAAAAAACAATAAAAAGTCACATACTGCATCCTGAATTTGTCATTTTGTAGAAATTATGCAAATTCTCCAGAATACAAATGCTTCATAAATCAGGGGTTTAGTTTTGCATCTACTAAATGCTCCAATATTATGTCTGAAAACCCCCACAAGGAGCTGCAGCTTAGCTGGCAGCACGAGCTGTTTAAAACGTGCACCAACACATAATGCACAGTAGGTTTAACTTCCATTGCAGCTTAACTTTCCAATTTGAGATTCATTTCTTCATTTTCTTATGTGAAAATAGTGAGGCTGCAAAAATGAAAAGAACGTTTGTAAAGAGATTCTTAAACTTTTCAGCAGCATGCCGGGAACGAGATAAGGAGGAAATGTCAATTTCAGTGTATGTATGAATTACTCTGTAATGGCACTGCGCAGTTTCACTTTGCTTTCAGACGGAGGGCAGCACAATCAGCTAGTCCCCATTAGTTCATTCATTTCTTACAGAGATGAGGCACTGGGGAAGCCCAGCCAATGTGGTGTCAGACAACAAGCTTGCCAGCCAAGATTGAGCCAAGCTGAGAAGGCGCCCCCCCCCCTTTTCGAAATAAAAAACAAGAGTCGATCAGATTTTCACAGTTTCTTGTTTCAAACTTATTTGATTTCATTTTATAAATTATAGCCCCGACTGGAATGTGAAAAACACAGAAGTCATTTACTGCAGGTTCAAAGAGTCTTGTCCTGCAACTTTAATGGGACCGACTGCAGACGTAAATAATGCAGTTACATTCATCGTGGGACTTCATGGTCAACTCCTTTTTCCCCCTTTGTTCTAGAAAGAACTGATATTTCTCTATTGACGCTAATTAGCATGTTAGCATTTGAACCTGCATCAGAAAATATTTCAGCTCACTTACTTGAGGGTGTGTTAGCATGCTACCATAAGACACTCCTCTATATGGAAACTGATCATCAGAACAGTTAAATCCAAAAAGCCATGTTAGATATCATAGGTTTACGAGAGGATTTAAAATAATTCAGTCCTCGCCAATCCTAAAAATGTGTCCACTGCATTCAAACTGTCAAATTTATCTGAAGGGTTAAAACATTTGCACAGTTTAGATTAATTATGCACACTCAGTGGTGATATCAATACAAAGAGTACAAGAAGCATATATAAGAAGTGTATATGATGAAAATAACTTATTTATAGCAAGCTAATAATCAGTGGTGGATGGTAACCAGGCTGATTGGCTCAATTTGCTCAAAATGTAAAGATGCTATGTGTCATTTTCAGAAAAATCTTGTTATTACTGACCTTCTACCTTACGTCTTTGGGTAAATCTAACACTGTTTGTCATTAAACACAAGTAAGTATCATGGATCATGTAAGCTTTGACAATGAGCACCGGTTGTTCCGTCCACTTCTTAGGTAACGTTGGCTTGTTTTGCACAAACTATCTGAAGTTCTATGCATAAAAATCAGTCTAGTGGCTATCATAGGACGTCAAAGTCAGAGCGGACATAGATGTAGATTAAATGAACAAACTCTGCATCAATGTATCCAAAAAAGTAAAAGTATCTACACTCAAAACTGTGTCAACTGTGCCATTAGTCTGTATACTATCTGACCAAAGATCTTTCTGTACATTTACTTGAGTACAGTTTAAAAAAAAACTGTTTTAGCATGATCATGACACATGGTTTACACACAAAAACGTCAGTATCCTGCAGGTCCCCCTGACACAGAGCACTCGCCACAGCTAACCAGAAGGAGCTGCTTATGCCACAGCAAGGACATTATCCCTCAACAGCTTCCCACCCATGAACATCACAGGTTGCGTTGCTGAAATGCATAGCCGAGCTCGCACTGTGCTCAGGTCTCTGCCGTAGTAAGAGAGTGTTTTGCCCCCGCACCGCCCGTGAATTTCTTTAGGCAGAGCGGCTAACTGAATTATTGCCCGCTGTGTCAAGGACATTTTATTAAGAAAGTCTGGGAGAGAGCGAAAAAAACGAAATATCAAGCTCACTTTCACAGCCCCTTTGACGCATTTCAATGAGGGGGCACAAACCAGCCATGTCCTAGATAAACAGTACCCTGCACTGCGTTGAACGACTCTCTACAGCAGTCAGGTTTACATAACAGCAGACAATACACGATGATGCATAACACTTTCAGAGCTCCATCTGAAAAAAATACAGACTAAAACGCCGCCTGACCGTCAGGCTAAGGATTTTCTATACCGAAGATGACTCAAAGCGACACATTGGAAGTCATTTTGTAGATGGATTTTAATTATCTGGTGAGAGGAATTACGTAGAAGTCAATTTCTGAATTGTTTTGTTCCTATTCTCTGTCTCCCAAGAGGGATCAGGTGAGACACAAAGTGATTTGATGCATGGAAAATAGGATACACAATCTTGAGCTGCATAGGAGACACACGTGTTGAGTTAAGTGCAGCAGGGGATCAGGATTGGCGATGGTTTGTAGGTTTACGGTAAGCACGTTTTTTATTCGATAAAGTGCCGTTTCCCTCGTCATGGATAGTGCCATGTTCAGGCTGTTGGTTTGTGTCCTCGGTGTCGGCCCGGCTAAAGAGTCAAGAATGACAGACCGCTGCTCGTAACTGGCAGGCACAAAAGGAGAATCTGTGCAAGAGTCAGTCCCAAAATGAGAAAAGGACAGAGAGGACCGGTGACCAGTGACAGCAGAGAATAAGGGTGAGCACTTGTGTGGCCCTTTTAGAGATGAAGATGGACAAAGGGTACTTGTGTGACACAGAGGCTGTGTGTTTTCTGTTGGGCAGACTGCTCACCGAATGTCATTAACCGCTGCATCAGTCGAGTCTTTCCTCTGAAAGAAGAAATGCGCTTCTGCATGGACCAAAATGCAAAGAACGCAACGTTTTTGAGTCACTAAAATAACATGGAGGGGAAAAAATTAGACTCTGCATTGTGATTCACTTCAAATTAGCGCACAGTGCCCCCCAGCATAGAGCGGGACACAAAGCCACCACAGTGGCATTTTGGTGTTTTCCCCGCTTTTGTTTACCTATTTTTCCTCCTGAGCTGTCAGATATTATACAACCTCTCTCATGCAAGCTCCTGGCGATTAACACAGCAAAGCTACAATTCAAAAAGCATTGTTACTCAACCAGCGGACACACAGCTGGCGAGATGATGTGCAATGTGGATCTCTGTATCATGAGGCTCTGGGTAATGATTCACGGAAACTCCCTAGATAGGAATGAAGATCGCAAAAAATGTATTTACGAACAGCTCTCCAGATAAAAATGCTGCGAACGGGCTCGGACAAAAGGATGAGAGCAATTATTTTCATCAATATAGTACAATGAACGTCGTGTCTCTCTTGTAAGGCCCAACTATTACCGGCCTTATCATGGGAGGAAATAGATTTTGCAACTCTCCATCATGCTCGTGGAGACGCCAACCAATTTGCTGTCAAGTCAATAATCTCTTTGGGGGAGATCGAAGCCACGAGATTTCACCAACTTGGCTGGCGCACACAGCCAAAGCACTTCACTTGTTTTAAAACCCAAGAGAAGTCAGATAAGACGGCATTTGTTTCTGTTTGTCACCGACACTCCTTTGCAAAACAGGTTTGCCGAATACAAATGAACACCGGGAATCTTTCATTCTGGGAATGGCAGCAGCACAATGACCTGAGTAGAGAATGAGTGAGGAGAATGGCTCAACACTCAGTGCAGCACCTTCAGCTTTACAAAGCACCGTAAGTGACCTGCCACTCGCACAACTTGAGTTGTTCATCCGAGTCACAAAAAGAAAAACCTGTGATAGCACACTGGAGGTCAAACCTTTGCGATGCCATGATTTGTCAGTGCATATTTGTACTTAGAGAAGCAGCAGTGTGGGAAGTATGCAGGTCTTGCATTGAAGCAAAAGTACTCGTACCACACTGTTGAGATACTGCAGATTAAAAAAAAACTGCATTGAAAGTGAGTAAAAGCATGTAAGTATATCAGGAAAATGCACTTATGTGTTAAAAGTAAAAGCACTCAAAGCAGAATAATGTCCTTTGTGACATATTATATCATTATTATTATCATTATTACTCATACATTGGTATAAAAGCAGGGCATTACTAGTGGAGTTGGTTGAGATGGAGCTAATTTCTAATTGCGTTATATAAGACTGCAACTACTGGATCATTATCTTCATCATGGATTAATCTGCTGATTATTTGCTATGTAGTTATGTCTTGGTATGCTGTTGCATTATTCATAATTCGAGGAGTTTCAGCTGCATTTCCGCACGTTTTCTGTGCAAAAATCCTTTGAAATAAAGAACTGTCAAATATCAACTGTAATTGTCAAAGATGTCACATAATCACAGCGGAGCAAAATGCATGATATTCCCCTCTGAATGGCAGTGGAGTAGAAGCAGAAGGTGGCACAGAAGAAGTCTTTACTTTCAAAACACTTGAGTAAATGCACTTAGTTAAATTCCACCTTTGGTTAGTATATCACCAACAACAAGTTATTGTTTTTCCATTTGGGATTCAAAACCAAACAATAATGATAACACCCGCATTACTATTTGCTTTGTTATACAAGGATCATCCTTAAATCTTACGTCAAAGGTACTGCCTACGCTACAGCATGCTCAGGTGAAATGCATATCTGAATGCATCCCTGTGTAGCATTACTGTTTGAATTCACAAGGATTTTTTTTTTTTTTTTTTTGTTCTGTGTGTGCTGTGTCCTTCGCCTGCACACTGGCCTCAAAAAAACTCAAAGAGAAAAGAAGCTGCTTTCATGCTGAGCACCTACTCACACAGCTAAAGCATTCACCCTCCTTCTCCGCTCCCCTTCTCCTCATTTCTCTCTCTAGCTGATATTGCATTGCACAGTGTTCCTCTAATGAAAAACACAAATCCTTGTATACCTCTGATTTCTAAACAAACAAACAAAAAAAAGACCTAGATCACAGAAGCATGCAGTTTCCATGGAACAACCAAATTATAAAATTCCTCACAACAGCAGTTTTAAACTGCTGTTTTAATTCCAAGACGTTTCGTGGTATGACACAGACTCAGAACAATTTCAAAGCCCGAGTTTATTCTAAAGCAGATTTTTTTTTTTTTTTTTTTTCAAGGTTGTTGATGTTTGCACCGCTCCGAGCGTCGTGGATGTCAGATGGGCAGATTCTCACTTGGCAACTCAAAGAAATGGCAACTCTGCTCTCCCACTGCAAAACCCCATGGGACTGGAGAAAAAAAGAAAACAGAAAATGTCTCCTCGTTTTTAAGATTTCAGTGGACAGAAAAAAAAATATATTTAATGAGGCCCTGTGTTGTTTTTCTAAGCAGAAAAAAACCCCTTCAAATCCTGCTGCCGGATGCCTTTGGAACAGGCCGGGAAAGAGAAAAACAATAAGAAAAATACATACAGAACCCTTGAACTACATCTGAAACTCACTCAGACCCCAAAGGCATGTTTCCTTAGACAACTGTTGGCAGGATATCATAAATTCAACTGTGGTTATTTAGAAAAATTAAATAACAGCTCCAAAATAAGCTTGATATTACATCTATAGGATGCACCTTGCACCTTCCAGGGAGACCTCTACCTCCAAGGTTCAATTGTATCTGCCTCTCCTTGCACCTGATAATGTCGAGGTTGTAATTTAAGTCTGATTTTGTGGCTCTTGGGGGACTGGAATGAAATTGCCGTCATTACCAGCTTCCTCTCGGTGTAGGGAAGCTTGGAGCCGACACGGGGTGCATTTCAAACGCCTCTGAGCGATCCCTCAGCCCTTTTGACAAGGACAGATCCCCACAGTAGCTTTTGGCAGATGCGTCTCAACAAAGAGCGGCGCGGCTTTGAAACAAAAATACAAAAGGAACTAAAACACGTTCAATACAGCATATGGACAGCACTTTAAAAAAAAGACTTATTTTTCTTTCTTTCACAAGCTCGCAAAAAGCGGTGAAGACACGAAGGCTGGACGTGTCGCAGCAGAGGAGATGTCAAGAATTCAGAACAGCTACAGTGATGATGAGGTTAGGTGACAGGGGTGGAAGCCGAGCAGTGCGGTATCCATGAGGGCACCGGCCAAGCAGTATCGCCCTGGAGACAGAGGGTCCTGAGCTGTGAAAGCACCAAAGACTTGCACACTCACACATACTAAAGTCTGGATGCATCTCATACATGCCTCCAATAACATTTATCCACATCCCAGAATGATCCCAGCACACTGCATCTTTGTCAGACGCACCTCTGTGCATGAGCAGGCTTCCTAAATATACATTGCTTGTATGTGTGAGCTGAATAAACGGCTGAAGAGATGTCCTCTTATGCAGGGAGGCTGTGTTAAAAAAAAAAAAAAACTGAGATGAAAATAATAGAGATTGTCTCTAAAGACAAAGGAGCTATAAACAGCAGGTTTCCTGCAAAGCAGTCAGCACAATCTCACCATCTAGACAACAATGAAGACTCACTCTGTAAAGAATACGACTAAATATAACACCATCCTGCAGAATAAAGCCACTCCTCCTCCTCCTCTTTCTCTTGGTCCAATTCAGACGGACCAGATGAGAGTTACACCAGATGTGTCACATAGGAAGCTGTTGTGCTACAAATTGGATGATTAACAGAGCCGTGCAGCCAGCACTGAGGCACTTGGCTGTGGCCGGCAGCTCGGTGGAGAGTGATTGGCTTTGAGGGCCGAGGGAGCAGATGGGACGGGGACACGGAGCGGGACCAAAACGACTGAGTGCGCCTCCTCGTTTTACATAAAAATATCACTTCCATACTCGTCTGTACACAGAGTGACTCCACAAAGACGCGCTAAAGAAGAGGTAGCTCTGTTTCACGCGGAATTGCAGCGGCTTGCTCTTCATGGCAAGTTATCTCCGCCTTTGGCTCCACCCTCTTAACATTAATTATGCAGCTCAATGCAGCACTCCGAATCCCTGCTGCAGCTCACCCACACTACAATACTCTGCCGCTCTCTCCCACTCTCTCTGTCTCAGTCACACACAAGCCACAGAGTATTTCTCTCCGTTTCCCTTCATGACTACGTTTTCAACAAACCTTAGTCAAAGACAGCACTTTCTTCCAAGCACCACCTTGTGAAAAGTGTGCTGTTGCATGAAGCAGAGGCATGACAGCAGAAATGCTATTTATTTATTTTTACAATTAGATGTTGTCACACTTTTTTTTACTAAAAGGAGCAAACAACTACACACGTGAGATGCAGTAAAGCATAAAATCTACTTCTAAAAAACTAGTCTCTATCAAATGATCCAATGCCCTGCACAAAAAGCACTACGTGCAATGTTATAAACACAATAATTCAAACGTCTTGCACATTTCATGTGGATGAATACATTTACATTTATTGCAAGTTGGATTACTATCTTTAGTTGCAGCGTGATTCACTTCCAACACGTATTTTTTCCCTTATCATTTTCAAAGCCTGGTGCTGATTTCATTGCAAATCAGAAGCAAACACGGTCTGATGTGCCGAGGCAAACACACTTAGCAGCTCAAACACCTGTCTGGCGAGGTGTAATTGACTCGACTACTCCCGAACACAGCGAGAGACACAATCAGACCTTGTCACAGGACTCCACGCTACGCAATGTGAATCAGCCACATCAGCAAAGCAGAGGGAGACCAGAGAACATACAGAGAAGGAAGCTCTCACGCTTCAGCCGTCCACCCCCCCAGGCAGGCAGTGGGACGGAAACGTGGCAACTGTTTATGGAAGCAGAAACAAGCTTCTCCTTCGTTTCCTAGAGCTTTCACATGATTAAGATTCATCTCACATCTGCATGCATGTGTTTGTGTCCTCGCGTGTGTGAGTGTTTGTGTGTGACAGAGAGAGCTTGCCCGGCCAAAAGCGGTATAATTAATCCAACTTAAGTGTGAGGCTATACCCCGCGTGAGTCATTCATGCATACTGCACACTGCCTGACTCGAGGCTGAATAAATACTGTTTGTTTGTTTTTTTTCTTTTTAAGGTGAGCCCACATCAGATGATGGTCTTAGCAGATGTCCATGGAACATGATTTTTTATCCCTCATACAGAGCATCATCAACAAAATGGCAAACCACAGGCATACAAACACCAGCCATTTAAGGGTACGTGCTGTTTGTCTCCCTATTGTTGCCATTTCAATAAGTTCAATAAAGTGCCTGTCTGTGTTTGCAAAGATGCTACCTCTGGAACAAAAGCAAACAGCGAGGCAGATGTTCCTAATGAGGAAAACATGGCCAGGGAAGGTGGTATGATTCAGCTGGTATCGGGTAAATTGAATGTGTTACATGCTTACATAATCTAGGGGGAGCGTGAATTGACTACTCCCTCTCTCCACATGACAACGTGCTGGCAGGCGCAGGTCGGCATGTTTTGTCGCCAGCACGGTGTTTCCATCGCTGTCTAAAAAAATCCGTGCCTCGTCGGACGTCCAGGACGCACAACGGTGGGTCAAAAGCTCTTTGTGAGGTTGCTGTTCAGCAGCAGGCAGCCCTCTGTGCCGTGCAGCTCTGCTGCTGCAGGGGTCTTTTCGGTGCATGGAACCGGATGGTGAGCAGAGAACACAGCGGGGGCTGGGCACTGCAATGTACTGCAGTGCTCGTAGCTCTGCTATGCACACCCACTCTCTTCCATTCTTGCTCTGCCTCTGACAATCTCTCAATCTCTCGCCCTATCTCTCGCTCTGTATTTGTATCATTTGTCTTGCCTTCCTCTCTTCACTGTTTTCTTAATGTTTTTTGTCCTTTTTATGCCCATTTAAAATCCTCACACTCTTAAAGCTGATTCTAGCTCCTGTGTCCAACACTGTCTCTTATATTCTTCATTTAAACTACCCTGCTGTCACTCACACGCACAGAGAGAACCCCGTTTACACAAATACATGCATAAATACGTCCTGTAACCTTTCCTTGGACACTGTGATGGAGTGCCCTCTTCTTGATAATGGAGAATGCAAACACACACTCACACAGAAACTGTCCTTCCAACACTTTGCCGTATTTATCACAGTGGCATTCTAGTATCCCCAGGAGGGTCTACTCACCTTCAGCATCTACAGTGTTTCATCTGCAACCCAAACGGCACACGATGAACAACGGGGCCTTATTTGGTGAGTTTTTACACCAACTGCTCTCGCCCTGACATGGAGAGTTTTGGGAGTTGGGACCGTTGCTAACTGTATGTCACAGTGACAGCCGTTGTTGCTCCGCTATGTTGCGTACACCATCATTTACAGGGGCACACTAAACGCCCATGTCGCACAGTCTGGGACAGAGGGTGCCTTACACACAGGATGAGCAATGACATGCCTGACAGCTGCTCCTTCCCTCCACAAAGCCCACAAACTCCGTAAAAGAGTCACAGTACTTAATTTATGTAGATATATAAGACAAAACAAAGATAGAGCACTTGTTAAAGGCAACTTGCTAAGCCCACCAGCAATCCTTACCCAGGATTTTACTGAGGTAAATTGTTGCACATGAAAAGAGAGGTTTATGTTGAAGCCTTTGGGTAAATCACAGGATACCGTTCTGGGTCTTTAAACCAGCCGTTCTATCTGATTAGAAGTAGTGAAATCTCCTAAATCTCACTCTTCTTGTACTTTAAAGAAGAATACCGGCTAATTCTTGGGAACAGTCAGGGGTCTCATTTCCGTTTCCCATTAAAGAGCTGAGGTTTCTGATCATTGCCATCTGAATGAGTTTCTCTGTGCGCCGGCTGCGTCCCACAGAGACACTTTCCTGGTCGCTCTCAACCATGACATGAAACAAAGCCTCGTGTGACAGCAGGTGTCTGAACTGTACAGGCTGCCGTTGTTAGATGTTTTATATTTTCTTTTCACTGATGTAACAAGAAAAAGTCATTTACAACTCCTCAATTGTTTCTTAAACTGATCTGGGGGGGATACACATTGCTACTAGCCACTAACAGCGGACATAATGTACAATTTCTGATCTTTTAATCATTTTATTTATTTACTTATTTGATTTTGTGATGCCACCCAAATAGATCCATGTAATAAGCAGATGGCAGACCTGAATGGTTTTGCTGCTGCAGTCGATTTCATCCCCCAGTTTGATGTGTCACTCTGAGCTTTGCAGTGAAAAGCCCGGTGGAACAAAACCCACCGTGCTGACACTCCCACCTGGAGCATAGAGTGGTAATACAGGTGGACAACAGCAGGAAGGGCAGCGGTTTTTTGAAAGGAAACAGCTAGGTGATGAGTTTTCAGCACCTCTGCAGAAACATAGTCCTCTTTAAGACGGGCTGTGTTCTAAAAAAAGGAGAGGTGCATGAATAATGAAAAGTGTTTTCTCCATGTCTTCAACTGAAAAATCAAAAGGAGGCACGAGCACAGCTAACCGCAATACCACAGGGGGACTTTGAACTGTGTACAGCCAGACAATTCGCCGGGTCATCTAAATAGACTTTAATTTACTTTGCCTCGAATTGTCCTCCCACCCTTATTACTAAAGAATGGTTTGCTTCAAAGGAGGCACCTATCAAAAGCTTTCAAAAGCTCTGAGCTCTGTCCATGGTGCTGAAATGAGTTACATTTCCTTCCCAGCCCTCTCCTTATCCCCGCCAGATAACACAGTGTTGAATAATTGAAATGTTATTTAAAACCAGTTACTGGGATCAGCGATTCTGGGCAGGTTCTTGCGTGTCTTGTCCTTATATCTACTATCTGAGGGTGAAATGTATTTGTCATTCTTCAGAGTAGTAAGAAAAAAAAACAGTACACATTGTACTTTTCATCCTGTCTAACGGCGTTTTTCTGCGTGCCCACACAAAACACACTAAGTCCGTCCATATTTCCTCCCGTTCTGCAGCAGGCCAGCATTCACAGACGTGTTGAGCAAAGAAAACACACAGTGCCCACTGCTGGACAGTATCATATGTTCATTCACAAATGATGAAGGTCAGACTTCCAAAAAAAAAAAAACAACAAAAAAACCACACACTGTGGGATGTAATGAATAAACTGTGAATGTGCTTAAAAAAGCTGATAATGAATGCGTACTGGAAGAGAAATGTGTTGATATGAATCAGACTTCCTTCACTATAAAGAAAGGAAGTAAGCTCCACTTTGCTTTGTTGTTCGAGCTCATTTTACAACAACAATAAAACCATGCATTGAGTGTATAAATACTCAGTGAATGTACAAAGGCGTGATAGCACTGTTTTGCTGCTCCTTTGGCACAAAGCAGTCAGTAAGCAGAGTTCACCCAATCAGAGAGCCTACTTTTGCTGCAGGCTCTGACTAAAGGAAGTCCCAGAACACCAGATAAACAAAACAAAAACTCATCACCAGCCTCCCTCTAACGCTATCAGAGCCAATTCCATCTGTTATCTAAGCAACCCCCAATGATACCCTGAATACACAATGAGAGCATGCATGACAAAACTGAAATGGGCTGCAGCACTGACCACGCTGAGGGTGACAGTGTGCATTGGATTTACAGTATAACGGGCAGAACTTTACTCTTATTCAAGCCAGGGAGAATAAATGAGTTCAAACAGGAGATATACATTTTAGAGAGCTGTTAGATGGTTTGAGTAGCTCTGCCTAAAACTGGATGGATGCTGAGGCAGCTCCGCTCAGGGATGTAATGGGATACTGCAGCACTAGAGAACCGTGTGCACAGAAACTTGCCTAGAAGCATCAGGGAGTCCCGCACTAACCTTCCCCCTCCCTCTCTCCCTCTTCCTCTGCCTTTCCCTCTGCTTGCCTGTCAAGTCTTTATAACGTAAAAAAAGAAAAAAATCAATAAAGTAGAAATCTGTGTGCATATTTCAACGCAATTACACATGAAAGACTGAGAAAAGGCAGACAAGCCAGAGTACACACTAACAAATACTGCAAAAACTACTTCAGAAGTGGAAAAAACACAGCACGCTCGCAAAAGGAGGAGATCGCTGCTGCTTACCTTTTGTGCAGGTTGCTCTCCTCTGGACGCCAAGCTGTTCCCCTTTTCTGTGGGCTTCCGAGACACTTTGAGATAGAGAGAAAAATAATCAATCTTCTCTTACTTTCTCTTATTTCCAGTTTCAGAATGAATAACTCAGGAGTCTAACAAAGCCCCCTAGACACACCTTTACTCTGTCCTCCTGTAAACTCTGCCACATGTACGCACACAGACACCCATTCAAACGCACCCCAAGACTGGAGTACACAAATTGATAAAGATCTGCTCAGGGGAGGGATGAAAACTACACACACTCACACACACTGCAGTTTTTTTTTTCCTTCCTCTTGCCCACTCGCTCTGCTGCTTTTTTCCTGCTGTCTTTGCCTGCACTGCTTCCTGATTGGCTAAGCTGCTCTTCAATAACATAAGCTCTCCTCTTTAATTGGAAGGGGGCCAGTTATGTGGTGCACCAGAAGCCCTCCCGCCCAGCTCATCTCTCTTTTTTTTTTCCCGCTAAGTGCCAGTGGAGAAGAATGCTGAGCTCTGCAATTTCATACGCATCGAGCAAAAGAAAAAAAGGGAATGGAGGACAGAGAGGGAGGGAGAGAGGGGAGGGGGTATGTGGGAGGGAGAAAAAGAGTGAGAGTGGGAAATGGGGGAGAGCATCGGAGGCGAATCAGTGGACCGCAGTGGGACAAGCCGAGGCTGCATGGGAACAAAGAGATGGGGGTGCTGTTAGGTGGGGTGATGGCAGATTTGGATGCACGGTCCCACAAGCTGCAGCATGTTGAGGTGTGACAGGTGACGAAGGGAGATTTCCCTGCACTCACTGCAGCGTGGCTAGGTGGCTCTGCTGCAGTGTGGAGTCTAATTGCCAGGCAGGAAGGGGGATGGGAAAGGAGGAGGAGGAGGAGAGTGGGGGTTGGTTGCAGTGATGCCGAAGTACAGTCTTCCAGCCAGCCAGGATATATGGGGGGGGGGGAATGGGCAGGCAGCCGCAGTGTACAGCGGTTAATGCCTTCTCCTCATGAATTATTGAAGGTGCCCCAAAGGAGAGTGGGAGGGTCACAGACGGCAAACTACTGAGGCTGTTCAGACAGTCTCGCTGCCACTGAGGTTTTTTCTAATTACTCACACCTGAAGTACATGTCATCAAATTATTAAATGGAGCCCCCTTTAGTTCAAGTATTTAATCCAACTAAAGTAATAGACTGCTTTGAATGGAGACTGTGCAGCTCCTCTGCTTGCCACTTCACTTTTATGATGTGCTAAAAGGCTTCGCCCATTCTGGAGAAAATGGATGTGTGGGATTGACTTAGTGGTGTCAGGTTTCGGGCCCCTCTTTCTTTTGACTCCCATCTGGTACCTCGAACGTGGCCGGGCTGCATTAAAGTACAATAGATGAGCAGGATCAATAATGGACCAAACCTCTACCATCTGCAGAGGATACAATGAGCACTCTAAAAAGTTATATGATTGCCATGGAGAAATGCAAATACACTGTTTGCTCAATCAACACTGTGATTGCCTGGTGGATGAATAGGAAAATTGAGGGATACCTGATATTTTAAGCTCAGCGTCCTAGTGTAAAATGCTACATGATGGCAGACAAGAAGGGACAATCACAATCTGGATTTAATGATCAAGCTTGATAAGCAAGGTTTAGGAGCAAGTAGCTGAAAAATGGTGATTGCATAAGTATAATGAATATATGATCCCTACAAATATGTACATTGTGTTATCTACTTGAACAATTTTACAATGGTTAAGTTGTAACTTTAATGTGCAAAAATAAAAATTTATTTAAATGGAATGCATTAAAAGAAAACATGTTTAACCGAATAATACAGCGCAGGAACGGTTAAAGGGGAAGTGCAAAAAGAAAGGTGCATAACATAAACATTACAACGAGCAAACTTCATCATTCATCTGCGCATGTTCTCCCTCATCGTTGCGGTCTCTGCTCTCTCAGGAAGGCTGTAGACCGTGATGGAGATGTTTGTGTGTTTGAACACCTGCTCCAGTATCACTGACACTCTGTCCCACCGCAGACGATCCAGCCCACAGCCGATGCTGTAAAGAGGAGAAAACACACTCCTGAACTGCGGCAAATAACAGAAGCAATGCAAATCCTGTCAAATTTAAAACTAAGCAAATGAATACTACTGTCTTGAACTCAGCATGATGAATAATGCAGACAGAATAATGCTACAAACCGAGGCATTGATATGCTCGTTACGCCGTTCAGCAAGCAGTGTGACTTCATGTCCTCCAGGCTCTGTTTCAGGCTGTCATAGGTGGGCTTTTGGCTCGCCCTTTTCTTTGTGATCTGCAGTATAATAACATACAACCCACAACTGCTTTACAACTTTTAAAAAAAAAAAATAATAAAACAAGTTGCAAAAGTGAACAGTTCCAGCTAGATGTTGTATCTTTACCAGATAGTAGATGAAACGTCTGTTTCTCTTCAGTACAGCGCACTGTCCCGTCAGCTTTCCTGTTTGGACATAAAAACATAATATTAACGTCAGAAAATGACACAATATAAGCGTCCCAAACATAATGGCTTTTAAATACCATTAAACCTCACTGACCAACTCATGAGGAAGTCATGATGAATTCATGCTGTGCAGCAAAATAAACGTTATTTTAAAATTCAAGCGCAGCTCTTATAGTTTCCAAAAGAAACCAAGTCTGTCAGGGTGGATTTTGGATAGATGTGAACAAAATGTCGCAGAAGAAATCAAGAATATTGTCATCTGATTTTCCAGTGATTAATCTCTTTACAGAGCTTCAGCTAAAAACAAAACCAGCTTGTCCGTGCGGAAATAAATGAGAATCAGTAGCCCCAGAACAAGACATTTTCACTCCAGATGAATTTTTAATAGAGAGTCTGACTCACTCTGTTCCTTTAACTCTGCTACCCCTTTGAACTTTTGCTTGAACATGACTGCTATGCCTGCCCCCATGCGGCAGTCCTCGCTGATGCAGTGGGCCAAAGCCTCGTCCTCAGGGCAGGAGAACAGGTTCCCAGTGACATATTTCAGTTTCCAATTGTCGTCTCCACGCTAGCCACGAGGGGGCAGCATTAGAAAGGAAGCGTTAGGAAAACAAGAGAGAAACACTGGTGTCTGGGAAGGCAATTTAAGACAGAAACGACCTTATAACGCCACATATACCACAACGGAGTATGTTTAGGAAAGTGTTACCTTGTCTGTGTTAACAGTGTTTCCACCGTTGACTAGTTTCTCGAGTTTGGACGACATTGACATCGGTGACTGGCGCAGTGAGTTAACGTAGGTGTGTATCGCACATAGAAACAACGGAGGGTTGTCGGCGTTCAGCTTCTGCTAGAAGACGAGCTAGCGAGCATATCATGGACAGAAGAGTGCCTCGTATAACTCACAAACAGCTGGCTGCAGTTGCTCGTTTCACTGCAAAGTAATGGGACCTTAAAGGTTGAGCTACGCGAGTTCTCGCGAGAATAGATGAGAACTTGTGCCGAGGAGGCACTTCCTGATCCACGGAAAGTGCCGAACAGTTTCTGGGTTATAGTCCGTTCAAGCAGTATATATTAACACTAAAATTAAACATTTGACTGCATATATCTTGAAGGAAATGCAAAAATTATCTTTACTAAACTTGGTATTTTTTTATAAAGTTGTAGCTTTTATATGTATTAATTATTGTATTCTCAATAAGCATTTATTTCATGCATAAAACAAAGCAGACAGTTTGAAATTTGTATTTATTTGTGTTTATTGTTTTTAAAGACTTTCCGAACCATCACATTTTTTTTTAAAAAATGTATCATGTTTTATTAGATCTCTGTTTAAAATCAAGTTGGACTGAGTTATGATGGGAATAACATCAGGACATCAAACTGAGTGCATCAATGAAAATCGTAAAGGTTTCCTGCCTTTAACAAAGCCATGAGTGAGGGAGGAAAATATCAATCAGTTCACACCCACACAGTCCTATGAAGAGGTCTAATCTTCCCAAATAAGTGAAAACAAGTCTCTTTGGTGGACCGTGGTTGTGTAACCTAATGTCTTATGAGTTACTGAGTTACATTTATACCCATTTTATGACACAAAACACACACAAAAAAAGAAAATACAGTAAGCACGATCTGCCGCGTCTATCACATATAAATAGACGTAATGGTCTCTAGATTGTCATGAATAAGGTCAAAGCTATTGTTGCTGAATAACCAAACTGTGTGTGGAACCTGAACCAAAATAAATTAATGGGCAGCTCCTTTGCAAGCAAAATATAGCAGTGCAATGCCAAGAGGACTTTGGTGTTGTTTTACTTTTATATACATATAAACTGCAGTTGATACAAAATAGCAACATCAATGGTCACATGTGAAGCACATGTGTATGTGACAGATTGGCAGTCCACGTTCCAGCGTTAGAAGTTAGCACTGCGTCTTCGATCGTTCAACCAGTCCCCAGGGTTGACGTCCATCTGCAGCATCTTCATCACCCACTTGTCCCTCCTTGCTCCATCGATGAACTCATCCAGTGAGAGCTCCCCTGAGTGATGAGGGATGATTATTCTCTATTTTACAGTTCTCTTCCTGAATATCACCACTTTAATGAGGAGCTTCTGCACAGCTGAGACTCTTTCTCTTTCAATATGCACAAGTAACACATTTCATATTAAGACTCCGCAAAGCCATTACAGCAGCTTGACAAAGACCTTTTAAATCATTTATGACGCATTTTAAGTCGTCAGGGAACTATTAAAAACACTCACCATCTCCATTTTCATCAACCAGCTCAAATATTCGGTCAACCACTTGGTCTGGGGTCAGTAAATTGCATTCTTCATCCAGCTCACCATGGCAGGCTTTCTTCATTCGATATATTGACTGAAAGTGACAGAAATGTTTGTCATAATGACTGCATTTCATTACAGGTCACTGATTTTTTTTGAAAAAGCTTTACTGATTAATAGTGCATATAGTTACAGGGAATATTATACAGTTACAGTAAATATTACCTCCACAATTTCAAGAAGCTCTGTTTTATCAATGCATCCGCTTCCATCTTTATCATACATTTTGAATGTCCATTTAAGCTTATGTTCCAGTTTACCCCTCAGGACTAAGTTCAAGGCTGCCACATACTCCAGAAAATCAATGGTGTTGTCCTGTGTACACGGAGAGAAAGAAATCAGTGTCTGCAATATACAAAGTTATAAATAAATTATTATTTATTTGTTTCTAGACATGATTAATAAAAAAAATGTATGTAGGGCTGCAGCTTGCTGTTTTTTTTCCAGGATCAGTTGATCTGCAGATTACTTTCTCAATTGTTCAAACTGTCAGAAACCAAATGATCAATTTTCATAAAATTATAAAAAGAAGCCCATTGTAATTTCCTGTAAGTTTACTTTATAGAGAGAACTAGGTAAACCTAAGTCGACCTGTAAATCTTTGGCAGTTTTTGCTTTACTTACGCAAACAAATATAAAAATGGATACATTTCCTGTTGTTAGACTTATTAAGTAATGACCTAACTGTCTTAGCTCTTACAAAAACCAAAACAGGAAACAGCTGCAATTGTCACACTTGTTTAAGATCAATTGATCCTCTCCTGTTACTGTGGCAAGTGTACTGTCAGTACCAAAATGGACACATTACTATGCACACGGCTTATACTTCCACACAGCAGAAGTTCGTACTTACGCCATTCTTGTCAAAGGCTCGAAACATGTTTTCTATGTAATCTGCCGCCTCTTTGTTATCAGTGACGCCAAAAAAGCTCTTGAACTCGTGCATGAAGAGAGTTCCACTCGGGCACTCCACAACAAATTTTTTGTACCATTCCTGCAGCTCTGCAACATCAATTTCCTTGTCTGGGTCACAATCCTCACTCAGGCGCTGACCCATTGTGGAACTTTTTTCTTCAGCTTCCTTGAAGACAGAAATTATTTCTTACATCACATGGAACTGGTCGACCTGTTACACTCTTTCTAAGCCCACCTCTACATTACAAAATCCACGACGGTTAGTCCTCAGTAACGGAAGCAAAGTTTGTGCAAATCGGCAAAGACTAAAATGATCAAAATCACATCAAAGTCCATACAGACTGAATTGTTATTGGGCTCTCTATTGTGGCAAATCCCCTCTGAAAGTGAGGACGAGACATGGACTGGTATGGATCACATGATACGGGATTACAAATGGACTGGACACTTGTCAAAATCAATTAGTTCATAAATAGATCATGACAGGATTTTCTTGTGACTCTGCTTCTACCTACACTGAACAAAGAAAAGTACATCCACCGCATTAGCTTTGTTTTTGATATTAAGTGTAAGAAATCTCTAGTCTATAATGAACTTTTCATTCACAATATAATCATTATACTATATAAGTCGGTATACTATAATTGTTTGGCTAAAGGTAAAACATGCAAAGGTAAACTAAAGATTATGGGCTGAGTATTAGCCTCCAGGGAAAAGTAGGATTCATTATTTCTGGATAAGGTTCGTCTATTCAAGCCATTAAAAATCCAGGCACCACTGCTTTGAGAGTTCTTTGTCTGCTATGTGAGTGGACTTCCCTTCCCTGGGAATATCCTATCCTGGTTCTGGACCAGTCTCATGATTCACACAGGCAAAGTGTTTGTTATCCCTGAAAGCTCTGACCTTCAGGTTATTTACTGCTACCCTGATTACTGTTTACATGCCTGCTTCAGTCTCACTGGCGCCTATAATACATGTGTTGTATCTAAATTCACTAATGATGGACATTACATTACAACATTAAAGAGGGTATTTAGGGAATAGGTTGAATCATCAATCATGAAGTAAAAGTATTTCATGGAAATTTAATTGAAAAATAAGATTAAATTACAGTAAAATGACAGTAGAGCCTTTGTTTACAGGTGAAAACTTGGCCTGGTCCAGTACCTTCCTGGTCCATAATAGATGCTGACAACAGGGATAGTGATAATCTTAGCTTAGATATGTCAAGGCCATCTGAGTCACTGCATGTTATCCTCTCCCCTCTGATTAAAATGATTAACAGCTTCTGTTCTTAGTCAAGAGATATTTTAAATCTCACCCATATTTTCTTCATCCAATCATCTTACCTTAGCTAGTTTACTGTACCATGGGCATGTCTAGTTAAGCCCTACTACTTCTGTACCCATGCCTCAGTTACATTGACATTGAATTTCAAACGGTGGCGTGGGAGGAATCACAAATCATTGTAGAATATATTCTCTACAACCGTTGTCTGTTGTACATTTCATTACAACCCATCTCATATTTGTCAAAATATGTCATTCTGACTCACAAATGTCAACCTTGTGGTGGTGCTGAACACAGCAATACATGAAAATAAAGGCGGAAGGCCATACCCCACTGCCACCCACCTCTAGTGGGTTGTGAGCAATGATTGAAAGGGGTTACAGATAATTCCCAATACTCACTGACTCTCGTTGTTCTGCAGGTATGAAACATATGTGGATCTAAAACTCGAAAGAGAAACTCCCGTAATAGTAACTGAGCATAACACACTTTCACTTTTAGCATTTATTGCTTTCCATGAATACTATGATACAAGCTCAAGCATTCAATTTCCAGCGATTATCAGTTCGACAAAGGCAGTGGACATGTATTACAAGTCTACAAAAAACTGATTTACAGATGTGTACTGTAAAAATCCAAGCTATCAAAAGGGACATTTGTACAACTAGGGTATGACATACAGAAAGTGTAAAAGTACCTTGTGTTGTATGACAAATATTGTTGCAGAAATGGCTTTGCTGAAGCCAAACCAATATTCATTCTGAACAAACTGGTGACTTACTGGCAATATTGTATTTGTATTGTGTTTGTATTGGCTTCAGAGAGTGACAAAGCAAAACGGTGACATTTTCCTCTGCCTTCACGGGGTCAAAGCAAACAAGTGCAGTATAATGTTAATAAGAAATCTGTTTCATGTTATGTGCTTCATACAAAACAACCAAACAGACACTGTGAAGTGTTGCTTCACATTCGTAACGGCATGCGTCCTCCGGACACACACATTCATCAGAGAAACGGTCAAAACAAGTCGAAAAACACAACTCGAACTGTCAAATGTGGGGGGTTTTTGGGAAATACATGCCGAATGACCAATCAAATTATTGAATAAGTCCGTTATCAAGGTTAAATTATAATGCTCAGATATAAAAAAATCAGGAAAAAAGATTAGAAAAACTTTTAGTCAACAGTGAAAAAAGCAGAGTCCTCCATAATCTCCTTTAAATCATTTCCTTCCAGTTTAAAGACCAGGCCTAGTCGTGTGGCCTTGAGTAGTTGAAATTGAAGAGGGCAAAAAGATCCTTCTTTGAGGAATCTCCAGGTCCACATTGCTCCTGGTCCTGCAGTCTAGAGGTCCACAGTGCTACAGATATACCCTTGGTGTGGTATCATACAGTGTAAAAAAGTCAGTTGGCAGACTGGGCTTAAAGTTACTCATGTTCCTCAAGCTCTGCTGCAGTCTTTGCACTGTCTGAATTGTCAGCGTCGCCCTCTGTTGACATGTCAGGTGAATTACTAGAAGAGGCGACCTGCTTGTCACTGGGCAGGCCTTCTCCATCACTGCTGCTCTCCACAATTTCCTGCTCAGAGCTTGTACTCTTCCCTGATGGAGCAGGCTGCTCATTTTGCTCCGCGACACGTTCCTCCTCCAGACTGTGAACATCCCCACTCTCGGATGAGTCTTCTTCCCTTTCAGGGGGCTCTGTCAGTGTGCTGCTGGGCTCTGAGGACCAAAGTGGACAACATGAGGGGTTCATCTAACAATTATTTTCATTACTATGGAATCTGATGTGAAATAGATGATCATTTCTTATGTTTTCTCAAAGAAAACAATGACACTTTCTCATGAAATACCTGAAAATAATGCAAAAAAACTCATCACAGTGCCAACCTTATGTGTCTGCCTTTGAAGCTGAACATATTGAAACATTGGTCTTATGATAAATAAGACTGGTCTTATGAAAAACGTTTATATTGGCATACACTATAGTTGTTACTTTTAAGACTATGTAATGTGCTCTGGTAATTCAACCTCAAACTAGGAGGTATCTGAAGCATTATAAGAGCTTAAGATAAACTTAAAAGTAAAAAAAAAAAAAAAGCCTGACTTTGGGTCACAATCAACTGTATCATCCGATGTGTGAGACAATTGTTAAATGCAGCTGAACTCTAGCCTCTAGAGACTCAAATGAAGTGCTTCTCGTATTGTCTAATAGCATCTAAAACCACCTCCTCCCACGCAGCTCAGACGGTGCAACTGAGAGGATGACTGCAATCACAACTGCATCAGTCAACCATTGGCTAGGTAAGCGCAGAGCGCAGAATAAGAAAGTCGGCAGGGTTTCAAGTTCTCTCTCCTGGTCTCTTTCTTCTCACAATTACTGGTGTCACTTTCAGTGTGCACAACGAACTGTGAACACTGAATGCCTTTGAGGAGAGGCTGTCAAAACTGTAGAGTTCACTGCACCGAGACATGGCACATGAACAGAACTGATCAGAGCGGCGAGTGGGATGCAGCGAGGAGGAGGCTACAGGCTTTCGATCCCACCTTCAAGTGCGCCTATTTGGTACAAGTATAAACAGGTTGACCTTTAACTGTGGCTGGGTGACATGTTGTACGACCTCGTTCATTTCGTGCATACATGCTGAGCTCTTAAAAGAGTATTTTAATGCCAACTATTAATGTCATTTTGGTGTTTGTGCAGCCAAGTTTTAAAAGGTTTACCTACATCTATGGAGTCACCACAAGCTGGTACTGTAACACTTTAATACATAAGACACATACGTCAGCCTATTTGACAGGTTAACACTTACCAAGATCCTCTGAAATAGCGGGTGTGTCACAAGATGTCCCGCTTTCGTACTCTTGACCGCAAGAGTCTTTTGAAGACTCCAGTGTCTCTGACAAACTCTCTGACCCTTTACAACAAGAGGACTCCTTTTCTTCTCTCTCCGTGTCATCCTTTTCATCAAACCTGAGCCTCTTGACCTCGTGTTTCTCAGCCTCAGACTCCTCCTCCTCGGGGTGTTTGTTCTTTATCCCACTGTTTGGTGTAACTGCACCTTGCGATGGTGAGGAATCACTGCAGCGAGGACACAACACAAAGTATGATGTTACTTATACTTGAGATTAAGGCAACGAGCACTTCATGTGTATTCCTTTTAAAGATGTGTTCTTAAGAAGACCTACTCATGGAGGAATATGTGATGTATTAATGACATACTGTCAGGATCAAACGTCTGGAACCACTCCAATTCAAGTGGATAGAAGTTAGTGCCCTGTCATTTTACATCAAAAGCAGTGAGTAAACTCACTAAGTACACTACACACTACACCCGTCATTCCATATACGGACCGTTTTTTATTTCAGTTACCTAATATGGTGCTCCTCCACCCCTTCTGTGGTTGGCTCTGGCTCTTTACTGACAGGACAGTCTGGGAGCCCGTTGGTCGAAAGTGAATGGCAGCTTGACAGCTTTGGTCTGTTGAGCGGTTTCGGCGTCCCTGGTCCATTAATATTTCGACTGCAATAAAAAAAAAAAAAAACGAGAACAAAAGTATTTCTTCCACAAGTCAAATCGCAACGTGGCAAATCAGCAGAACAACCAGGACCCAAATTGACACACAAGGCATGACTGCCCTGACTATAGCCTTTCTGGGTTTTTTTTCTACTATATTTGGCTCTAAGCTAATTCAGCTTTCCACTTCTTAGTTAACTTAGATTTGTGGAAGTCAATCACTGACAAGTATGTGGCCCCCACCTGTCTGAATATAGAGAAGAGTTACCAGGAAACATCACTCCATTCATTCTGTTTACACTGGATGCCCCATTTTTCCTTCGAAAGAAGTAGAGAGGCACAAAAACAACTGTCTGTTATTTGTAACTCTGTAAGCGGGACTGAATAAGCAAATTCAAGGGAGCTGTCAATGTGCATCAGAAGCAGCTTAACAGAAATACTGCAGCCAGCAGAGCAAAGGGGTACAGATGCTTAACGGCTAATGTACTTACTCTGACGTGGGGTACACACAGCTGACCACCATTACATTCTGCAAAACAGGAAGAATAATATTCATTAAATTTCAATTTGAAGTCTTTAAAAGTATGTTTAAAACAATCGTCATGTCGTCATTTGCGCAGTGTTGTGCTTACCTTCTCTAAACCCATGAGAAACTTGTCTGTTCCTGAATAGTTGCGCTTGGGGTCCGTAAGGAGTTCACATAGACGCTGGATGGTGAAGGGGATTCTGGAAATGTTATCAAGAGATATATTTAGGATTAGTCACACACAGCTGTCTCATAACAAGCATCAACACTCGCCAAAACCTTGCAACACTGGCGATGAATGAGGAAAAAAAACTGGATCAGTCTGGATTGACCTGGTCAACCCTTGTCACGTCTGGTCGCATGTTCTGGTCTGAATTATTAATCATTATAGTTTGTCAACACACTCCACTTGCATTCTAGCTGGGGAAGTTTACACAGTATTGTGATTTAATGTTAAAATACTAACTTCAGCTCTGATACGCATCACGGAAAATAGCAGTTCTTTCCTATTTGTTTGGTATCTGGAAGCTATTTCATCTAAGTAATAGCTGACTTTGGGTGTGAAAGACCTAATATCCGTTTTTGAATCATGAGTTGATTTTCTTGAGACATTTCCTTGAGGATATATAAATGTTTTGGGGAGAGAAAAACATTCAGTACAACTGATATGAAGGAAGTAACGCATTAAATGAAATACAGCACACAGAGGTTCAAATGTGATGTCAAACTTTGAATATTTTACATTTTTTCATATTCAAATATCATAAATATCTTCCTTCTTTGTGGTTACGTTTCCATTCAGTTGATAACATTTGTAATAATGTTGGGGATACATGCAGCTGAACTACTTCACTATTTATTTTTGTACGTGGGATGGGGAGCGATCTGTTTGCAGTTTCCACAGCGGCTTGTTGTGATCTTTTACTCACCCATTGTAACCATCCACAATCTTTAAGATCCTCTCCTTCATCACTTCAAAAGGAACATAGTCCACGTTGGGATTATGTTGTCCTCTCTGCTCCGGTGTTGAAGCATGAAAGTCGTCCATGACTTTTTCCAACTTGAACATGAAGTACGTTTTGAACTGTGCCCATGGGATCCTAAAAGATATCGGAAAGGCAAGTACGTGTCATAAAAACAAAAGCAGGAAATGCCTTTGATCACGTTTTCAATAAAACCCTAATAAGAATGACAAAAACAGTCATTAGATTCAATTTGCAGGAAACCATCATCATTGCCGTGGGTGAAGATCCGCAGAAGTTTTATTGTTTTCAGTGTTTGGTATGAGCCCTTGTGGACTACTTACATTGGCTGCCCTGTCTTTGCAACATGACACAAGAATTGCTCTAGAAGAGGACAGGTCTCTTTCTTGCCTTTCTTCTCAAAATCTGTAAACGCCCAAATTAGAAAGAAAGAAAAAATGAATTGGTTTACTGTTGATACCAAACAACGAAACGGGACACACTATCTAACCCAAACCATATATGTCCTTACAGAAACCCTACCCTAAACTTGAACGTTTTCAATAAAGGCATATTAAGCATGTGACCATTACAGAATGAGGCATTCTGGAAATAGTTATGATGGAAACATGTTAAGTCCCGTTTCATTTTAGGCTAGTAAAACGTAGCGATGATTGATCGATCACCGTACTGTCAATAATCAGCTGTGTAAAAGTGAAAATGCAATCGACAAAGACGCAAACCAGTCGATCGCCTCATCATACACTCGGTGAACTAACTGGAAAGTTCATGTCAAAGTAAGTAAGTAGGCACTTTAATTGTAACACTACCAAGCTGTTTACATAACGCAATTATCACTAAGAAAATAAATAGGTCAAAAATGAAAAATGTAACGATCTAGTTTCTTGTTGTCAACAACATTACACTTGCTAGGCTACGCACTGGCATATCACATTGTGCTTAAATGTCTTTTCTGCACGAAAACTGTTGGTTGTTGTTAGTAAGCTAAGTTCTGGTAACGTGCGTATCGTAGTTAGCAAACATTACAGATTTAAGCAGCGAAGCAAATGTCAAAATCGTTCACGAATAATGAGTCGTTCTTTAAAGTAACTGTAAATATTGCCTTGAAACGCTTCCAATAACGCGTCGATGTCCATTGCTGTGTCCAGTCACAGGCAGGAAATACTTGCTAGTTAGCAGTAGCAGGTAGCAACCCAACAAAGCTGGTGGCAGCGAAGACTGCGCATGTCTAAAATGACGTAGTCACATTTGCGGAAGACGCTTCCCAATTTAACCTGGACCCGACTAAGCGTTTGAATTCCCGCGCAGCGACGGAATAAGTGTCCCTACTGTAAATATTGTTTGTTATTATAGCACAGGCATCTATATTATTAGCTACGGTGTGTGCAGACTTCACAGACAGAAACTTCTGGGTCGCTCTGGCGCGCTGTAGATGCCGCAGGCAGTCAGCGGGCGTCATCGTTTTTCTGTTGTGACGGCGCAAACCGGTGAGGCGACCAATGAGTCAGCAGCTGATCGGGGTTAATTTTTCCTGACCAACCTATATATAAACGATAACAGCCCCGCTGAAAACATCTGTAGTTTATAGGAAGTCATTCAGTTTCCAAGGTTGACAAATGGCAGTTCCAGTAGCTGCGTTACAACTGAATACACCGTCCAGCCCGGCTCTGCTGGAGCACAACATTCACATCAACGACAGAGATTTAGGAAGGATTTCAAGTAACAATGAAATCGACACACTGCCTTTACATTCTCCGTGGACTTTCTGGCTTGATAGGTAAGACGCTGCTTTGATATTTTCCCATCCGTCCGTTTGTTAGTAATCTTTAGCCAGTATCAAGTAGGTGAACTCTTCCTAGCTGACCCGTTAATGAGAACAAAGAGGGGGCATGACGAATTTATCAGGCCTGCTCAAAGTCACCCTAAACAACATTATAGGTGTCTTTTACAGCGACAGGTGGATTGATCGTTTTGATACATAACAAAATAAATGACAATATAACAAACACAGCATGTTAATGGCGTTGGTGCTGATTTTTGCCCAACTTGTTTTCTCTCTGACCTACATACGATAGTCCTCTGCTTGGAAAGGATCTTAAAATAAACAAAGGGGCCTAATTATGTCTGGATCGCTTAAAGTAATGACTCCGCTTGATTTCAGACAACTCCAGTTTTGACTCTGTCTTTAAGCTTTACTTGTATTTTTCTGAGCGCAGGTGCTATTAAAAAAACCAAAAAACTTGTTGAGTCATTGCCTAAGTGTTGACATTGTTGAGTAAAGGGCCTTATTGATGTAGGTCAAACTTGCCATTACTCTATCTATCTGTCTGTCTGTCGACCCTTCTATGTATCTCAACAGAGTTAAACACGTGAGTTACACAAGCGTCCTCATCCACAGTGTGTACAAATCAGAGGGTGGTGTGTTCAAATGGGGTCAATGTTGTTTACTGTTTACTGGGTTATGTGTCATCTGACCCCCCCCCACCACTACCCACCAACCTGTCTGCTCAGAGGGCAGCTCACTGAAACATGTCTGAGCAATGTAGCAGTGAAAAAAAATAAAATAAAATTCAGAACCTGTTGCATTTAAAGAGCTGGGATCTTTACGAGCTTGTAAAGAGGGATGTTAAATGTGTGAACTCTGTACCTGTTTTGTTTATTCATTTATTTATTTTGCCAGATCCCTACCAGGAACAACGGCAGCGGAATGTGAGTCAAACCTAAAGAAAATCTACACCGTGGAGACCGTCCAGGTGAGACGCTTTACAGTTTGGATACAGCAACACCGTTCCAACAGGCACAGTATTCATACACTCTGTTACAGATTTCAATAGCACGTTTCCTGATTTACACTCCAGTAACTCCAACGGCATACGCTGAAGTCTTTTTTTTTTTTTTTTCAATACTCCTGTTGGGTTATCTCCTTTTTTTTCTAAATGCATCAAATGCTTTGTTCTTCACTGAAGTTTGCAGGGTTTTGTAGTAGCACACTAGCACAGTAAGAGCACCTCCACATGATTTGGTTCAATAACATGACACGTAACATTATGGAACTGTTTTGAGCTCATGCTGGTGTTACCTTGATTGTTTTTTCCCAGTGCCGTGCCAGCATGATATGTATCATTATGTCATGTTATATAACTTCTATAACTTAACTTGTATAGCCAAAGTTATTGGCCTTGTTTTAAGAGAAATGTGTTTACTTTGACCCTCTTAGCACAACTGTGTCGGATAAATATTCATAAATTAAGTTTTTTTTTATTGTGGGAATATGAGTGTTTAATAGCAATAAGGAAAAAAACCCCACTGACAGTGATTTTTTACACTGTAACCAAATGTCAATTATTAACACAGCCAACTGCACTCCCTCTGCCAGTTAATGGTTCAGTAAAATAACCTGCATTTCCTCTACTCTCCCTGGCACTGGAGTAGAACTTCTGGAGAGTTTACAACAACATACCTGGCGTCTCCAGTTTGCCGCTGAGATGTAGCTATCACCTGATGAGAGGGGAAAGAAAACCACTGTGGTAGGTTTCAGTTTAAAGTTAAAGCATGTCTTCATAGTGTTTGAAGCCATTAATAATTGGTTTGTGTGATGTTGCCTGTTGGTTTGCATACAGGGAAGAAGAAAGCAATGCTAAAGGTGGTGTTTGGAAAATGAAAGTACCCAAAGAATGCACTGTAAGTGACGATACTGTACATATTCATTGTACGTATTCATTTTTTGGTGTTATTTAACAAATTGTGTCTTCATATTTACAGTCTGTTGTGTGGAAGGAGTTGCTACTGGCTACCATTGGAGAACAGTTCAGTGATTATTGTGCACCAGGTACATTTCTTGATTGAGTTGTGTGAAAATGCAGTGGCTTTAGGTGTAGGAGATCAGTGATTGTGCTACATTTTATGCCATTTCTCTGATGTACGACAGCACTGTGAGTCAAAAAAACCGCATTAATCTCATTTTCTGTTGCTGTTTTTGCAGAGGATGAAGTAGTCGGGGTCAGTGTCAGTGTAAGGGACAGAGAAGATGTCTTTCAGGTCTGGAATGGAAATGCTTCTTGTGCTAATGAGTCAAACATCTTAGGAAGGATCCACGAGCTCCTTCCACAAATACCTTTTAAAGCGGTGTTTTACAAACGTGAGTATTTTCTTAAAATATTACTAAAGACACTTCACATTTTGTTTTTGTTTTTTTTAAAAAATGTGATTCAAATGTAATTGATTACTACTTTTTTTTGTATGTTTCAGCTCATGAGGAGCACCATGCTTTTGAAGGAGGTCGATCAAGGCATTAGAACCCTTGAGATCTACATGTTTTGGGGTTGGGGTTTTTTGTTTAGTTGGGTTTCTTTTTTTTTTTTGCCTATGAATATGTTTTGGATAACATCTGGGCACATTTTGAAGCATTTGGGTTCATAGTTGCTTAATGTGTCATCTTAATTACCTCAAAATGTAGCCCATGTTTTGTGATTCTCAATCGATGGAACTGGCCATCCTCTGAGCACTACTGTCATTCGTAACGATATCCAAAAACTTTTACTTCAGTTGAAATCAAAAACCATTTTAGTTTGGTTTTATCTATGGCAGTGTTTGTATGTTTTTATACTGCAATTTTTTTCAGATCCAAAAACAGCAGATCATGTACAGTCAGATTTTTTTAGATGTATTATAGCATATTTTGTGAAGTTTCCTGAGCACAGACAAAGCTAGGTCTTTGACTTAAATCTCATTTTTGATCTAAGAAGAGGCCTAGTTCACCAAACCTTTATTGTAACGATACATCACAAAGCTTTTCTGGTCAGCTTTTTTTTGTTGTTCCAGCCAAAATACTGTTGCCTATACTGGAGAACATAAATGCTCAGTATGCTGTAATGCTAAACTATCAGCAGAAAATTGCACATTCTTCTTATTTTAGTTCTTCTTTAGGATATGAGTTGATTGTGAAAGAAATATGTTCTTGCTACAATCAAATGACCTCACTGCACAAAACATCATGAGTAGATGCAGAGAAATATATGCAATATCATTTCTATTCTGTAGCAGATTTGCTGCGTTGTTGTCATCATTTTGTTTAAGCATCTGTCTGAAATCAAAGCACTTTGTTTCTTACTGTGTGTGTTTAAAACACCAGACAGTCCCTTCAGGATTATGAGTTGTGATAACTGAGACCAAATCCACTTTGGTTTTGTGTCACCTTTTCTGATGAAGTGTAAAACTACTTGTGTTCGTGTTGTTTCCGGTTTCTTTTTTTCTGCTTTTACTAGGAAATGAGAAACATAAATGACAATGTTGATTGTTTTTCTGATGTATTTGTATGAATTGTGTTCAAATTAAGATTTTAGCTCATATTGGCCTCAAGAATAACACAAATTTATTATATGGAGAGACACCAAAAAGATGTTGCTCTGAATCTCACTTTCCTTTAGGGACTGTTTTGGACCTATTTTATAGAAATATTCGTTGGTTTACTATGGCTGCATTAAAACGATTACAGTGTCTCTGAAATCCATAGCTTTCAAGTTTGTATTTTTTTCCCAATGGTATTATCATGTAAAAGACTGTGTTTGTATTATTGAAAACCATAATCATATTAGGAAGACAATGAAATTTAGGAAGTTGAACCATTAAGGCACCTTTCCCGTGTGTTTTCGTGTGACAGACCGTGTTAGTGAGGGAGCGATATTGGCTATTCTTGGCTGCATACTGTAGAGGTTTTTTTTTCAAATATTACTTTTTACATTTAACATAATTTCTATGTAGCTACAGAGTGTGCTTTGAAACCCACAGAAAGACTGCTGCTATGATTTTTCAGTCAAGTCAAGTGTGTCTGGGAAAGGAATATTCACAGGAAGATAAGGTTTTCAGGTCAGCAACTTTTCCAAACTTGCTTAATTCTTCTATTGTTCATGTAATAATGTGACAAAGCACATGCTCTAGAACGAGAGAAAACCAATACTGTTTAACTGCACGTACACAACTGACCACTCACTTCAGAGGTCAGACCTTGTAACTGATTGTTGATTTTGGATGGTGCCTTGCGTTTACCAGCAGTTTAGAATGTCATCTGTGTTTGGCATGTTGGACTTGTATATAGTTATGTTTGTCTATTAGTTTTACACGTGTTTGAGAAATAAAGACGCCTAAACTTTCACCTTTTGCTGTCTGTTGAAATCAATGTGCCATGACAATATAAATATAACATTAAATAAAATATAGCGTCCACCAGCATCTTCCGTTGTAATGGCCAACACTGACAACAAACACCATGCATCATCTCACTGTCTTACACCAAATCACTCCACTAATCTTACTAATGTAGTTATCATTAATACAATTAAATATAACAAAAACTGAGAAATGTACTAAATATGGTTCCACAACATTGAACTTCTTCCCACATTATATACACTGAGAAATAGGCACTTCATCGCCACTGGGATGAAATCGAATCTGGGCACAGAAAGGCCTTGTTTTGATATGGGCTCGCGCTCCTAGCTTACTTCAGGAGTAGGAAGCCACCATTTCATGGCAGCCAGAAGGAAAATGTGTCCCTCTTGTGGTTGCATCAAAGCATAGACATAAAAAATAGTTTGCAACAAAGCTACATTTTGGATCTGATTGTGAAGACACTCTTATTCTTACAGTGAAATGTAACAGTACATAGAAATGTAATTCCCAAAAGATTAGTTGCTGTTGCAGTAACTGTCATTATATGCAGGACAGTGGCTGTCACCCTGCCTCTTTTTACTAAACGAGTTCACAGTAATGAGTATGATGCTTATATTTCTCCACATTTGAATTGTACAACCTAGGGATTAAATGTCTTTTTTTTTTTTTTTTTACTGAGAGTCTGATGTGGGGACGTAATGTTTTGCACATTTGCACTTGCACTGGTCTGAGACACCTTCCTGCATGTGTCAAGTTACTGCAAGCTTTGGTTTGATGGGGAGTACCAGAATATTATTATTATAATATATAGTATATTATCATAATTAAGATTTTATTTATTTATTTTTACAAATCAACTGATGCATATGATAATGCTGTTTGTCACACCTCTCCAAATATTTAACTGAATATTTAACTAAAAATGACTTGCCATTTTGCATTGTATCATAACAGGGTATTTACTTTTTCTTGCCAGATTAACAGCAGAGATAATTCCTGACACAGAAATGTTTAAAATTATGTTTCAAGATAATTGGGGTTATGAGGGGTAAACTATTTAATGTTTCCCAGGATGAACTGAGCTGAAACCTTATTAAACTGTGACAGGGAGATGTTCACATTGTTATAGTGGTATTTTCAAGTGTTGATGGAACTTGGTAACTTGGTAATTTTTGTTAATTTTAAATGCTCTGATATTTGCCTTATACTGTATTGTTTTTAGAGAAAAACATTGTTTTTATTTATTCCTTCCCTGTTCTGTTCTTTTTTTAATCCATGCGATGATTAATTTTATTTCTTCCTGAGTTAGGTCTTTCAGGTTGTTTATTTGTTTCTCGGAATTGCAATTCCACTTTTTTTTTTAAACTGATCGATTTGCATTTCTTTGAAACGATAATGTGACTTTTGGGGGAGTGTTTCTTTAGCTATGCATCATAATTCAAGATGATCTGAAACAGTCTCGCGTGTGCACGTGACGTCACCTTTGTTTACTTTTTACCCAAACCCCGCCCTCTGTTAGCAGCTTGTGGCTAGCTCGCTACCACGGAAGGCACTGCTCCGAGGTTCATTCTTCAGACACCACCCCGAGTCAAAAGACTGTCCGCCCGTACATAACTCGGTAAGTAAACGCCAATTCAACAGCGCACAGACGCTCTCTGACTAAATGAATAACGTAATGTTAAATTTATTGCGATTTTAGCGGACGGCAAAACGCAGAGAAGAGAGAAACGTTTCTTACAAGCTAGCGTCAGGACAGCCTGCTAGCTTTTGTTACTGTTAACATAAACGCCATCCGCGAGGTTGGTCGAAAACTGTTTTCCAATTGAGCTGACATAGGTTATCAAAGACAGCGTATGTATTTCGCTCGGTTCTCTCCACAGTTATCACACTAACTTTTAAACCTCCCGATTTGTCCGTGTAGATACCTCGCTAAAGGCTCTGGTCCTCAACGCAAACCCCAGACCGCAATGGTCGGTGTCAACGGATACTCCATTCATATTCGCGTGAGGCTAACTGAATGAAAATCGTGTGCTGTAATCGACAAAGATACCGTTACATCAGGTAACTTGGTGCCCGTTCGCAATTTCAAGTTAACGTTTTCGATGTTGAATTGGTCAGCTGTGCACCGGGCACTGTGCCGTGGTCGTCGGTGTTGTAGCTAAGTTAACTTAAAACAAAACGAGCTTCCTAAATTCGAATTATTTAGGTACGGTCCTAACAGTCTGCAGTATTAAATTATATTTACACTGGCCTTTGCCTGATCGGTCGGGACCGCAAATTCACGATTGAAACCCAAGTAAAGAATTGAGTGCGCCCCAAAGTAAAATATCTATTAACGGTGAAAGGGCTTTGATCCTGACGAGTTACCTCACCAAGGCTGTGGATAATGGGGAACTCAGATAACCGATTTGATTTTCATACAATGATAGTGATCCGTCGACATCTTTTATAAGAAAACCCGCCGCTATAATGTACCGCAAAACGACATATGTGATCATTTTAGATGCAATTTGTTGTGGGTTTAATAATGGATGGCTTGCATTCCCAGGTAAATGGCTGCTACATAAAGCAGTTTATGCTGATAAATTGTGTAATATTTTGTTTTTTCTTTTACATTATTCCTATCCAGTTATGAGATTTAAGAATCGTGGTTTTTAGCTTGTCTATTTTTACTGTAGCCTTTTTGTTGATACAGAATATTGGTTAATGTGTGAAACTAGTTTTCCAAAGCATATTAAGGGAGTGGGTGTATATTGTTTACTCTTACTTAAGGAAAGGCCTCTTTGGAGTATTTCCTTTACATTCTTTGAACAGTTGTGGCCCCACAGCTGGAGAGTTGCCCCTGCGGTGAGAACACTTAAAATGCTGTAAAAAAGTAATCAACGGCTTATTACACAGCCCTGCTCAAAAACAGTTGCGCTTCAACACGGCTGTTCACATAAAATCATCCTGCAGTGTCCAGAAACACTATGTATGTATTTTTTTCAGAATAATACATAATGAAACTGGTGTGGCCTGGACCAAGTAGTCAACCTGGCTCTTACAGCCGAAATCACCCCTGACATCTTCAAGAATGTCCACAGGAAACACTGCCCTTTGTCTTCAGAACTAATCCTGATCCCAAAAGAAAAGTAAACAGTGGGAAAACTCACCACTGCCTGTTTTGATTAGATAGGTTTTATTTTCAGAATTACAGGAATTGCATCAGTTTTAAGCATCTAAGTTATAACTTGTCTATGAATGACACATTTGGACATAACTCACTGTTCAGTAGTCATCCATTAGTCATTTTCAAATCCAGAATATGCCATGTGCTTTCTTTTTCTTTTGTAATTTTTTTATGCTAGCTGTTACTACTGTATTGGTCATGGGTTTGTTTGATTGTACTTTATCTAGTCAGATCATCTGTGTGATGTTGCCACAGTGTTGACTCTCAGTGGTGCCTGACTGATTTTACTGATAAAGAGTGTGATTTCAGTGTATGAAATTGATAGTTGAGCAAAATAATGAAATTCTCCCTGAGGCTATGTGGTTTCATTCGACTCTTTCTTTGCAGGTTTCCATCTGCTCACTCACATTATTTGTTTGCCTACTTTATTTACCTTTGTTTATGCTGCTTAGCGTTTGACTCAAACACTCCCAAGCTGTATACATAAAAGCCTACTTGTGCATTGTACTACCTGCCACAGCCGTTTATCGCACCACCTGGTTAATGGTAAATTGTTCCAGAAGGAAGATATGTTTGCACATAAACACGGACCCAGGGCCCCTGTGTTTACAGTAGTCATGGCAGCACTCGGTTATTCAACAAATAGACCTAGCATGTTCCTCGCTCACTTGTAGAAGAGAATGTTTGTCTTGGTGGGTAGAGCCATAACTTTGGAGCTCTAAACTTTTAGTGCTGTCTCTTAACACAAGCTGAGTTTCTTTGCAATGGTTAATAAGTACATTACTGAGTCATATCAGAATCTGTGTTGCTAGATTTTTCTTGGATAGTGGACGTCTTAGCATCTTGTAAAATAAAAGCTTTGTTAAACATGTTCAAAGAGTGCTTTTCTGTTTGTTCCCTTGGTTTCATGATATTGTTCTGCTTTATCCAGTTGTTTTCATTCATCTGTATTTCCTTTCTTAGGTCAGTGAAGTCCAGATGCATGAGTCTGGGTCAGAACCAACAAGCCGCACCATTCCAGCAAGTCAGACAGAGAACGGGAATAATACTGACAATGAGAGTCGACTGAGGAGCAGCCAGACTCCTCCCCCAGAGGCACCCAGGGTCAGTCATTCCCAGCTGCATCCGTTCAATATGTTGCACTTAAAAGCATAATTTTTCACAAATGTTTTAATATAAGAACTGCTCAGTCTTTGCATATTACTCAAAATGTGCGTGACTTAAAGTGAGGAGTAACTCCTGTTGCAAAGAAACGTTCATAGCTGCAAGCAGGTCGGCCTCGTTTGCTTTTGTCAGCACATCTGATGTATAATAATAAGTCAATGACCACATCAAATTTCCACACGGGTATCTAAACCAAACATCGAATTATAATACAATATGACCAGCCAAGGCCTTGCACAGACTACACACATTTCTCCACAGAGTTTATTTTCTCTAATCTCAGTTTTGTAAATGTGTCGCATCACACACTACTAGATATTAATAAGAGCAGGTAGCTATGTAAACCCGGATTAAAACTGGAGGTGAGATTGTGTTGAGACTGTTAGTTTTAGGATCTAGTGTTTAAGTATCTAGTATTGTGCAAGCTAATGTTAGCCTTAAGCTTGACCGTAGCCAACCCACCTGTACAACAACTGTTTTCCCTCTCATTCTGTTCCACACACTTTGTTTCCACGAATGCATCTATGCTTGTCTGTCACTGGTCCCGCGCATAAAGAAGAGGCCTAATCATTCAGATTTTAGATCTCAAATGTTAAACATGTTTGAAATTTCGGGGCGGATGTGAGAAGTCTGTGACTCATAGCGAAAGGTTTAAGATTGGATCTGTAAACACCTCACATTATCAGATAATCTGTAAACATCGGTACTGACCATAGTCCCAGACAAGGTTTAAAGCATGGTGCAGTATACTCAACAGAGTGATAAACTATATTCTGTGGGTTATTGAATTGGTTAAAATGGCCCATAAACACAGTTTTTTTCCTGATCTTTGAGCTTATTTGGGTCGAGTTATCGTGTATCAGTTAAAGCCATTTTTCACGTTTGTTTCATGATTGAGAAGTAAGAGAAAAATCACTTCGCATTTGGGTTCCATGCCGATTCGGTTTGGTGCTCCACTGCTCTCAGTGACTTGCTGTTGTTGGTGATATTATCATTAAAGAAGTCTAATCAAAGCTTAGAACAAATGTGTGGTTAAACATATTTGCATATAGTTTGGATCTTGACACCAAAGCTGTGATTTCTGCCTATATTTAAAGCTAAAAGTTGGACAGGAGCGAGCCACCAGCTTTTCAAATGTAAGGATTTCTTAATATGTAAGATTCTTATTTTCAGCCCAAACAGTTAACCAAAAATATAACTGGTGATTCTTAGATAATGAGTCATTTGTTGAATCCCCGATGACAAATTATGCCGTGTTCAGAAAGGTTTTGTTTTGACTGTCGATTGCATTTCTGTGACTTTGTTGCAGCACCATGCGGCGGCTGACGGGCATGTGTAAATGCGTTCTGCAAGTGCTGCAGCTGCTTTCACCCCACAAAACTGTGAATTACAGTAGCATTCGATATACTTCAGTTTATGCACAGCCGGTGTGGTATATCAGATGTCCACATCTTTTGATACAGCCACACGCCAGGTTGATGATAGAGGACACAGGACAGACAGCGTGGTGCTGTATGAGCAAGTCGAATACATGTACATTTATTTCTGAACTTCTCGCTTTGATTATCTTTCTCCAAACCGCATTGTTTTATGTCCCTGCTGAAGGGGAGCAGAGTGATAGGGGGAGGTTGCAGTGAGGTTCAGAGGGGGAGGGAGAGCACATCTCCTGGTGGGCGGAGGGATCAGTGTTATATTGTTAGTTTTGTTTATGCTCACACCATTTAGGTTAGTGAAGCTCTGTTAGTTTGTCAGGCGTTGCTTTGTATTTCAGTGCCAGACAGACTTTTCAATGGGGACTCTCAGGTTTGTTCAACTCTTTCTGTATTTATACTGTAAGATTATAAAAGGTTATTTTTAGTCAGGTTTAAATCGTTAAAACGTGTGTCCGTCAGTGAAAGCAATGTCACGTTTGTCTGCGTGTGTGATTTATTTTTAGAACTTATTAAATCTTGAGTTGAGTTTATTACCGACTGTTTGTGTTTTTGCAAATGTCACCCTCTTGCGAGCCACACCCATTAGGGCATTTTAATACGTATTAAATCTCATAAAGGAAAATGTATTGTGTTTGCTTTTCAGCAAGTTTTCAGTGTTTCTATTTGCTGTCAGTCAGCACAGAGTTCAAAAGACCAGTCCTGCGGGAACAGATCTGTGTTTACACTCAGTTGCTCACTGGTATGACTTTCAACAATAACAACAACAGAAGATGTTTGGACTTGCTGGGTACCATGGCAACAGGGATTAGGCAAAGGCTGTTGTTGTGTTGATGGTGTCCACAGAAAAATTGAGGGGCCAACTGGCTGTGTTTGTGGGATAGACCTGTTTTCATTGCTTTGGTGGCCACCTCTGCAGCATTGAATTTCATAAGAAAGGACAAACTAGGAGGCAGTCATCTGTTATTGTTAGCCCAAAGCCTGTGTGAAATTCACTGTCAGTTTGTTTACCCGATTCAAAACAGACTCTGCCTTGGAGAGAAATGTTTGTTTGTGGTTCAGACCTTAATTAAAATACGAATCTCAAGTTCTGTTTTCATAAACAGGCTCTGTATGCTTTTTTATTCATTATTTATATCTCTGTGCAATTTTGATTACTCTGTTTATGTTTACTGTAAACATCCCTTGAGCTGTGAGGCTTGACAGTGAGGGGGATGGTGCCGTAATTGCTGCATGCCTAGCAGAGGATGATGTTGTTGTTGTTGTTTTCGTGGTACTGGTTGTTGTTGTTTTGATGGAGTTCTAATTCCCTGAAGCCATTCAGTGTTGTTGTTGTTGTTGTTGTTGTTTTTGCTGTTCAGTTCATTTTTAGCTGACACGGCAGTAGAGATGAGTTCAGCATGCCAGATTGACCAGTGAATTGAGGATAATAAAAAGCAGTGCTGTGAGTAATTATTTGTAATTTGAATAAGAGGGATAGGAGTAGAGCTGCAATGATAAGTTGATTAACTGAGCAGCGGTTATTTTGATAGCAGAATAATGGTTTCAGTCATTTTAAGCCACAGTTTCAGACACTTGCTGGTTCTGGCTTTTCAAACGTGCAGCTTTGATGCTTTTAAACGCAGTAGTAAACTGCAAAGCTTTGGGTTTTGTGCTCAGACAAAGACTTCTGAAGGGAAATTATCACATTTTTCAATATGTTCTGGCATTTGAACATCAAAGCTTATAGTCAATGCATCGAGGAAATATTTGTCAGATTAATCGATAATGGCGTTGATGTTTAGTTGCAGCCCTACACAGGAAAAGATAAGACAGTTTGAAATTGTATATTGGTTTTCATAGCAAGTGATTGACCATGCACTGGAGCCCATAGTGCACCCTCTCAAGGGAAAAGACTCTGATATAACCTGGTTACTACATATTTATGGCTGCATTTGCTGTGTCACTGCTTTATATATATATTTTGTGTCTTTCCCTGTTTTATGTTTCTAATGTGTCATTTCTGTGCACCTTAATTAAAAAACTAGCATCTTACGCTGTCCACTGTCATATTAATGAAGCGTTTCACACTGAATCGCTGAGTTTATTGTTTCTTAAACATCATCACAAACTGCAGTTGATGGAGAGGACAGCCTCTGTAGTGAGAAATGTGTCTGTGTGTGTGTACTGGTGTGTGTGTGTGTGTGTGGGGTTTTTTTTTTTTTAAATCTCTGAAACAAATGAAACACTGTTCAGCTGTGGAAACTCATTTAGACCTGTTTATTTCAAATTCACTTTTAACTGTGCTCTGGATTTAACTATTCTGGATACAAGGGGCGAACCTTTACAAGTAATGACGGTTGTTTTTTTTTTTATCATGCAGCTCCGGCGTCACAGTGAAACCTTTCTGTTCTCAAATGTGTCTCTTGCACGTGTGCTCCTGTTAAAATCCTTGTTAGAAACTTTGTTAAACGCGTGATCAAGAAATTAGGTTGGAGGTGAAGGACTGTGAGATACGGTTTCTTGTTTACATGTAAACGCGCTGATTGTCTCCACCAGAAAGCAATCCAAATGTATTGAATGAAAGCAGCTTACATGCACGTAGACAAACCCCGAGCAGCCTGGGTACATGTATATTCTTATCTATTTTCTTGTTTATCGTGGAATGGATTTCAACTTGTCGTTATGCACTCATGCACTATACAGGTTCCAGTGTCATTGTCAATGATGACCCCACCAGCAGAGGCCCCACAGCAGCTGCAGCAGACACCACAGCAGCAGATCCTCAGTCCTCAGCAGCTCCAAGCCCTGCTCCAGCAGCAGAAAGCACTCATGTTACACCAGGTATGGTATCTTGAGTAACGCAATGTGTTTGTTCACGTAGAAACGCGATGCCTCTGTTTTCGCTTGACCCAAACTTTGTCAACGTTTCTGCAGCAACAAATTCAAGAGGTCTTCAAGAATCAGCAAGAGCAGCTAAATATGCAGCTGCTGCAACAGAAGAATGCCGGGATTGTTAGCCAAGAGGTAACTTTGCTTCATTGGAGGATTATTTTTTATCTCTTCGTGCATATTTGATCATTGTAGCCACACTTACTATGCCAAGAGTTTGATTAATTCCTGAATTAGGTCTGGTTTGATTTAGTTCAATAGAACTAAGACTAAATCACAACATACTTAATACTAAAATCAAAGCAATTGTTAAAACCAGTTACTGCATCACTTTTAAAATATCCAGTTCTTTGTGACCTCAAGGTGTAACGTAGGTTGTTGTGAGTTTCGCAAGGAAAGGCACGTCGCTCGAGGGCGAAACTCTTAACAGTTACACGCCAGGATTACATAGGAGGTGTTTTTAGCTGTGTAAGGTGCTAATTTGTAATGACTTCCAATTAGTGTAAAGGCTGGTACGTGCTATTCTTCCACGTCAGGTACCTTCAGTTTATCCATTTGAAGTGCATCACATGTTCAGAAACTACGTGTTGCTCGTTCCCAGCGCCCACACTTGTGGTCTTGTGGACTTAACGTGCCCGTTCGGTTGTCAGCAAATGTGTGTGTCATGTTTCAAAACAGCCAAAACACGCTCACGCATCAGTTGTTTACATGTATGTGCGTGGTAACCTGATATCCTCAATCTTGGCTACCCCTGTGTGTCCTGAAATCCCACCCCTCCACGTGCCGCCTTGACACTTTCTGTTTGAAATTAACGAAAAATCACAAGTAGGTGCTTGGCCGAGCGCTCGAGGCAGAAAGTTTGGTAATTTGATGTGCTCTGAGCAGAAATGTGCTGCGTGTAGGGTTTTATCCAGTCGACTGAAAACGAATCGGGCATTTCTTCCATCTACAGTGTTTGGCGAAATGGAGAAAACGTTGTAGCTTGTTTTCGCTCACTGGGTTTGACCTGTAGAGAATGAAAGAGCTATTAAAAAACGAGCGGTAACACCCTTGATCACTGATGAAACAGATCTTTTTTCTTTAAATAGCTGATTTCATTGCAGTTGCAAGCTTAGTGATGGACAGCACCTGGCCTAGTGAGGCAGAGCTCGTGTGTGTATGTGTCCTACAAAATATGTCCAGTGTTTTGTCTCTTAACCCTAGAGATTCTCCATCATATTTGCAGAATTAGTTTATCTTAGACAAAGATATCTCTCCTGAACCAAACAGTCTACGAAACCCAAAATAAACTGTATTTGGTGTGAAGACATTTCCTGATGGGTGTTGTGTTATCTCCCCATCACAGCTGACAGCCCAGCAGATTGCCATCCAGCAGCAGCTCCTTCAGGTGCAGCAGCAACATCTCCTCAACCTGCAGAGACAAGGCCTGTTGTCTGTCCTTCCCACCAGCCCCATTGCAGCCCCAGGTATGCCGTGTTACAGTCATTACTGCGGCGCTCACTTATAAATGTAGGTAAATTACAGCAGCTGGTGCTCACACGTGACGGGATTTTTAGATTCTAGGTAAACAATGAGGCAAGGGTCAATGTAACTTTTAAACTATGGACCCGTGCATGCATTATACTGAGATGAGAGCGGACTGAGTAACCTTCTGGAAATCAGCTTCAGCAAAAACTGAATATTATAAGAAGAAGAGGATGATGTTGCAGAAATGTTCTAGACTGCATTAGCGAGAGCTCTTACTGAGATTTTGATCTCGTGATCTAAAGCTAAATACAAACTGTCTCATGCAAATGTGATGGTTCCTCACTGTACCACCACACCGTACTTTATTTATAGTGTATATGTGCAATTTCAGGTTGTGAGAATGGTAGCATCCTGTCTACTGGTGGAGACACCAGAGAGTCTTTCAGCCAGCAATCGACCACCAATGGTCATCATGCTCTTCTGAAGAGGAAAGAAAGGTACTTTAGTAATTCATAAAGTCCCATCTGAACTTCAGTGTTGTGTATATGTCCTGTTTTTATTGTTTTTGAGCATTAACATGTTGACTCTGACATGTTATTACTCACTGTTTGTTTTTTTTTGTTTGTTTTAACCATAGTGGCTCACTTGATGAAAACGCACAGAATAGCCACCCTCTGTATGGAAACGGCATGTGTAAATGGCCCGGCTGTGAGACTGTCTTTGGAGACTTTCAGGCATTTCTCAAGTGAGTGGTGAAAGTTTGCACACCTATGAAGCTGGTGAAGTGTTCCTTCACATCTGTGATGTGCAGTGGCACCGATACAGGAAATGTATATATGTATATAATACACACACACACACACACACACACACACACACACACACACAGGAGCTGTCACATTTTAAAGGGCAAAACATTATTTCCTCTTATTTCACTATTAATGTATTTTCTTCTTTTCTGCTGCGGGAATGTTTTTCAAATTGAAATCAAATTGTTCTTGAGGGTTATTTTGCATCTTTCTAACACAACTCCCAGCATGTACGGCATGTGGTGCTCCCTAAGGCATGTCGTAATTTTGAATTTGTTTGTCTGCAGACATTTGAACAGTGAACATACGCTGGATGACAAGAGTACAGCACAGTGTCGTGTACAGATGCAGGTGGTTCAGCAGCTGGAATTACAGGTACGTTTTGATTTTCTCATAACTTAGCCTTTAATATTTCTTTTTTTAAAAGTAAACAACAAAAAGAAAAACAAACGCAATTGATTTATTAGCAGTGGTTACTCTGCCAAGTGTACAGTGTTGAGTGGTGCAGTAGTAGAGGAACCAGTTCTCCTTTTAAAACTTTGGAAAAAGAAGAGGAGGAGCTTGCCAAAAACTCAGTGGATGGTTAAAAGTCAGCAGTGGTGGTGTTTTCACACCAGGCCTGAAACAGAAGTGATGTCTTTAGATAATTACACTCCGCAGGATGCCAGAAAAAACGTAATTCCCACACAGAATGGCATTTCGTCATTTAACACAAGCCACGAATTCACGAAATCTCGACTTCTATTTCGGTCTTCTTTTCTAACACAGTTGAAAAAGGACAAAGAGCGACTGCAAGCTATGATGGCTCATCTCAAGTCCTCTGAGCCCAAACCCGCAGCGCAGCCTGTAAGTACCTGCTATGACTCTTTCCTTCAATTAAAATAAATATTGTTTTGCTTGTAGCTACACTGACGTTCTCCTGACTTAACTGCTTTGCCTTTTTTTTTTTTTTTTCAGGTCAATCTGGTGTCTAACGTATCCTTCTCCCAGGCAACATTGCCCAAAGGCCCTCCTCCTATGAGTGTGTCTCAGAGTGCCACGGCGCCATCCACACCCCTGACGCCGCTCTCTGAATCCCCTTCAGTCCTCACTCCCAATAGCATGTTCACTGGAACCCCTGTACGGAGGCGATATAGCCGCTCTGTGAGCCAAGGTAACACTCATAACAATTAGAACCTAATTAATAAGGCGCTTTCTATCGCTGGGACGTGACGATGCATGTGAACGTAATTTCATAGGAATCAGAGAAATGGTTTAAATATTTATTGTGTTTTATTTCAACTGCATTATTTGTAAAATATCAGTTGTATTTTCTGTCACTTGAAATGTTTCTTCCTTATTTCCTGCTCGTTTTCTGTAATGTTAATGTTTAAATACTGCTTGTTCATGTTTTTCCACAGACATAGTCGATAATAAGGAGTTCTACTTGAGCACAGAAGTCCGACCTCCCTTTACATATGCCTCTCTCATAAGACAGGTAACGTGTGCTTCTCTTATTTCACACACACACACACACACACACACATAACTGTTTGGTTTGCAGGATCTCTGACATGCCCTTTGTTCTTTTTCAGGCGATATTTGAATCTCCTCGCAATCAGCTGACATTAAACGAAATCTACAACTGGTTCACAAGAAACTTTGCTTATTTCAGGCGCAACGCAGCGACTTGGAAGGTATGAACGCTTGTACATATTAGCTGTCCATAGATACATTCATGTATAAAACAGAAAATGTGTATATAATAATTTGGTTGCATTAAAATGCAGTTTTCTCCATTTTTTGTCTTTAATCTTCCAGAATGCTGTCAGACACAATCTCAGCCTCCATAAATGCTTTGTACGTTTGGAAAATGTAAAGGGAGCCGTGTGGACTGTTGATGAGATTGAGTTCCACAGAAGAAGGCCCCAGAAGACTGCTGGTAACGGGTAAGTGCACCTTGGACATGAAGCCCTGTGTGTTTTCAAATAGAACTAGTAGTCAGAGGAAGCCTGGCACCGACCCTCTGGCTCCACCTAATCTGTACACACAGTGTTTACTGTAAGCAAGTTTTCTAAGGCAAAGTCTGAGCGCGCTGCACACAAAACCAAAATCGGCGTGTTCACACAAGACCACGGATGCCTTCGCGAACAAAGTGAAGTGCCACATCCGCTGCAGGTTGCCAACCTCAATGGGTCTGAACCACCACCGTCAGCAGGTGGTCAGAAATGCCAGCTGGTTTGTCACGGCTTGCCACGATGACTCAGGCTCTCAACTTGTGTATGTGTATGTATTTTATTAAGCAAACAGACACGGAAATCTACTGTGTGTGTGTGTTGGCAGTTGCTCGCGGTGCCAGCCGTTTCAGGGCACGGTGCTGTTTATTAAACCATGCCACCCCACAGTTACAGTTGCTATGGAAGTCAAGTTTCCCATTCTAGCATGGTGCACATATGCAGCTCATAACGGTCACAGTGGCAGATTCGCCACTTGAACTTTTGATTGATTTTCCTTTTTTAAAAATAAGTGTCTGATTTCAGACAAATGCAGGCTTGTTATTTCTTCCTGGCTACTGACAGTGTTTTCGGACTGAAATGACAACTGTTGCTGGTAGATTTTACCAGCTGTAGCAAGCAAATCGAGCTAATGTTAGCATCATGAGCATCATCGTCGTAGAACAAGAACCCTGCAAACAGGGTTTTAAAACAGGCGCTTATCAGCTACATCATATTATATTCAAAGACTAAAAGTCAGCGCCTTCACCAGCTGGTAATACATGTAAAAGGTATGGAAATAAACAGCATTCTAGTGCATTGTAGAGCTTCCAGAGCATCGCAGAGCTGCTTTTCCTAGTATTATTAAGTATGACAAGAAAAAATGACTTTTAGACTGGTGTTTATTTCTGTCATGACCCTTTTTAGCTGCTAAGCTTACGTGCTTGAGGTCAGATGTATGCTCATTATTAAATCATTTTTTTTAAACTACACTTTAAGGTTGCAAGAGAAATGGCTTGTGGGATGATGACCCAAGTGATGCGTTTGACAAGCGAAAGCTACACGTATGTAACGCTATCTCAGACGCCAGGTTTGGTCTCCAGTGTTAGCAGGCCGCGCTAATGTTTGCGGATTACATTAGAGCTCGTAAACATACTGTCTGATTCTTTCCATGCACTCTGGTTTTTTAGAGAGGCTTAAAAAAAGACACAAGACCCTCCAACCTCTTTAGATACTGAGTATCACTCTACATTGAGTAGTTACTATAGCAACCTGTGAATAAAACCAAAGCTTGACAGGCCTGTTGTGCCCGGTTATGGTTGCTAAGCTTTGATCGGACAGTTTCTGTTTGGTGAAGGGCTTTAGTGAACGCTGAATTTTAAGTGCAACAAATATTGTTCTTGATATAAGGCCAGTCCCAGAGTACGGCGCTTACGGCGGCTCCTTTAGGTGTTGATTCTAATTTAAACAGAGCGTTTTGTTGCATCTCTGTACCAACAGATCTCTGCTGAAGAGCTCACAGAACCGTCAGAGTTTAGCTGGATCTGCTCCTCAGGTAAGAAACATCTGATATTTCAGATGAGCTCTGTTTTTGAACAGTGCATCATAAATTAAGAGTGTGTGTCCAGCATTTGGCTGTTGCAGTGTACATACAGAGCAGAAGTGCCGTGCATGGCTCCTACACTGTGTATGGCATCGGTCTGTTCTCTGTTGGTGCAGTATTATATATAAAACCTGAGAATGTTCTGTTTTTCAGAGTGGTGGTCTTGATGGGAGCAGCTCTCTCTACAACCCAGCCTCTAAAGGCAGCATCCCATTACACTCCCTGCCTCATATTCTGCAGGAGCAGATGAATGGAGCCCTTGGTAATGGATCTGGATACCAAAGTGACAGCAGTGCAACACAGTCCCCTCCACAGGCGTTGTGAGTGTCAGCTCCAGAGCTACATTCTCTGATCTCCTCAGTGTGTTTGACTCAGCTGTGATTTAATCTAATTACATGATCACAAGGCCTGATTGCATTTTCCCCCCCTGCGTGTTTATCAAACCAGCATTAAAGAGGAGCAGGAGGACGAGGAGATATGTGAAAATTATCCCTACGAATCTCCGGAGAGCACAGACGAGCACGGCCACAGCCCAGAGATGAACCAAGATGAAGACAACGGCAGCCCGGAGAGGCCCAACCTTCATTTCGATCGCGTGCCTTCTCTCTGACTGCGAGGTCCAAGTTCTCAGCTGCAAGGCCGCCTCGCTCACAGCCCGTGTGACTTTGTATTACAAACGTTTCCAAAAAAACAACTGCTTCATCTACATTAACCAAACACTTTCTTCTTGGGGGATTTGTTTTTTTTTTCGTATTTATCAGCATTTCTTATGTTTTTTTTTTTCTTTTCGTTAAACTGGATCTCGATTCTTTCTGTACAGTAGAGTGAGATCACAACATTTGTGAAACTGTCTCCATGATTTTTTTTTTTTTTCTTATTTTATATATCTGTACACAAAAGGACCATGATGAGCAGAGAAGCCAAAGGAAAAGGGAACATTGATAGTTAGCACTTCACAATGGAAAGTTTCCCCTCCAACTCTGTATAGCTACTTTATGCTATGTTGGGGCCACACTACCTGATTTTATTTTAGTAGTCATAATATATATAAAAAAAAAATTTGTAGAGGAAGTAAAAAAAAAAAACACGCTTTAACAATGAAAATGTTCACTGCCAACATGATCTGATATATTTGTATTTAAGGTATAATCAATCAATTGATCAGAAGAATACGTAGCTTCTTTATACTTGTTGGTCTTTTTTCACCCCTTCCACGAACATTGTTGAATTTGCTCTAACTGAGCTTGTAAGAGTAGATAATATAGATTTACCATTATTGTAAACCAATGCATCTCTATGAATAATAAATTCCTCATGATAAATGTCTATAGCTGTAAGCGTCTTTAGTCTTTGACCGCCGTGGTGTTCCACGTGACGACGGTGTGGCTGGGTGCAGTTTTGACTGCAGCCCCGCCTCTCTCACCCACCACCAGCTTCTTAATGGAAGGTAACAGAAGAAAGCAAACACGCTGGATGGAAAGTGTGTTAAACTGTTGTACGACGACAAATTTGCCTGTGTGCTGTCAGCACAGGTGGTCAAACAAGTGGCCTAGAAACCACTGCGGTGTTGGACGCAGTGGTTGAGGGAAGGTAATAAATTGTGGTAAGCTAATTCTATGCAAGTCTTGCCTGTCATTACTTGCTATATCCAGGTGTTTGACAAGAGGCCTGGCTTGACTTTCTATTGACATAATGCCATAATTGAATGGATCTTCCATGCATTATGCCATCACAGATTTGTAGCTGTGCTTCCTGAGTGGCGAGTATTGATCGATGTGGACTGTGCTCACAGTGTGGGTGTGTGCATGACGATGGGAGGTGCCAAAGCTCCAGCTCAGAGGGGTTCGCAGTTGCAGATGCCACGGATTACACTGTTGGATATTTAACCAAGCAGGTAATCTTAAAAGGAAATTATTTGGCAGTATTCGTAGAGCAATGTGTGTTTTGTTCATTTTCAAACTCAGTATACGGGCACTTTGAGAAACACTTCCTGCATGATTCTTTCACGTCACCTGAAAACAGGATGTTGCCATAATCATTTACTGCTGTAGTCAAGTTTATTAAGGTTATTATACTACCATTGTTCAAGCAGTGACATTTACTTCTCCAATCTGCATAAGATGACAACTCCTCTAAAGCTTCCTGCGACTGATGAGGATTGTGTCGAGCGTGAGACAATAGGGGACAATGTGTCTGATGGTAGGTCGTCATTGTTTACTCCATGTCTGTTTAGGCAAAATGCTGCTATTGTTATTTACAAGTAGATTAAAAGTGAGGAGGTTAAACTGGTTAAAATAGTGATTGAGAGGTGTGGTGCATGCCAAATGCTAGTGGGAGAGTATATTTTCACACTGCATATATTTTCCTCTGGCCGGATTCAGTCCAGGAAAGTAGATCCAAATAAAAGCTTGCAAATCAATAATCTCTCCTCGCTGAAGTTTTATTGAGCAAGCCTCCTCCATTATACACTTCAAGTCTCACCTCCCTGATATGCTGCATGATAATGGTGCTCTGAATAATTAAAACTGCCTCATAGAAGATCTGAGAAACTTGTCCAATAGAGACTGGACTGGGCGCTAAATCAGAATTGAATTTATATATCACCAGTAACGTTTATACACCCACGAATGATCACTTTATGATCCTTTCAAAGAACGCATCCCCGAGCCAGTGATGGGCGGTCCTTCTAGGAAGATGATGGGTAGCAGGCCTGTCAGTGGGGTGCGCAGGCTGAGCACCATCTCAGAGCAAGAGCCAGACAAGCTGGACAGCGATCCCAGTTCCCATGATCCCCAGAGCGGCAGTGAATGGGATGGATCCAGCTTCTCCATGTGTTCTGACAAGTTTAAGAACAGCAGCAGCTGTTTTACCTCTGATGATTCATACCAGCCTGACACTGGAGGTATTGTTTAACCCCTCCCAAGTCCAACAATTGATGTAATTAAATAAAATTGAAAGAGTTTTTGAAATCATTAATCCTCTCTTCTCCCGGCACCAGATGACTGCGCAGCACTTCTTCTCGCCTGTCTGCATTGCCGCTTCCATGAGTTAATGGTCCTGCTACCGGATACGTGTGAGAGAGCTGTGAGCCGCTGTTTTCCCTCGTACGAATACATCAAGGCGTCCAGTGAGAGAGACCAGCAGGGGAAGGATTTATGCAACTACAAGCTGGAGCTGGATTGTAACTGCTGTGGCTCCTGTCAGGACGCAGGACAACTTATAGAGCTGGCCATGGAGATATCAGAAGTGTGCTATCGCTGAGAAATCCCCTCTCTGCATTTCACCTCTGACCTGCAGACACAATAAGTTCACGTCAAACCAAATCACAAACATGATGAATCTTATGAACAAACAGCATGACTGCCTCATCTAATTCCCATATATGTAATGAACTGCCTGCATTTCTAAGGGTTAGGATTAGTTTACTTTTTTTTATACTGGCCTCATGTGGAAACTCAAATAATCTGTAGCTGGCGTGCCTCAACATGACTCAAACAGGTAACTACTGCCACCCTTTGAAACAGCATATTGTTGTTGTTGTTGTTATAATGTGGCAGCCTCTTATTTGTTCCAGCCACAAACGACCCACCGAGCAAAGTATTCAAATGCCGACATGCTGTTCTGCCACGTCCTCTTCACCGAGGCAAGACAGTTTAATCTGATCCAGAGAGGGAACGGTATCAGACGTTTAGATCTGAGTCTAGAGGGGAAATAGATTGATACGATGCATTAAACAAAATGCCGCGCTGATCAGCATCACTGTAAATGTGCCAGTGTTAGCTAAAAGAAATTAAATGAATGGGTTTATATGTTCGATACAATTATAAATTATTAATAATGAGATATTTACAGCAATATAACGTCATGACTGTAAAAATATTTGATCTCTTTTCCTTTTATTATGTTATGATTTAGAATTTTCTCTGTGGGTGGTTTCTCAGTGGTGGAGGAAAAGTAAAAGTACTCCATTACATGTAAGACTTACTATTCATGATTTAGCATTGCACTATTATAGCATTGTCAGACTCATTATGAATTGGTTTCTAAATAAAGTATCAACGCAGATGCAGCAGAAACATCTTCAGAGATCAGCAAAGATATATTTGCCATCTCACACGTCAAAATTTGGCACCTTTACCCACAATCCACTTCAGCTGCCAACCGCTGAGATGGAGATTCAGCTTTGTTATGCTTATGCTAGAGGTGGCTAATGTAGCCTCGAGCTGTTAGCCTCCAGCACAGGTGACAAGTGGGCTAACACGAGGTTAACTCCAGACCTCCCCAGACTGTTTTCATCGTCAAACTTTCAGCCTCCACAGACGCTGACTCGAGTGACATCACTTGAGGCAATCTATCAGATTTTGCAAAGCTCGCTCGAAAGCCAAGAAATAGATTTATACGACTTTTTCCACAAATACACTCCCCAAAAACCTGCAAACAGCCTTTCACATGTAAAATCAACAGAGGCCAGTTGTTGGAGCCAATTGTAACAGCTTTACACACACAACTGGGTGATTTACAAATATACAAAAAAATACATATACGTACAATATACAAAACTGCAGTTGTTTATACCATTTGTATGCAAAATATTAAGCAGCAAAGCAACTAAAAGCATCATTCGTCAATAAATGTAGCTGAGTACAAAATTTTCCAATTGCATATTCCACATCCAGTCTGTCAGAAGCAGTCCCTAAACAGTGAATCAACCCTTGAACCGCCGTCATAAACTATTAATTTGTTTGTTTTTCTTTTGTAGCTTTATTGTCAATTATGTTTGGCTAAAAGAAGTCAGAACATGACGTTTCTTGGACAGATGTCAGCCCCGTTGTGTTCGCCTACATCCAGTCATCCAGTGAGCCCACGCTGCTCCGGGGTCATACATGAAGAACTTACAGACACCACGCTCCAAACCTGTTACTGTTGTCACTGACGGCATCATCAGTTAGCTGTATGGCTCTGAGGTTAGGAACGTTTTCAGACTGATTTTCTGAATTGTCGGTTGCAGTTCATGCTGGCATTGAAGAAAAATGAGTGTGCTGAGACTAGAATTATCTCGCTGTAGGTGGTAATTTTGTTGCATGCAGAAACCAGCTTTCTTGTTGATGCATTTGGTCTCAGACAACAGATACTTGACAGTTAAAAGGCTTTGCATTGTCAGGCTCTGTTTTTGTTTTTTGTTTTTTTTTTTAGAAATAAAAAGTTAAACAATAAACAAATATAACATGAAATCTAATATGAGTTTGAGCATTTATTATTGAATATTGATAAAGTATGCATGCAGGATACTCATTTGTGTGAACGAGCTTTTGTCCTGTTGACAGGAGTTTTAAATTATTCTTCAGGAGCTCCTTGAGTTTCCCACAGGCACCTGAACACACCAGACAAAAACAGTTCCTTTTTACAAAGTTATTTACTAGATTAACAAGAAATAAAGGTGGCCAAATATTTATATAGACGAATAAGCTTCAAACTAGTTTAAGTGACTTAAAGCACCAAAGGCTAAATACAGCTAATATATTTCCTTTTGTATTTTGAGGAGAACATACAAGAAGGAAAGTTGCTGTTTGTCTCTAATACAGATTGAGATAAATCATACATTAGTGCTTTTGTTTTGTATTATTACAAACAATGCTAAGCACTATGAATATTAGCCTTGAATTCAATCCCTACCCCCTTACACCGACGACTTATTAAAAGTCACCAGGAGCAGTTTGATTTGCTTCCGCTGCAAAATAAGGGCGGTAAATACATTTTCTATTCTTCATATTAAATGAAATCACAACTCTTCAAGTTAAGGAAAAATAAATAAAACACTAGTCTGTTTGTAATTTCTGAGCAGCTGTTCATTCAACTGAAAACAGGTTGCTGCCATAATCATTTACTGCTGTAGTCGTTTTTATAATACCATTGTTAATAATACCATACCAGAGTTTTTATAATACCATTGTTCAGGCAGTGGTGTTTATTCTCTCCAGTCTGCTGAAGATGACAACTAAAGCTAAAGCTTCCACCCAGTTATGAGGACTGTGTCGCGCTTGAGACAATAGGGGACTTTGTGTCCATGTAATGGTTGTTGTTGTTTACAGCATTACCAGCATGTTGCTTCATGCAGAGTTAAGACAACTTAGACACGTCCCTTATGGTGTACGTTGTCCACCAGGGGGGGCTGCTGACAGCAGACAATAGGGAGCACATCATCCAGAGCGTGCAGAGCTTGGAGCTGCCTGTGGGGCAGCAGGACGGCACCCAAGGAGTGTCTGAAGCACTCTGCAGGATCACTACATCTGCCCACAGGACTGAGTCATGCAGGTATGATGATTATGACTAAAACCTGTCTGTAAACAAACAATTTTAGCTTAGCGAACACAGATAAAACACACTGTCTGCTTCAGATATTTTACCAAAAGTAAACGTTTACCAAAAAAACACTACAACTTGAAATGCTATATTAAAAAGTAAAGATATTAGCATGAAAGATATTGTAGAAAAATTGTTTCAATAATGTAAAATCTGTCATCATAAGACAAGTTGCAGTTGTTGAAGATACGTCAATAAATGCTTAAATAATCCTATCTGCTATAAACTACATTAGAGTACACTGAGACTAAAGGATAAATAACTTCATATGTATAATAAATGAATTTTGCATTAGCAGTTTAGATTGTGTCTAAGTATGATTAAGATGTATTTTGTGGAAGAAAAAATAAAGTCTCTGCAAACGGTCAAATAAAACTTTTAATATTTCTCACAACATAGTTTCCACATGAAGTACCAATGAGTTTTGAGTTCACTAATCTGAAACCAGTGCATACAGTAACTATTGCTACATTCATCTCATATAAAGTGTAACAATAAGAACAGTAGCAACATCAGCAGAGAACGTTGTCTGTATGAACCACAGGAATGAGAGAGAGCAGGAGAGATGGTTCTTTGTTAGTGGTTTACCCATAATGTGCCATAATAATTAACAGCTGGAAGATTCATTATGAGAGATCAGTCACTGCGATGGCTTTAAATTAAGTGCCACCACCATCGTGTGTGTGTGTGTGTGTGTGATACTGACGTTCGTTCTAACAAGTCACATTTCAGGGTTTAGATGATTTATCTCTGACAATAAAAATAAAATAAAATAAAAAAAAACCAAAGCTGATCTGGGTTCAGTCGAAGGGCAACGCTACAGGCTCGTGTGTATTGCACTTTTAAGGCGCAGTGTGTGGGAGATTGGTGTGTCGCCATAACGACCGTTGTGTGGCGCACTGAAGTTGTGATTCACATCTGGCAGAACTATCTCAACTCGAGGTCTACTCATGAGCTCGTTCTAGGCTTTCGACCACAGGTCTGTCACTTGGTGATGGCTGAGCTATCGCCATCTGCTGGTGAAGACTGTGATGTGCAGTTGAAAGCGATATAAAAGCCATTAAGCGGGGCTTGAGTTCATTTTTGTCTGTCAAGCTACTGTTTCCAAGGTCAGACATGAGATTTCACAATACACTTGACCTTTTTGTAATTAACTTGTGGTCTGATTGCCTTCATGCTTTCAGTAATGTTTGTGACAACAGAGGAGAGACACCACTTAGAGGTGCACTGGCTAAGCTGTTAGCTTATATAACTAATAACCTTCTGTGTATTTCATTTTGGCACTCAACACTTTGATCTACATTCACACTAATCTCTAAAGGCTGCAGATTAAAACTATACCCTCAGTGTATAATCTGACATTTCTTAAGATTACGATTAAGCAAAATGCACAGCCACCCTAAAGTGTTCAGTATTAAATAAATAAGCTATATGTAATTAGTAGTTCACATGAATAATTAATTATTAGAAGACCATCAGTCTACAGCCATGCTAGCGACTCTGTAAGGCTGGATACAACAGTCCATCCATCCATTCATTTAGGGGGTATTCCTGACACCCCTACCCTCAGCAACATTCCCGATTCTCAGCAACGTCTTCCACCCCATGGTCTGGGATCTTGAGGTGTTCCCAGGTCAGACGTGATCAATTATCCCTCCACTGAGTTCTGGGTCTACCCCAGGATCTCCTCCTAGTTGGATATTGGAGATTAAGTCCATTGGAAGGTGCCCACATGACATCTAATTAAGACGCCTCAACCATCTCAACTTCATTTGGACGCGAAGGAGCAGAGTTCCCTCTGGAAGTCTGAGCTCCTCACCCTATCTTTACCGATTAGATCAGCCGCCCTACAGAGAAAGCTCATACTGGTTGTATGTGTGTAATATGGGAGCTTTGAAATACAAGTTTCTGTGCAGATTAAAAAAAAAACAAAAACAAAAAAAACCCACTATTAAAATAAAAATTATGATATAAATTTTGATAAAAAGTATCCATTGTTTTGTTACAATGTTTAACTCTATTTATATTCATGATTATTTATTTCCTATTTTGAGATATTTATGCATTTAACACCGAACACTTCAGGGTTCCATAATAACAAAACTCTTTCTTCTGGATTTTGAGTCTGAGAGGCTTAAAGTGTTATCTTGTACTGACAGAGGGCCCGTTCCTACTGCTTTCTAATGTACCTAGGCACTCTTCAGTTACACCATGAAGCACCAAACACCAGTAAATACATCAACAAAATCCTGCAACACAACAAGTCTACAACTTCTCTACATCACCAGGGTAACAGAAACGACTGTAAGGCACTTAAATCACTTGAAAAGATAATTACTTTGAAACTGTTTTAGGCTAATTCAGAGTTACTCACAATCCATTCAGATCACATTATCGAGACATGATGCTGCTCTGCAGGCACAACTTCAACCATTGCATAGTTTAAACAAAATGGAGGCTGTGCTGTAACAGGGCTCTCAATGTATGGCAGGTAGTTATTAACAAAGGCATTCTTATGCAATGTGCTACAACCGCTGAGCTATACAACAACCGTACACCATGAAGAATCTACAATCTCATACAATACTCCGTATGCATTTGAAAAGCCAAATACAATAGTTAGTTTACGCTTAGGTACAAAAAAAAAAAAAAAAAAAAGGCGAGCAAACCAGGTTTCAATTTACAGAGGTCATTCCAGTGTTTCGACAATGTCATGCATTTCATACAAAATCCCAAAGCGGTCTCCTTATACTCCTTGGCAATATAAATGTTCACATAATGGAAAAAAACCAAACAAACTGAATGTGAAATGTCACCACAGTGGTGTAAAAAAAAAATAATTTAGGAAATGGATCACTTTGCATCAACGCGCGTCCGAAGCGTTGCACCGCGCGCGCTGAAGCAGTGGCGGGCTCGTTAGTCTGATCACCACAGCGATAATTAAAACCTAATCGATTCGTCTTTTTTTTTGCAGCAATCACCTGCTGGAGATTTGTAGAATTACGTGACGATCGGGTCTATCAAGTGCAATCATCTTGCCGTGCATGTCTCAGGGCTGCGAGAGGCATTTTAATTTTCGATTTGAGCTCAGGTTCGGCTAGTTATGAATCCGCGTTGTCTAATTATTTTGTAGATTTAGGTTTTTCACTGGTTTTGGCAGAGAGGAATGTATATTGGATGTATACTGGTTATATATCTGATTCATCAACCTGACTACATTTTGCTGAATATGACCCTGAAAACAGAGCTAAAGTAGTTAAAGTTGAGTTAATGCGATTTGAATTGAGGAGACATTTTTGCTTTAGATTTTATTTTAATGTGCTTTCTTTGATTATCTTCTCAGTTATTTCAAAAAGGCTCTTTTTTAATACCTTGTTATAAATTAATTTTTTGTGGGGAATGTGTACATAAAGTCCTGTTTACATCGATACATAAATAAGATCAAATCTACAAATGATTAATATTTGTCAAGGAAGAAATTTCAACTGGAAGACTGACAAGGACTCAGCTAACAGCCAAAACATGTGCATAGCAATACAACATCGATGTATACACATCTTTATAAGGCATTGACATTCAAGTTCAATCTAAGACACGAGGAGTGTAAAGCACTATAGAAATAAATAGATTTTCTTCTATTATTGCTAGTGATTTAAAAAGCAGTGTTCATCTCACCACAAAAAAATATCTACATTTCTGACCATGATTTATAACTTCCCTAGATTCTTTGGAATCAATAGAAATACACATAATCTAGCCTCTATCCAAAGATAAATGCATATATATTTTTTTTTAAATATAAAAACTTCTATTTTTGTAACTCATTGTCAACGAAGTATTGATTAAAGCAAACGTATTTTATGATCAGTCCTTGAAATCATGGTCGAGGGCTTGAAAAGACAAAGACATCAAAAAAAAAAAGGAAAACCTAACAAAAAAAACCCAAAAACAAAAACATGAATGGAAAAGATTCAATACATGTAAACACAGGTGGGTGGGGGGGTGGGCATAAACATAAACAAACAGGAAAATATGAGCAGGATGAAGTGTCTCCGGCAGCTGGGAGTGTGTTAGCTGCTGTCAGGAAACACTGGCAGCAGGGCGGACGGGTTGGAGGTGCAGGCGCTGGGGGCTTCCAGTAGGGGGTGCTAACAGCCCTGCTCGTTCTCATCCATGCTTACACTGCTCTTGCGACTGCTGTCCTTTGAGGCGTCTGGGGAGACGGACGAGAGCAAAGGGTCCCCCCCTCTCACCGGTGATAAGGTGTCTTCCATGAGGATGTCGTTGAGTTTGGAGCCCGGCTTGCTGTGAACACAGTAGTGGCTTTCGGTGAAGTTAGAGTGGCCTTCGTTTAGCTCCAGGGTGCCGGGCGGTTCTGGAGTGCAGGCTGGGTGGTGTTGGTGATGGGGGTGGAGCGCGTACATGTCCTGGTGACAGTCCTCCAGAGTGGCCTCCTGCTTAATGGTCCGGGCCCCGAGCTCAGCAGAGCAGAGTGTCGAAGATGCGATGGCGAGGCCGTGAGCCCGCGCCTGCATCTCTAACTCCTGCAAACCACACGGACACAGACACACATGCCGGTTAGCCAGCGAAGGGCTCCTCTCTGTCATCTTTCAGATCACTGTACTCGTTCATTTGCATTTTCGTAATAAATCCTCACAAGACTCTGACTAATTGAACCATTTGTGTTGACTTTTCCCACTTGCAGACACTCACAGGGCTGCTCTTCTGAATAATCACCACAAAGGAAATACACAATGTGATCAATCAATCAATGTCAGCTGACCGACCCTGAGGCCTCTTGTCCTGTGACCACTTAGTTACAAGATAATGGTCTCGATAGCCACCTCTCTTATTATACATGTTGCCTTTTCTATGTTAATAAGTCAAGTTTGATATATTTCAAAGTACAATAACTTCTCCCGACTCTCCTGGCTTGATTAGTTTATGATTAGTATTAAATAAGATTAGCATTAAATACCATTGGTTCCACCAGTCTACATCTCTGTCATCTGAGCCCTGCAGAAGTTTGTTTACCTGTATCCTCAACATCAGATGTCGATTGGCATGCTCCAGCTTCTTCTGGCAGTTCTCCAGCTCCTTGGCCCTCTGCTGCTCCCGTTGCAGCTTCCTGATATAGTCCACCGACGCCTTCAGGATGGTGCCTTTGTTCCAGCGCATGTCCCTGGAAATCACAGAGGCGCCGTTATTTACATATCTGCCTGTCTCTTAATGTCAGACAATCAGCGACCTCTCCGTAAATTCAATTTGAATGTCTCATTAGACGCTGACTTTTATAATAGACCACTCGCTGCCATTTAGCTCTGCTCAGTTAGATGAATGGGAGGCAGTAGATGGGAGAGCAGGATAAGGAGAGAGAGGGAGCAGCAGAGTTGCTCTGCAGGTCACAGATGTGACATGGACATTCATTGGACATGCATGTCGAGGAGGTCAGTGTGATCACAAGCAGTCATAAGGATGACCCTGAAGAACTGCAGGTTGCAGAGGGCACAGCTGATCTTTACTAGACTATATCGGAGAAATACAGTAACGTTTGAGATGTGCAACGGTTTTTTGGAGTTTCAAGTGGTCAAAAGCATCAAAAGCAGCGGGCATTTAATGTGATGAATTCATGACGGCGATGTCGAGGCGAGCAGTCTCTGAGTGTGTGTGAAGGGAGGCGTATGCATGGGAGGAGCACCCCGATGGAGTTCAGCAAAACAACCGCGGGTGCAAAGACACAACAAAAGAGGCTGCGAGACAGAGGAAAGAGCTTAGAGTGTTGCTCACAAACGTGAAGCGTCAGTGCATTCAGAAAGTGTACCTGCCCATCAAATGATGATCACTAGTCCAATTTACATGAGCATATTATATTTATATTCTATCTGTGCGTCAAGGGTTTCATTCTTTAAGCACTTTGTCACTGATCCTTGATCCACTGATCCTCAGACAGCGTCTACTTGATTAGCCGCAGCAGAGGAACGTTCGCACAAAGACGGCATTTTGTACCAAAAAGACGGAAACTTTGGAGGATATTGACTCGATTTGTCCAACCCAGACCGCTGCAGCTTCCTATTAGCTTCAGCTGAACTTTAAAATACATTGTTTGTTTTGTGCATAACTGGGTCAGCGGGTACATTACACTGAAATCACATTTTGTTTCATTTCTTTGCGGCGTTTTATTTCCTTTCATGGTGTGTGTGTATTGTTTAAAGACTGGATTGAACAAATGTGAAACCCTTAACGCTCTCTCGTCACGTGTTTGTCTTGTTTGATTTTATTGGAGATGCTCATCCCACGTTTAGATTCACGGCTGGACTGCGAGTTCTTGGCAGCCAGAGCACAACTGCAGGGTGAGTTACCTTTCAGGTTTTTATCTGCAGATCAATTCTTCCTGCCTTTTCATCTTATATTTTCTCTTCAAAGAAACATATTGTGGGTCTTTTTGTGAAGGAAACCTGCCCATAATAAGAGATAAAGCCAAAAGCACATATAAAAGTTACTTACGGGTCGTTGGATTTTGGAATTAAAGTTCCCAGTTCCTTGATTCGATCATTGATGTTAAATCGTCGCCTTCTCTCAACTACAGAACAAAAGGCAGTGGAGACAGAAAAACCCACGATTAGCAAACAACAAAAACAATGTTCGGTTGATCACAACAACAGGTAAATATTTGCAAATATTCACATTTGCAGAGTTTTATATAGAGTTAAAAGCGAAAAGCACAACTCACTCAGGTTGTGGTTGTCCTTCTTCTGCCTCTCCTTTGCCATGGCTCGTACCTCAGCTTCTGAAAGAAACGTTTTTGATTGATCAATACAGTAAAATTAATTTAAAAAAAATATATATATGTATATGTGCAGTGGCTATTCTCCACATTTCAAAGCATAATCAACCACACGTACCCACTGGGAACCCTTCAGGCCTTTGATAGTTGTCAAATTTGCCACAGGATCCAGACTTATCCAGCATGTGCATGATGGCCGGGGATTGTGAAACTATGTGGTGAACAAAATTTTGTTTTCAGTATCAAAATGTGCAGAATGGATACATAAAAAAAAAACATGTCAATATATCAATAATCAATATAAACTGTCAACACCCCCCCACACACACAGGAGGATTACCAGAACTGGACTATTAATGAAATACGACATGATGGGTTGCACAAAGGCCTGGAGAGTAGAGCTTCATATGGTTTGTTAGAGCAAAGGAGAAGCTGCACTGATGTTACTGTTAGTCCTCATAGCTCACAGATCTGCAAACCTTTGACGGATCGAGTTTCAGGGCAGTAATGAGGCATTTAAATGTTTGCGTGTTGCTTGCTGTGACGGCGCTGCTTACCGGAGTATTCCCTTTTGATGTTGGGCAGGTTGGCGGGGCAGGAGTTGCTGATGGGCAGACCTTGCTGAGACATACCCTGGTTACCATACATGTCCATGAGGTTAGCAGGCACGGGGATCTGGGGACACACAGAAAAGACAGTAAGTAAAGATCTCCACCCACCCTGCCCCCTCTGTATTGATTCTAACAGGTATTACAGGATGAGCATGATGGGAAGGGTTGTGACATAAAGTAAGCCCATTAAAGAGTGAGAAAAGCTTACAGGTGCTCTCAAATGCAAATTAGCACTATGGGACTGACACAGGAACAGTTCAACCTTTTGGGAAAGAGTTGACACCACTGTCATGTAAGTTCTACAGCCGGCAGCCGCTAAGCTTAGCGCGGCGTAAACTGGAAGCTGGGGGAAACAGCTAGCTCAGCTCAGTCCAAAGGTTGGAAAAAAACAAAACAAAACAACAATGCGCCTACCAGCACCTCTAAAGCTCGCTAATTAACACGCTATATCTCATTTGTTTAATCTGCACACACTCACACACGAGAAAGTGTAAAATCTACAATTTGTGGTTTTGTGGCAGGTTACGTGTGCGCTGTCATTGCCTCGAGTCTGTGCTGGTTGCCATGCCAGTCTCTGATTGATGAGACAGACTCCAGGAGGTACTCTCCACCATTACCGATGGAATTATTTGTTCTAATCAAGCAGCAGGGGGTTGTGGCTCCTCCTGGTAGTGGAGCTGACTTTAACATTCAGATAACTGCAGCCACTGAGCTTACAGCTACGGCAAAGCACAAGGCTGAGCTTTTGCTTTGTTAAGATTTTATTTACATTTCCAAATAATGGGAGCTTGTTTATTCTCTCATTAAGTATTGCAGATAAAAGGGTTTTTATCCTTAAATGCACCAAACAAAACAAGGCCGTGTTGAGACGTTCAGGGGAGCAGCGCGCCTGATCTTGATGCACATACCGTATTTGCCATCTGAAGTCCTGGATCCATCAGGCCGAGAATATCATCGCTGTAACTGGACTCCAGGCTAATTATGTCATCAATGACATCATCCATCTAAAACAAGGCAAACGGCGTACAGATAAGTCTGATTAAATGAGCACATCGTGCCAGAGAGGGAAAATCGGGGGGCCGCTGGTGAGAAGCTGAAAAAGACCTCACCTCTTTCTCGCAGTTAGCGTTCAGGGTCAGTAAGGCCATAGGGCTGTTGGGGGCGCTGTTGCCCGGCCCTGGCGGCATGCCCCCGTGGTCAGAGGACTGGTTTGGGCAGGGCAAGCTCAACACCTGAGAGCCAAGCTTTCCCAGGTACCGCTTCACCTGCTGCTGCTGGGAGCGCTGGATGTGGTATTTGGTTGGGTTCTCCAGGTGAGTCTGGACCTATTTGTGGCGAAAAAGGAAATAAAACCTTAGTCAAAGATTCAAATGAGACCTTTCTGAGTTCATTTTAAATAACTCCTCCTGAAACTGCAACTATATCATCCCCACAGTCACACTTAATTCACTTTTTTGGCTGTGCAGTCTTTTATTAGATTAAGAAGACTCTAAATATACCTCAAAGTCTCGCCTGTCCCTAGTTTTGCACAGCACTGGCTATAATATCAAAATAAACTTGGCACGGATTTCAAAGCCTTCGATGCACACGAGGTTTTTTTTTTCTTTTGAGATGCTGTCAAGTGTTGTTTTCTCAAAGAGTCTCAGCAGAAAACAATTTCTACATATTTCTCTTCAACTACTTTCAGCTTCTCCACATTTATAGTCGGCATACTTTCAGTAACAGAAATTACACGCACGCCGCCATCTCTGCGCTCCCCGGTAGTGGATAAATATGATTGCTGTGGATCATTAATCCCCACACAGCGCTAATGATCCAGAAAAGCTACTGCAGGCAAATAAACAAACTTCAGAGACAGCGTTTGTCAGGCTGTAACACATTTCAAAACCGAGCCGTGCCGCCGCATTCCTGCTCACATTTGGAGTCTATATTTAAACCTTCCTGTCTGTTGCCTGAATTTTTTTTCTGATGCGATGACTAACAGATTCTGTGGTTTATGAAATAATGACACCAGGATGGTTCATCGCAGAGTGCAGATATACATATTCAACTCCGCCGGTGATAAATAACACTTCCAGACAGTAAATTAGCTAAAAGGGTTGCCTCATACTGTCGTTGTTATTTCAGATGTGTAATTAAAAATGTGCCTCTTCTGCAACAAAGAACTTTAATTTTAAACATACCTCGTAAGGATGGTATCCAAGCATCTCAAGCATCATTTACAGTAAAATGATCCAATTAAAAGAAATAAATTAAATTAAAAACACTTGTGTAATTAAGTCCTGTCTAAACTAAGAAGTGCTGGAGCTGCTTCCCTCCTGGCTGCAGCCGCTTGTATGAGGACAGACACATCCAGCTCATCTTTTAAAAGGCAAGAAAAGTCATTAGTTATGCATGTCAGGGAATCTCAGTTAAGCACAATGAGCTTTTTCAATTTTGTGTTGTTTTATGTAAAATCTGAATTTACTCCTTTATGGTGTATCACTTGATGTCAGGATGTGGTGCTAACAGTTGGTGCCTTTGTTTTGCAAAGCCACCCCTTCTACTGAAACTTGCCCGAGGCTATCACTTTGCCACATCCATTTTTTTTTTTTTTTTTTTAACCCTGTGGATGCTAGTTGTGTGCTCCCAACACAGCACAAAGAGCAAAGTCTGCTACACCCCTGTCTGTCTGCAGCTTGGGTCTCATCATGTCTCTTAATAACATTTTCGGTCGACAACAACAACAGGCACACCGTGTCTGAAAAATCAATGAATTACAGTCTCGGCTACTTCATTTTTTTTTAAATTGATGTATTTGTTCTGCCTAAGCTCGGAGGATTTAGGTTCATTAACGGAGCTGAGGAGGTCAGAGGCTCTGGATGAACTCTGAGCTACCTCTGACATTTCTGTGAAAACGCCTTTAGTCTGCACACCGCGCTCCACGGCGGAAACCATATTTCTTATTATAAGAGCACATGAATAAACTCACAATAAACGGAGGCTAAGAAAAAGAGACAAGTGCATTGACTCTTATTGCTGTGCATGGCCAGTGAGCATCTGTGGGAACATGGAGACAACCAAATCTGACTAAACATAAGTCTGCACGTTGCACATTTGTAATCATGCAATGTAACCCTTGTGGAGTAGACTGCACACTAGTTTATCATAGTTATAGTTAGTCATAGTTAATCACAGTTTTGTGACCATCAGATGACCAAGAACAGAAACCCTTTCACAGTCTTGGATACAGTATCATTGTTCTGCAGGGCATGCTCATGTGAGAGGTACATTAACATACATATCCCGCAGGTACGACTGAGATCACCTTGGGCTGTAAATCGTCATTACAGGAGTTGTAAAGCTGACGCCGCTTGAGTGGGGGCATATTTACAGCGCGTCAATGGCTCATTAAGAAGAACCACATCAAGCTTTGGGGGCTTAAGTGCAAAAGAATAAGATTCATTAGTGTTGGTCACTAATAGACTCCTTTAGTCTTTACTTTGCTCTCATTATGGTGTTCAGCACTGATAGCGTCTTTGGGATCACCTCCACTGATATTAGATCAGCTGTACGTTAAGTCAGCTCCTCTGCAAATCCACAGTCAGCACAGGAATGCAGGCGTCACTTTATCAACAAATCAAAAAAAAATGATATGCCTCATACGCTACGGACCACAGTGACGTCGGTGCTGAGAATAGACTGTAAGAGAGAGGCAGAGTGTTTGGAATCCTAATCCAGATGGATATACTTGAGCCATAAACGGGCAAGCCAATTATTTGCACTCACATGCGTAAATGATTGGTAAACAAACTGTGAAGTCCAGTTACCACTAAACTGTTACTGAATCCAGGTTGAGTTGATCCTGCTGACACTGAGTCTACTAAATGGACCTTTATCATCTTATTATTTTTACTTAGTATTCTCATTTATCTGTTGATTTTGAGTCACTGAGTAACTGTTTGGTTCATTTAAATGTATGAAAATGATAAATAATAATAATAAATAAAAAAATTAGAATTTTTTTAGATCACTACAAAGCATAAAAAATAAATCAAATCAAATCACAATCAACCAGTTAAATAACAAAATAACAACGGATGATTATTAAAACGTATGTCTAGCTGTTTAATCAACTTATTATTTGAGCCCTAAGTTACTTATGAGTGATATTGGGAATATTAGCTAAAAGTTGTAAATCACAAAAGCTATTACATTTCATGTATCTGAATGTCAGTCTTTGAGAATTAGTTCTTAAAGATGTAGTAGTTTGAATATTATGGTGATGGTCAAACCTGTAACTATCATTCATTCAGTCTAAACGCGTATATTTCATTTAAAAGTCAGTCGGCTGCTGTCTTAATATTAAAAAACTCCCATTAGCTTGTGTCTCATCAGTCGGTTCTCGCCATTGCTTCAACACTTACTAGGATTACTGAGTGTGCTGTCATTCTCTGCGTGGGAACAATCTTCATTTTATAGCCGCTGCTTTGCAGAAAAAAGAGTTTATTTAGCAACTGCAATCTTTGTTATTTAGCCTGCTCAGAGTCTCTGAGGGTCAGGTTCACAAAACACGCAGAAAAGAACGATTTTGTTATATTGTTCGGTATATAAAAACGGTTTCGTTTCCGCTTTTCTGTCTCGTTTCCTCTTGTTTTTTGACATTTATGGAGTTTTTTTGTTCAGCGTTGCACAAATTTTAATTTACTTAGAGGCTCAGCTCCTGTCCTGCCTCGATTTAACGTTTCAGCAAGTTAATTAATAATGAAAAAGTGAGATTTTTCATGTAAATTATACTTGGTTGCACTTTTGTCAAAAGTTGGTAATTGTTCTGTGAAAATATGAGCTGTAAGTGTAGCAGGAAGACTATAGGATTGGACACCACTGCTGTATGCACACATGCACGGCAAGACTCCTGTTACATAAAAACACAGAGACGCACTGACTCTGTCCCTCCCTCTCTATGTCCGTGTGTCCTCGTCTCTTGTAAATTCACACATCCACTGAACTGATAGCTGTCACTGTCTAAAAATAGAGACAGCGGCACTGTACAAAGGATTACTGTGGGAGTCCCATACGACCGTCTCTCTCTCTCTCTCTCTCTCGCCCTCTTTCACACTAAGTACAGAAACAAAGAGGTCATTAAGGGCATTATGTGCATTACACAAAGTAAAAGGTGACCCAATAAAGACGATAAAAACAAGGTATTACAGTAGATGCAACAGTTGGGCTTTGCTCTGTATGAAACTCCTCCTCCTCATTCTGCTTTCCTCAGCATAGTTATGTTATGTTAAGAGCTGAAATGTAACTGATAAGTCTAATGACAGGAAATTAGTTTGCAGCTCTGGATAATCAATCGATTGTTTAAGTCGTTTTATAGTCAACATTGCCACACGTGTTATGGTTCCAACCCATAAAGTGCAAAGATTTGCTGCTGTCTTCGTCTTATATGATCGGAAACTGATTATCTTTGGGTCTTGGACAGATATTAGACAATTTGATGACATCATGCTGAGCTTTAAGATGTCTGTGTGTGTGTGTGTGTGTGTGTGTGTGTTTTTACAATTTTCTATCTTTTTACACACTGATGAATTCATCAGTTATTCGAGGAAACAATAAATAGGTTTCTTGATAATGGAAACTGGTGGTTAAAACCTGATCTAAAGGACAAATTTAAAGCAAATTTAGTTTAGTTTCATTTTTTTCTTTGTTGGCTTTCTTTGTTGCATCGTTGACCGAATATCTTTGGATTCTGGACTTTCGGTCGAATAAAACAAGACGTCAACATACATCGCTGTTGGTTCTTGTGCAAATGGTGATTGGTTAGTTGTTGTTAGAATAATTAGCATATTAATCAGTTTAAAAAATATAAATAATTAGTCGCAGCCCTAAAGTCACTGTCACTGACTTTTTAAATCTACCTCAAAGATCTTACATTTACTTAATCAGTTAGTTTTGTCTTTACATTTACATGTGCATTATTGGGGCTTTTGAGCTTGTTTTTGTCTTCAGGGACTTCCTAAATTATCACACTTAATTAGATGATCTCACTGCTCTGAGTTTACTGGAGCCCCCCGGGGCCCTGCAGCTCTCCGGGTGGAACATCTCGGCCTTGTCAATACATACTGTAGCTTTTGTTATGATGAACTGGTCTGTTTCTCAAGACCCGAGACAGTAAAAAAGGCTCTTTTTCATAGCGTGGGCACAAAGTGGACAAATCTATACAGACTGGACTTGTTCAGGGTCTTTGTCTCAGTCTATAAAATATGTATGAGGAGTCTAAACATGATGGCGTTCACGTGTAAGCACTGATGTAAGATCTCAAGATGAACTCTGTAACAGTAGTCATTCAGATTTTCTAAAAGCCAGTGGGCAGAGGAAGGGACTGCAGACAGATCTGAACTTTACTTTACCCATCTTCACTTAATGTACTCTTTCCAAAATACACTCTTTGCAAATGTGACAGCTACTGCTAACTCACAGCATCTGCAATCACAGCAAAACAAGACATCTTGTTGTTTATCAGCTCGCTTTTACCCGTCAACAGCCCAGAGGGCATTGGCAACATAACCCCCAAAGAATCAGAAACACTCTGCAGAAACAAGCACAAAGCGTCCTGCTGTACTGAGAGAGGACACTGATTTGTTTTTTTTGGGGTTTTTTGACTTGCGTGCTTTGGGCAGTCCATGATGGTCTGACCAGGATACAATAACAAGAATGCCCCCATTTGCTATGCAGGCTAGAAGGCCGGCTAGAAGAATAGGCCACTTTGTCTCACAGTTAAGCTGCTAACGTGCTCTGCGCAACTTGCAGACAACAACTGTGATGCTAATGCGAGCAGCTACATCAAAAACAACCTGTGGGCTTCTCCACCTCTGACGTATTGTCATGCCATTATGCAAAAGTCTGGCAAATTACCAACGCAATACAAACCATGTGCCCTTACGTGATAAATGTTGTGTTAAAATTAACATAACAGCTGAGAAAATAGGTTTTAACAGCGTGGTTTGCGGCTGGATACACGTCTTAATGTAGAGCTGCAACAATTAGACAGGTAATGATAAATTACTTTGATTACATTTCTGTAACAGTGCTGGCCCATGTGGTTTCACAGCAATTTAACGTTATAATGTATTAAAATGTCAAATTATGCACAATGTACGCTAAATATTCAACCCTGTACCTTACCGGGTATTATGTTTAATGTCATCTTTTTGGATTGAACACTACAAAATGTGCGTTTCTATCAAACAGCTCGCTCTGTTAAATCACCTGTCAATCAAAATGACATATCCGTGTGGCATCTTTTGTACACTTTCTGATGCACGGCGGTCACGAGCTACACGGACTGTGTAATCCAAAAGAAATGTACATTTTGTACGGGGTTGAAGAGTACTTTGTTCTTTTCACGGCACCATAAATCCTCTGAAAAAAAAAAATGTCAAGAAATCATTTTTTAACCCTTTTAGGAAGTTATCCTACATAAATTTCAAAGCAGTGTTTTTTTCTCTTAAATATGCCGTGGAATGAAAGCAGTGGGGGCTAATTACAAGCATTCTTCACTGAATTAGCGTTCGGTGTGTGGTAAGGCTGTGCTCGCCTTTGTCTTGATCCCTAAACTGATCCCTTACTTATTCCCCAGAAGGTCAGAGGTCACTTGGTTAATTAAGGGTCCAATCAGTCTTTAGATAAACTCATCTGAGCTTAATGTTTGCACTTTTTGAGGTCCAGCAGCTCTGCCTGGTACCCCTGAGCTTTGTGTGGACTCTGCTAATCTACCCACAGACAGGGGAGCAGGTTAACCCAGCTCAACAGCGCCAAGCTGGAACGGCCTTTTCATTTGAGGACTTCAGTCAATGAAGAATGTCTGTAAGCTCTCGCCAAAGCAGAGAAATTACTCTAACTTGATGTATTGTACACAGGACGAGGGTTCGGGGTGGGGGCGCCCTAAACCTCTCAAAGAGCTGCAGATTATGGAGAGTAAGTAATGTTTATGCTGCATGAGGAGGGCAATGTTTTCAATGGATATACTGTATTTGTCCTTCACCGCTGGCCCATGCCACACACATCCAGGGTGATGAAAGAGTGGCTGAGCAAGTAGCCATGAAATCTCTGAATGTGTTGTGGATGGATTTAGTTAAACAAAGATTACTCAATAGCGCACAGTGTAGCAGCACTTCACAATACATGTAAAGTTATGCACTGAAAACAAACAACTGCTTGTCATCTACAATGCACACAACATGTACAGCAGCTGTGTCGTCTTTCTGAATACAAAACCCAATGTCTAAGACTACATTACTTTTGTAATACTACACATGGAAGTCATCATTATGTGACCAGAGCCTATCATTTAATGTAAAATTCAGATATTTTTTTTTTGCCACCAAAGTGTTTTAAATTAGCAGATTACCATCATCTTTGAAAAGTCAAATGCTCCAACGTGATTGAGGTTCCCCAACGTGTCACACGTTATTTTTAAAAATCAACGTACTCCAAAAATAATGCAAATTTAAACCAAAACCTTACGCGCAAGACTCTCCAGGTATTCGTGCGCCCAAACCCCACAAACATTTTCATCGACTTCGCAGTGAGTGAAAAAAAACTAATTTTCCCTAAAATCCCAAACATGAAACTGCATCTGAAGTATCTCTCTAAAGTTTCTTGTCAGGGACAACCACACAAATATCCTTAAAATCTTTGTAATGTACAAATATTTGCAAATCAGAATCACACAAAAAGTTTTTTTACACTCTTAATCAGTGAAAAAAAAAGCGAGCAGGAAACAAAAATAGCAAAAACATAGAAACTCTAAACAGCAGATGCCACATGTTCGCCGCAGCAAAACACAGCCCGACACACTTCTATCGACGTTTCATAAAGATTACCAGCTCTCGTATGAAAACACATGAAGAGGAGAAATGGGAAAACTCACCAAAGAGCCGTGTTAAAATGCACCCTCAAGCACAACGGTCTCTACTCGTACAGAAAATCTTAACAGTCTCCTGTCCCTCGGACTGCCGGGGAATCAAAGCTATGAAAAGATGTGAATCTAGCTGAGCAAATAGGATTAAAGATGGCTAAATCCAAATGGCTGGAAGCACAGCATGCATTAAAGAGGAATTCTCTCAGGAAAGATAATCCCCATATACGCATTTTAACACACTTCACTCACTCCCGTGTTTTTTTACACACGGTCATAGTAAAACCACAATTGTCTGACTGTCTGACACACACACACACACACACACACACACACACACACACACAAGTCAAGAACCCCTATAAATACAGAGCTGCCTGTTCAGACTGCAAACATGACACATACAACTTCTAATTCAAGAGGTGGAAACTTCACACAGACACTGTAACAACTTTGACGAATCATTCACGCTGCTACACTCCCCCTCCCTCCCTGTCGCCACAAACCAGAACCACTGCTGCTTACCTTGAGCACCTCCATTGGCACCTGGGCAGCCGGCGGCAAACTGGCAGGGACGCTGACATTGATGGCGGGGGATTGGGCCGCGGTGGTTTGTGGGTACTGGGAGGCCTGCTGCCTCTGCTGCTCCCGACGCTCTTGCTCCTGAAGCTGCTCCCGCATCAACTGTTGCCGCAGCAGGATGCGTGATGTCATGGCCGAGGAGCTCAGCGGGGGCTTGGAGGAGCCGTGCTGGTCCGACGGGCTGCTGCTGCCGGGATGGGAAGGGGGGGGGGGTGAGAGAACCAGAGACCAGATGAGTGAGCAGGCAAAGCAAAAGGGTGAAGGGGTGGTGGTGGTGGGGAGGTGAGGTGAAGAGAAGCGAAAAGACAAGAGAGTGATAACAGAGAGAGGGTAGGAAGAGGTCAGACGAGGATGGAGAGGTCAAGCAAGAGATGAGAGAGGTAAGATTAGCAGGAGCGGAGAGAAGAAGAAGGAGAAGAAGGAGATGAAGGGGTGGCAGCAGAAGAAGACGATGAAGGGAAGACAGATGGAGTAAAAGGTTAATAATGAGGATGAATGCAGGGGCAGAGATCAAAAGGAAAAGTCCTAACTGGATCTGCAGTGAGTCATCGAATTGATTAGCTGATTGAAAGAAGATGCTCTTTTTATTTTCTGAGCAGGACATCAAACAATTGCAAGTTCCAACTTTGTTGCTTTTCATCATCATTTATTTCATTAACGAACTGTGGGCAGACCAAAATAGCAACTCTTGGAAACTGCGATGAACATTTTTCACTATTTTTTTTTTTTTTTACACTTTAGATATTAATCACAAAATAATTGAAAAATGAAAATAACTGTCCTCCTTTTTTTTCCCCTTTCAATTAAAAACTTAAAAAACCTGATCTTGACGATGAGGCTGGAGACCAAAAAGCCTCCAGGGGCACTCGCTCCAGCGTCTGACATTAGGGAGAATCGAACACAACAGAAAGAGGAACAGTTTTCATGAAAAGGTTGCTTCAGTTTTCCCACTCCCTTAAATTTAGACGGCTGCTCCCCAGACAGCGTCCTGCAGTCCTAAAATAGAGAGACTCTGCTGAAGCAGAAGTTGTCGGTATGAAGCCTTCATCGAGTGAGTGATCCTTTTGACAAAACTCAGTAAAACGTCCGGCCAATCCAGCTGTGCAGTAATCGCACTAATTAGCCAGCGGAGTCAAACACAGCTTCGGTCTACAGCGTATTCGGTGGGTGTTGAGCCCTGAACATACCATAATACTGAACCAGCCCCCCCACACCACCTCCACCAACACCACCAGCACCGCATATAATCTGATTGTCTGACACCACACCCACTGAACCCTGCACAAGAGTGAAAATATGCCGCAATACATACAAAAACAGGCACTTCTAATTATTTCTGGAGACAACGCTGATGCAGATGCACTGATTATTGATCCCGGCTAAATTAATTAACAAGTAGATTTAATGAATGAGTTGCTGCAGAACAAAGGCTGCAGCTTGTTCTCTGAAAGGACTGCAGCACTTTGGGTCTCTCAATCCGACAGCTACTTTCTTTTTTCATCAAGTTCCTTTGTACTTCACCCAATACATAGAATCAGGTTTAGTGTTCGTATGCATAAGTCCTTTGTCTGTGTGACTTTGGGCGATTGTATTTCCTTTCATCCCATAAGTTTCAAACAAAAGTCACTGGATCTAATGTTTTAGCAGCTTTTTCTGTTCATTTCCCCCGCCAGGGCTGAATCCTTTTGATTTTTTTTCCCTCTCTCTTTAATCTGCTTCACTGTTTGAACGTTTGATTTTCAAGACAACAATAGTTTCATTTCCTTTTCCTTATTGCTTCCAGTTAGAACAAACACAAAAGGCCATGAGGATTTTTTTAGAATATAAAAAAATGTGAAACTATAGATTAAAAACATTTTATTGGATACTGATGCTCATTGGCTTTATGATCTTTATTATCAAACACTTCCAATATTGTGCATTTTAATTTCAAATGTAACACCGTCCTGCATTGTTTTTCAAACCACACACACACACACACACTCTACATTAAGTAGAAGCTGTGACGCAGAGTAACTAAGTACATTTACAAATACAGTTCTGAGGTACTTGTCCTCTACTTGAGTATTTCCATTTCATGTTTCTATTATATTTCTAATTATATTCTATTATAAACTATATGCAAAAATAAAAACACCAAATAATGACATATTGTTATTATTATATAATAACCTGTAATAATAATAATAATAATAATAATAAAAACTGATGCTTAAAGGTAAATGTCCCAATAATTATAATACAATAATGTCATACATATTATCTCACATACTTAAAATACATTTCATTGCAAATACATTATTACTTTTGTGTCATGTAATGCTATAATAACAATATTTAAAGGTGCAGTATGTAGGAATTTACTGACAGAAATGAAATATAATTATATTGTCTTTAGTGCACAGTCAGCTGAAAATAAGAATCATTATGATTTTGTCACCTTAGTATGAGCCCGTTTATATCGACATACTGAGGGACCTGCTTCTGCAAAGACCGCGATGTCGCACCAGCATGTTTCTATAGTAGCTTAAAACGGAAACACTCGCCCTAGAGAGGGATTTTTGCATTTTTCGCAGCCACCATGTATTCTGCCACACACTTGGAACAGGAAGCGAGGGGAGGGGTATTCAGCTGGCTGCAATTCGCAACTTCACCACTAGATGCCACTAAATCCTGCACGCTTTAAAGGTACCTTGCAAACAGGTGCCAAAAACATCCTGTCTTTGGTTTAACATGACATGATAAACTACACAATTCAATATATTCAAAATATCAGTTTTTCAAGTGTTTTATGAAGACTCACAATGCAAACATAACTTTCACTTGTTTGCAAGAAAACACCATGGGGCACCTTTAAGTAACAGCCACCACTATCAACCTGCACAACCTGTCCTCTGACAATAATCTGCCCTCTATATGCACTTAAGGATGTTTACTTTTACTGCTGTGGATACTGGAAAAGGAAAAGGAATACTATATCATCATCACCATCCTCATTGCACGCACGCACACCTACAACATACATATACAGATCTCAAAGTTTAAAACACAAGACACACAATAGTTTAGACAATGTCTTTACAGAGTAAAACTTCTTCACACCTTTACAGGCAATATGAATAAAAACACGTTCCTCGTCACCTCAAACGAAAACAACCTGAAGGTGGAGAAGCACTTTCAGGAAGAAGAGAGGAGACACCCAGTTTCTGACTGACTTCACGACACTGACACAAACCCGCTCTGTGTGATTTTTCTCATTTTCTGACATTTTGGTGCAAAACACTAAACAATTAATCAAGAAAACGATCGACAGACTGAACAACAGTGAAAATAATCATTGGTGTGTTGAAAAACCAGGGCAGCAGTAAAATTCGGACACCTTCATGTTATCTTTCTAAGACTACTAATTTGATTAGGAGCAGAACAACCAACAGATGTAAGAAGACCAGGAGTCTACGGTCAGCTAGCAGCTCAGTGAGGCTACAAAGGCACCTCTGTTTTTAGCTAACATGCTCACAAGACAAAGCTAACATGCTAATGTCCAGCGACTGGAAGCAGCTGGTGAAAAACAAAGCTACCACTGCATTGATAGGTATGATTCCAGTGATTGATGCCCGGTGAGAAACATGCTGTCATCACGTAAAGACACAGGACTGGGAGAGAGCTTAATCACATTGTGCAACAACAATCACTTAAAGCTGAATATCAGCAAAATCGACGAGCTGCTGCACTGCTTAAAATCTGGATTTTGCTGCTGCTCTGAAACATGTACACTTCACATGTCTCCATTATGCGCATAGTTTCAATGTGAGTTATGAGTTACGTTTACAATCTCCTCCTCTGATCAGTTATGGATTAATGGCCAGAAAAGTGTCTGCTAGATATTATGATGTCACAGTAAAGTTGACCTCTGACCTTTTGGACATGAAATGTTATAATTTCACTCATCCTGTTGACTGTGAATCAGCAAGTAGGACAATGGGTGCGTCAGACTGTGAATTCTTGAGTTATGGCCAAAAAATTTATTTAGCGAGGTTACGGTGACCTTTGACCTTCTGACCATCAAGTTAAACAATTGATCTTTGAGTCACAGTGGACTTTTGTTTGAATTTGAACAGATTCCCTCATTGCATTTCTTTGATATGAGATGGACAGATAACATGATAACATGAATTCTCCATGGCTAAAAACACTTTATCTTAGTGTAGTTCAAAGTTTTCACAACTGGATATGACAGTTTAGAAAAATCTCCTCACAATAAATTAGCATATATATATATATGTTTGTTTGTTTGATAAAAGTCCCTTAAATTTGTTTTTTAAGAACTGTGTTTTTAAGAACTATGCACCACAATGTAAATGGAGAGGGACATTTCTGAGTTAATAACAATGTAACTGTAAAATATAATATAATATGATAAACCTGTCAGTGCTCTCTGGTGGACAACACATGTAAACGTTTTTTCTGCGCTGAAGTCGAAGTCGATTTTTCAGAAGTCGATTGTATAGGATAGTATTTTGAAATACATGTCACAAAGCTTTTAATGTCAACCCCATCAAGACTGTTTGCATATAGAGGAGAATAGTTTATAGCAAATATCATTTAGGAGTTGTATCTGCTCATTATTTTCTTTAGTACATTCCTTATTATCAGATTGACTTGTGTGTGTGTGCATATGTGTGTATGAATGAAGTGTGTATGAAGTCTCTCTACAAAGCAAAGCTCCACCTCGCCTCTCCCTCTCTTTCTGTTTCTTCCTTTCCACTGTTAGGTGGCTTTTTGCCAAACGGACCACTGAAACACATAAAAAGCTCTTTTGTCCTTTTTAACTTTTTCACCCTTGTGTGTGTGTCTGTGTGTATGTGTGTGTGTGTGTGTGTGCGTGCACACCTCCTCTCATGTTTGTGTGTATCTAAAAGAGAAAAAAACCCCAAAACAATGGCTGCACAGTGTTGAAGAGCCCCACCCACCCAACTCATGATTCCTCTGATTCTGCTACACTACTCCATCATACCCAGTGTTCGTTTAACAGGCAGAGCTGAGTCTTTAATGCAGGTTGTGATGACAGGACAGCCCGACAGACAGGGGCAGACAGCTATGCACAGAGAGGAAGGTAAGCAGCAATGTTCAGTGCAGCGAAAGGTCTGATCAGAAATCAAAACACTAAGAAAGAAAACTAATGTGCAGGATAAACACACTGCACCACTGACACCACTGCTGGTAACTGACAGGAGCTGACAGCTCTGTCTGTTGGACAGTAATAGCATAACAAGAAGCTCATATAGAAACCAATGGCAACGCATTAAGGAAGAATTTATTTTACTGTTACAAACCTCTTCAAACTCTTGTGATTCTTCATGAAGGTGAGTGTTATTCATCAAAGTGACATAAAATCCTTACAGGCTCTCACATGTTAATTATAAATCAATACAGTGCTCGTTTGACAAACAACTAATTCTGAGTTTGATTAAAAAGTCACAACTATTCAACACAAAACCCACTGCACAAGGAGAAATCTGCTAATGCTATGATTGCATGTACTCCCCACACAATAGCACTGGGCACACTGTCCTTCATGTGTGCATATAGTGTTATATACACACCAGTACATTCCAAAATCCATGCCTTAATGCATGCCAACAATATCACAGTTGCTGAGGCACCATACTCACAGACGGTCAAATGAGCAGGGTCTGTACACTTGCACTCCTATGGCCTCCATATTTGTTTGTTTTTTCCTGAAGGTGCACCACCCGCCCTTGGAGAGCAATGAAAGTCATGCTGGTGGTGCAGCACTGAAAGTGTGTCAGAGGGGGGAGGCTCCAGGGCCCGGCCTGAAATCTCCAATCGCCACACAGAGTCTCAGGCAGAAGACCAGCCCCATCCAGCGCAACAGCAGAGCAGAGGGCAAGCGCCCACTGGAAACACACCGTCCATCAACACGCTGCTTTAAAACCACACAGATACTGTTTCACTCAGAGACATGTGTCGCTGCTGTTCAGGGACCGGCCTGCAACTAACTTTCAGTTTAGAGAACCATGTCTTACATGAATGTATGAGCAGAGTTTGGCACCAGAAGGTTAGGTCTCGTATTCATGTGCTGCAAGGGAAAAGTTTTCTCAGGCCCCTCAGGCGTCACGTCAAGACACACAAGGCGGCCTTCAGTGTCCGTATGAAATCCTCTCTGACACGCAGTAATGAGTGTGAAATGGTGACAGGTCGGTTCGCTTGAGAAAAAGATGATGGTTTAGGTTACAATGAGTCAACATTTGCTTCTGGTTTCACATGGGACCGCTAACAGCGATCGTTTGGGTGAAAGTCCTGTGTGTGTTTGACCCATCCACCCTTCCAAACCTCATCCTGAGGCCGACTTCATCTCCCTTTATACTTACATTGCTGCAGATGAGTTTGCATTGCTGAAAGGAGGTGACCAAATGATGCATTTTGAGTGTGATTTGTGACATCAAAGCTAGTGTTGTAGCCAGTCGTGGTTCAATACACAACGTATAATGCGTGCAACTGTTGCTGATTCAAGTTTCTTCAAATTCTTTTTATACACGTCTCAGGAAATCATAAATCAAATTAAACCCAACAAACAGCCACCGAAATCCAAATCCTTAAACATCCCAATCATTGTCACACCGGGGGGCCGCTCTTTCATCACTTATAACTCTGTAATTGCTTATTAGGAAATCAAGCGGGAATACAAAACCACGTATTAATATCACAGAGCTATAAAGGACGTGTAGAGCAAGAACACTGAGAAAGGACACAGTCTTATGTTAGACGGCAGCCAAGAAAACGCACATAAACACCGTCCTGCAGCTAGCTGCTAGCGATGATCTTGTGTCCTTTTGTTTGTCGGCCTGCAGGTGCCTCATTCACTCGCAGAGCGGATCGGGCCCTCACTGGTAGACTACGTGACCTCTCAGCTGGACCACAGCTCGGTGATGTCGACCCGACATGACCGTACATTGATCCGCTCGGACTCCCCCGCTGATCACAACACCCCAGTGTGCTGCAGCTGGCACCATCCCTAGGAGAGATAGTTACTAGCAAGCAAATCAGTGATAATGGGAAGCATCTGTATGCGGCTGTTAAGTCTAGACCATCAATAACGTCTGCTCTGCACCGAGGGAACACAGTTTAACACAGTTTGAGACAGATCTTTTTAAAGAATAAGACGGAGAGAAGAAAACAACTGTACACACAACTACCACTTGGTAAATAGCTGAACTGGGTAAACGTCTTAGTGTAGGAGTTTTGTATTTACATTGGTGCGACTAGTTAAACAGATGGTTCTTGCACACCATATCCTACAAGAGGTTGACACACACCTGAGCGTCACCAAACATAACACGTTTAAACATAAAGCATGACCATCCTGCTGTTGACATGCCTGCATTAATCATGAATCTTGCACCTAGGGCTAAGATGATTTGTTAATTAGATGATTGTTGTAAACTGATTTTAATTATAATTGTTTCAATTTAGATTTTGATTCAGGCTATTAGGTTTTTGTGCTTTTGTAGGACGAACATCAAAGATGTCACCTTGGGCTTCTGGATGTTGTGATTAGAGAATTAACGAATGAAGCAAGACACAGATTAATCAGCAATGCTGCAACTAAAGATGACTTTTATTATCAATTAATCTGCTGACTTTCCATATTATTCCTTGCTAATCTCCCTGTTGATAAAAAACATTTGACACATCCCACCATCCTCTGCGAAACCAGCCTCTCTGTCAAACTTGCCATTACCACTGAAACTACTGTGCCTGAAAATCATAAAAGACTCAAACAAATATCAAAAATCACATAATCATATAATTGCTGCCAATTCTAAATAGTGTAAGCACCACTTTCCTGCAAACTAACTGTGCTGCTTGAGGGATTCATAGCCTGCAGAGCAAAAACACAACAGGGTAAGCTGTTAAAGCATCCAAAGAGATAATCAGGCTCTTTGCATGGTATTTCCAGGAAGCCGCAGACTGGTTGGGATAACTTGAACTTGCCTGGTCTTATTTCTGTAATTAGGTCCTGTGCCTCTTTATAATTCCCTTCACTTGTTTTCTGCAGGACAGCCTGCTCAAGCTCCCGCTCCCTCTCCTCCCTCCGTGCTCCAACAAGGAGAAAACCAGACCATCCAAGGACGGTCAAGAGGAGGATTTCACACCCTTTCCAACAGCAGGTTGAGTGAGTTCGTGAGGTTTTCGAGTTCATGTAAATAGTGATGTCACACGTGCGCCCTTCAGGATGATTTGTTCCCGATTTTCCCCGATGGTGACAGTAACAAACAACCGACGCATACTCACGTTGTAGCCCATAGTGACGATTCACGGCTGAAAAATTTTTACGCATAAAGACCACGCAAAAAAAAAAAAAAAAAAGGAATGGTCACAACAAGTTAAGGCCAAAACAATTACTGGATTACAACCCTCTCGAATGTGTGGATGTTCTCCTTTTCTTTGCATTACACGAGTGAACTGAGTGTCCTTGACGTTCCAGGGGATTAAAAGAAGACATCACGTCGGGCTCTGGGATATTTGCATGGTCAACCTTTACCATTTTCTAATATTTCATAGATCAAACTATTCATGAATGAATCAGATCAGGAAATATTCTGAGGGATAATCAATGATTCAATTCAATTCAACTCAATTTTATTTTATATAGCGTCAAATCCAAGGGCACTTTACAAACGGAGCAGGTCTAGACCACACTCATTATTATTAATTACACCCAACAGTTCCACCGTGAGCAAGCACTTGGCGACAGTGGCAAGGAAAAACTTTGTTTAAACAAGGAGAAACCTTGGGAACCTAGCTCTAGGTGGACGGCCATCAGCGTCCACCTAGAGCTAGCCACATACCACAATACTTGTTTTAACAGTTCAGCGTAATCACTTGTGTGAATAACAGGCCATGCTGCCACGCTGCGCTGTCAGGTTTGAGGATATATGAGGTCCTGTGTTGTCAGTGTTGTTGCAGTCCCTTCTGAAAACCAGCAGAGGCTGACAGAGATCACATATTACTATTAATAATATTCCGAAGCCCAACAAAAAAATCTGGGTTTGTTAAGATTTTCTGACAGAGAAATTTTACAGAAGCTCAAGTTTCTGTAGCTCAAAAGGCTGCAAAAGACATTCAGATGCAGCAAAGTGACTACAGCAGCGTAGCGAGACGTTCTGACCGGCTTTTACTCCCACAACGACACCTGTCCGTGTCATTTAGCTCTTTGGTCCATCTTAGATCATGGATGAAACTCTTTGGCCTCTCTGGCATCTCTGTCCGAGACGAGCTGTTCCCAACACCAACTTTCATAACCTTCAACCTCTGACTCAGCTTTTTCTGTCACACGCAGACAACACTGCCTTTCTCTTGAAACACTCAACACTGATTCTTCAAAGCAATTATCTCCCGTTACTAATTACATGAAGACAAATCTGGACACAGGTTTACAGCTGAAGTGCAAAGCGTTATAAAGCTATTTTGGTTAGCATGTATTTGATATAATGATGTAATATGTTCAATATTTGTATAAGTCTGATATCAAGTATCTAAACTCAGCAAACTGTCAGGTATTGAGAGTTGATGCTGAATGTTTGATCACACCGTTGGTCAAATGTTTCCAGACATAAATCAGAATTAATTGTGTTAAATTCAAAAAGAATATCTTTGAGGCAAAGTCTTTTTCAATTTAAACAGAATCGCACTTTGTTAAACTTGAATGAAAAAAGCTATTTTATAAAGAGGAGTTTATATTCAGCAGAGTAAAAGAGCCTGATTTTAATGCTGTGTCACCCATTCAACACCTGGGATAATATATGAATTCATGCAAACGTTTTGTCAAAATGTACCCCCGGCATTAGAAAGTATAACTAAGGCTTTCAGACTGTTGCATAAATATTTGTAGGTGATTTGCACACCAAGTACGCCTGGAAAAAAAACAAAAAAACAACAAAAAAAACCCTGATCCCCCAACTCTCAGTTTCAGATATAACACATCCACTGCTAAATTTATACAGCTTATTTACACTGCATAGAAGACAAGTTTCACCGCCTGTCTCACATCTATATTAGGCACAAAAAGTCTGGCACGTCGTCTGCAGCCGCCAGAGCGCTCTGTCAAACTGATACAGCAAAACAAATACATTTGCGAAAGCTGAAATGACATTTTGTCACAGTCAAGGATTTAAATTTAGAACTGCGTGTGTGTTTTGGGGGGTGGGGGGGCAGGAGATCACAGAAGTCAGTAATCAATCAAACAAAATTTTAGCCATTTTTGCGCAACAGCGTCTCACAACACAGTCAGCGTGACTGCTATTATGCAGGGTCATCCTCATGTGATGGGAAGAGGAAGTGGGATGCCTTCAAGTCCAAACAACTGCTTAGACAACTTCACATATTCCAAAGAAAATAACATGAAAAGACATCAACTGTGATTCTGCTCAAGCTGCACGTTACTAAACACTGAGACTGCCGCTGCTCTGCCAGGAACCACGCGCACACACACACACACACACACACACAGAGCTCAGATTCAGCTCATGTATGTGTAGCAGTGTAATGACATTTCGCTAATGAAGAAATTGAAGAAATTAGTTTAAAAAATGCGGAACTGGGTTAAAGGTTGGGGCCGCTCAAGATTTCCCACTGAGCTGATGTTTTGGTTGAATTTAGACAGAGAAGAAGATAAAAAAAAAACAAAAACACATCTGCAAGAAAATGTGAAGAGCCAGAGGGGGAAAGAATTAAAAAAATAAATAACAAGAGTGTACCAAACGTCTGCAATAAGAGCTCTGTCTGAACACAGTGGTGTACTGTCCTCTGCATGTCTCGCCCTGACAATGAAGCCATGTATTACTACCGCCGAACAACGTAACGGAGGCGCATGGACACAAAATACAGATAATCAGACACCGTTCTGTTAATAGACGGATTGTCGTCATCGGCATCACAGAGGCAAAGTGGTGAGTTTCACAACCTCCCAGTTGTATCACAGCTTAAAAGTGTTTCCTACAGCATTAAAATCACCCAGAAAAGGGAGTCATGTTGTTTAGTCACAACTAAAAATAAAACCTGGTTTCATTTCGTTAAGTAAATTACTCATTAGAGACCAAAATATTCTGTTACTTATCTATGTTTAGCAGGTTAAGTTTTCAGATCATTACAGCTTGCTGTGTGAGTGTTTACACTTTTATTTCCTTAAAGGAGCAGCTTGACATTTTGGGGTTCATTCGCTCTCTGTTGCACGAGTTGGCCGAGAAGACTCGAAACACTGACGTGTCTGATGTTGGTATCACTCCTCTCATCCAGCTGTTCCTGGAATTAATTCCTATGCTCCCTGGATGGATAATTATTAATTTGACTTCAGTAACAGTGCCTGGGTGTGACGCCACATGCAAACGGACATATCCGACGGCCCACTCGCTGTGCAGCATTTCCAGAAAAAAAGGTGAAAGGTCGAATCAGACCACATAGACCTGACTCAACTCGAGGTTGATTGTTTGGAGAGGCCTCAACGTGCCAAAGCTGAAAATAGCTTTCTGATAAGTCACAACTGCAGACTGAGTGTTAGTGATTATGCCCACAGCCGCCATAGGAACCAGCAATTTTGGCAACATTTATTCTCTGAATGAGGATTGTTTTGTCAGCATTCAGAGCCCCGATGAATACGTGCAGCAGCTCTTAATGTGATACACAGATTGTGGCCCTGCCGGAGCTCTAACTCACAAGTTAATATTGGCTGTGATCTTTTTGCAGTGTATTTCAGAAACCCTCCACTATAAGACACATGTGTATTGTTCCCACTGAAGATGAATTTCAAATGTTTGAATACCTAACATGAACAATAACACCTTGCAAATCAAATCAATCATTGCTACCCTACAGACAACATGTTATTTCTTGCAGCATTTAAACAATAAATCTCTGGATATTTTCTGGAGAATTAATGTAAAAATAAGCCCATCAGCTTTAGCAGCACATCAGCCATCAACACAAGTGAGCAGCATCTCCTCTGGCTGACCTGTCTGCTCCTCCACAAGCTAATATTTGAAGTTGATGTTGACAAGACAACACCCATGTGTTGCATAACTTCATGCCAGCAGGATAACCATAAGGAATGACAGGCAAGTTGAATCCCACTCCAGAGCTCAGCTCCAGCCTCATCAGTGGAGAAGCCTCACACATGCAGGGACTCTGGACAACACTCAGAAAAGTCTGCAGCCCAATTATCACCTAAACACCAAAACCGCTGCAGCGTGGGAAATAACTGTCCTCGGCTGAAGAACTGACCTGTTTTTCAAGGGCTGACTCTTCAATTCGTAATACGTTTTAGGTTCCTCTTGAAACTCCTCTCCAACCTCGAAGTCGGGAACTATTCCCGATTCGGACTGCATACTTGCAGGTGTCAACTTTTGGAAGCGTTAAACACCTCCCGAGGAAGAAAAAAAAAAGACACACACACGCGCGCACACACACACACGGACGATATTTGTGCCGCCGTACTTCGCTCAGTACCAACCGCTGTCAACGCAAGCCGCCTCTGTCCAGGACCACAGCTCTGTAGTCCGTCACAGCGGCGAGCACAGCGCTGCCGACGGGCTGCAGCCGACCTGCGAACTACAGCTACCGACGTGCACCGCGGCTGTCAATGTCAGCACGGTTCTCATTGGCTGAAACGTCCGTAGGGGATTTTACCCAGCCTTGTTTGCTCGCACAGTGAAACCAAGGAGTCATAAAGTTTCATTTCCCTCAATTATAATTATTAAGAAACGCGGACAGCTGCTTATCTAATCAAGTAATTTGCTTTATTGATTAAATGTAAACACTGCATTTTGGTTGATGCAACTTGCAGTAGTGTTATGTTTGTAGACAATAACCTCACATCACATCTGCCTATACCATATTTAAAATAGTCATATCAAAATGAAATTGAATTATCTGACTTAAAATATATAGATTTATAATTTATATCCTGGAAATTGAACAGTGATGCAGGCTATGTGGCTGACCGAGGCTATCTCAGTTTGGAAAAACACAGTAACTGTAGCATGAGAGGACAAAATCAATAGATGGTCATTATTGTAATTACAATACACAGGGGATCAAACTGAAGCCTATAGAGTGACCTTGAAAAACACCGCTACATGCTGTGCAAGTATGAGTCACCCACTAGTGATGTCATGTTCAACCATTAAAACAGGATTTCCACTTGGATATGTTGCATCTCTGGTCGGGATTTTACTTTATACTTAAATTATCTTGCAGGTCGCTTTCACCACTGCATCTAACACACATGTCCACTTTTGCACCAGCCTCAACCACAACAGCTCATCTAAGAAGCACTCATTACACTGTGTCAACTGCGTGACTGGCTTAGCAGCACGGTCTGCAAATCGTAAAAGCATGCACCTAAATCACAACGAACCTGGAGACTCTGTCGGCCCTCATGTCCCCGAGTCCCTCCGTTTCCTGTGCAGACAGACTGAGTCGACTTTGCTGCTCGTCTCCTCGTCAGCCCCACACTCCGCTCTCAGCTCCCCAAGTTTTAGTCTCCTCACAGGACTCCCATAAACCACTTGGGGGCAGTATAAAGCCAGGAAAGCCAGTGCTGTGGGCCTGCTGGGGGGCACTTTCTATTACAAAATGAAAATTCAAGTTCAATATTTGCATTTGCCTCATCCTGCTCAACTGGTTTAAGTCTGCATTTTACCAATGCAAACATCATGCAAATGCGCTTCTGCTGGAAAGCACAGACTTAAAAGCTAAAAATAAAGCTTCGAATGACACATTGATAATTGAGGCAGACGTTGGGCGGAATAAGAAACAGAGTCTGAATTTTTCCACTGTTTTTACAAGGCATTTTCTTTGTCATGAGAGAGACAGAGACACGTGAATAGCAAACTCAGTTACAGTCAAAATTGGAGACACGATGCAGGACCTGCAGGGTTTCACGTTCAGTCAAAGAGGACAGAGCCAGACGCTCAATAGAGTAGACAACACATACTATTCAGGGTGTTGTTGTTGGGTGAATAGCGGCACTGATTACCCAGGGCCTCCAGCTGAGCGAGACCCCCAGAGTCTGCAGACTACAATGCCCTTTATAATTCCTCAAGTGGGTATAGATATACATATTTCATACTTCAGTTCAAATCTTTGACGCACCACTTTGTCGAAACCTGCACGAATGTCATCCTGATTTTAACGCAAGGTGTTGTTATTCTGAGAAGCAAATCTGAATACACTGAAGAAATAACTAACTATAAAACTATAACTATAACCATACTCATGGGTGACCAATTAATGACTGTTGGGCTTTTTAATCAAAATAATCTATGATATAGTTGCAACCTGTTCACATTTGCCTTGCTTTAAAGCTTACGTTTCACTTTTTACAGATCTTTAACAAAAACCATTTAAAATACTATGTTCATGTACAACAAACAATACATTTGTGACAGTTTTAACGTAAAACTTGCTTGCTCTAATAACCCAATAATAGAAATAATACTATCACTGGACCACAACGACCCATTGTCTTGGGTTTTATTGGGCACTTGTTGGTTTTGTGCAATTAAGCGCTGAGGTTAAGTTAATTTAATGCTGCTGATCTGTTCAACCTTCCTGTGCATGTTCTAGTCTACAGCATGAAAAAAGCTGCCCTATAGACATCAGTCTGGGAACTATTGATTTAAACATGAGTCTGTGACAGCCAAAACCTACAATGAGGGCAATGTCAGTAATTCAACAGGTTATATATGTAATAAGTGATCAATCCCATTATGTGCATAGAGCCAATATTTTCCAACACCACCCTCCACCCAACCACTTACACATCCAGCACTCTGCCACTGCGACGGGTGCATGATGGCTGCGACAAATGTCCAGAGACACACTGGCGGCGTGCCATGAGACAGCACATGGACGTAATTACAAAGGCTAATACATCATTGTTTACACGGTGTCGTGCAGATTTAATAAGCAGTTACAGCAAGTGCAAACACTGCTGGCTTAAAAGATGACAGAGCATGAACTGAAGTGTAGGTCAACCAGAAGAGCAGAGAGCCGTTTCTGCTCAGGTGTGAACAGACAGTCCCCTGAAACTATTTTTGTTTTCACTCACAACTCTTTCACGGTCGACAGCCGTCAGCCAATCATCAGCGACTTGCAGCCGTTTGCCACAGAGTGTGCTTCCTGTCTACTGGTCAAAATAAGATCCTGAAATATGAGTCAAAGGTGTCCGGGTAGTCCCTAACAATGACTTTCATCTGATTAGTCTGTCCTGAAAAGAAACAAATTGATTTCAGTAATACAGAACGAACTGGTGCACACTGGTTGAAGTAAAAACTTGCACTGTATGGCTTATGAGTTCAAGTTCAAGCTCAACTCTTCCTGATTTATATCACATATTTTAATTCATCGCTCTAATATAAAATAATTGTGTTTTTAAAAAACAGATATAATATGAAACATTTCCAACACCAGGCACATTTACACAACTCTGTTATGTCTTAGTGGCCAGCGAAAGCTCCTTACAGTGGCGCTTTTTCTTGAGCACGAGTGGAAATTGTTTTCCCATGTGTTACAACATGTTGGCCTGTGGACACTCACATATTTTCAAAACCCTCTGATCATGTACAAGAAAGTATTTGTAGAATCTCTGTGCAAACCATTTAAAGCAGCTGTAACAGGCCTGCAATAACTGATTCATATTTGACTACTAATTGTAAATTAATTAATTAGCTGTCACACATACAATGAATCAACAGCTATTTTGATATAAATAAATCATTTTGGGGGAAGAAATGTCTGTTTTGTCTGAGTTCAGCTTGTTAAATGTGAATATTTTCTGGTTTCTTTAGTCGTCTGTGACACTGATTGTCTTTGTGTTGTGGACAAACTAAGACATTTGAGGTCTTGAGCCTTTGGCTTTAGGAAACACTTTTAAAAAGTATATATAGCTACAGCCCTAAGCTGTTTTTAAAGTACTTCTACATGAGACCACAGATCGTTATTTTATAGTTGTTGTTCAGCTGATTCAGTTTCTGTTGTTGTTTTCAGTGAAAGTGCATAAAACGTCTGCCAGGCAACATTTGACTGTGCCTAAATGGGCACAGAAAAGCACAACACAGTCAATTATGCATGAAAAATACACACACACACCACTTGCATGCGATAGTTATGAGGTCGATATTGCACTTTTTTATTGTGCAAAACGATGAAGACTGACGATGACTTGAAGAGTTCTTCATGTATATTAATTTTCTGCTGTTCCCACTGTGGATCTGTTGCCCACAAACTCATAAAACTTTGTGAAGACGTTTAGAGCGATGTACTGCAGATGGGGAAAAAAAAGATACACATATGAAAAGTGTTAAAATTACACAAATTCTTGCTGACTTTAAGCTTTTATTGGAAAACTGTACAAATTCAGCTGTTTCCCAGCTCCCTGAATGTATTTAAAGTACAGCTTGCCATTGATGACAGAATTAAATTTCTAATGAGGCTAACGAGGGTAATGAGGGAATCCTAGTCTTTTGTTTATGAGAGTATCTTCCTGTAAGGAGGAGACTAACTGGACAGATGGTTTTGGGGGATCTTAATGAGATACTTATTCATGTCTGATGTCAGAAATCCAAGAGCAAGGGGGATGGGGAAGCCTTGTTCCGCTGACAGGCTACAGAATTTACTGTAGACTGCGAGGACATGGAGCAGCGGCAATGCACTTAGTTAATCTATCAGTTATCCTAATTGCAAAGTGTTTTCTTGAAATACTATCTTGTATTTACTTGTGTAGCAGAGTTCAGTGTTGTTCTTGGCACTTTTAACAAGCCTGCTCTGCCTGTTTCTTTGGAAAACTACCAGCGGAATAAGAGAGCAAAGACAGCAATGAATATTTCAGGGGCACCGTCACTCCTCAGCAGAAATGAATATCGCTCGTGAAACACACACCAGCAATCTGGCCTAACGGTATTGTGTCTTTTGAACTGCACGCGATAAAGATGTGACATGGTGTGTGAAGTGACGAATATAACGGTTGGCTTGAGCGGCATGATTACAGCCAACGAGCTGGTATTTAAATTTGCTCAGCATTTATTTTTTACACAACACGAGACCAGCGGGGACATTTCAAAGCTGAGTCGAGTTACATCTTTTGTAAATAGTGCTGAATGTTGACTTTGACCCACATTTCAGAGTAGGTCAACTATATGTTAATCTGTAAAGTCCTTTAAATAATGTCGTTGGTCCTTAAATGAACTCAGACAAAACCTCAGAGTCCGAGAGGGACATCAGATTATTTGATTTGCCACAGCGTTCAGCGTTCAGCGTCAGCGTCAGCGTTCGTCAGTCACTTCATGCAGCTGGTGTTGATGGTCATACACGCTGTGATAAAAACAAAGATGAACTGAAGTGTTGATGGTGACATGTGTTTTGTCAGTTGTCTCACATACTAAATACGTCCTCCTCTCATCACTTGGATCCTGTTTATTGCTTCAGGTCAGGGACCGGAGTAAAACAAAATCCTTTGTGCAAACACGGAGCATTGAAGCAGGTTAAAACATACAAAAAACTGTGAGCTGGATTGTCCACCATTGATACTTACTAATAAAAACACACCTGTATCTCCTAATTATTTAATATGCACTCAGTTCAATTCTTAAATGTATCCTAAGCTCCTCTTAAACACAATGTTTTGCCCGATTCCTGAATGTTTTGTTTCCTTTCCTTCTACTGTAATGATTCATTAATTAGCATTTCCTGTTTGTATTTGATTGTTTTACTGTCCCGTTTTCCTTTGTGTGTCATATGTCAACACGGTCGATGCATTATTTCTACTGTAGGTGTAAACATTTTTTGATTATACAGCATATTGTTAATATGGACCCTGGGAAGAGTGGTTGTTGTCATGGTAACAAGTGATGGGCATCCAAATAAACAATAAAGTAATTTTCCATGATGGAATAAAGGCACGATAAATTAAATATGCAGTAGAGCAGACATATGTTATTAGACCTAATGTTATTAGACGTATTTTGGATGTAATGCAGACAAAAGAAATCGACTTGTGTGATGAAGGCACTGTTGATAAGAACAGGGAACAAATACTTTGCTCATGAGACATTACACAAATAAAATGTTTCAGTAATATGAGTATATATATTTTAAAAAATAATAATAAGAAGAATAATATTATAAAAATGCATAATAATATGCATTAATAGGCAGTTAAAGGGATGCAGCACACACACACACACACACACACACACAGGCTTAAGGCCACCACACTTCATTATTATGGGGATTCAGTGTGAACCAGGCCGGCCGGCAGCTGCTGGATGAGAGAGAGGGAGGGAGGGAGCGAGGGAGGAAGGGAGGGGATGTTCACATAATAGCCGGCGGGTGAAGGCGTGGTGAGTGTGGCTCAATACGAGGCGAGTGTGTGCTATACAGTAGTACCGGAGGATGAACATGGACCGCGGCTGCACGGCGGCTCCCCTCCCTGGCAAATCCAGCCGGGGAGAAAGCTGAATGAATGGGGTGATCAGTATGCAGGAGAGGCTTTTCCTTATCAATAGCTCAGCGGGATATCGGGAGCGCAAAGGTAAGGCGATATATGATGTGATGGAGCAGATTCAACCCGCCTCAGTCAGTCAGAGCAGCGAGGAGACAAAAGTAGACCCGAGTCACGGACGCATGTGAACCGGAGAGAGCGCATCAGTGCAAATTACAACAGCATGGGTTTGGCTCTCTGCAGCGACTGGCGTGTTTCCTCCGTAAAACAAGGAGGAGTGTGGTTTTATTTGACACATCTGTCTAGTCATGGGGGCTCAGGTGGAAACCACCCATGTACAGTACAGTAGCCCACAGTAGCTCATTCATTGTTCTCCCCTGCACAGTGGAAGCTGGCCCTCAAATGGGCTGGTCTCATTACGGGAGACTGTGGACAATACTGCTGATTGTACTGGATATGAGATGGTCTTATGAGGTGTGTGTTTAAGTTAAAAAAAAAAAAAAAAAGTAGACTAGAAGCTATTTGACTGGACCTAATATGAGGAAGTGTGCTGTGCATTGCATTGATTTAGGTAGTGTGACTTGGTGAATATTAAAAATGCCGGATGAATCATCACTTTACCCCTCTTGCAGCACTGTGAATCATGCCTGTCCAAAGCCTTGATTTATATTTGAATACATTAATATTTTTTGTATGTAATTTGGATTTTCTGCTTTGAAGTGTATGTGATTTGTTACTATGGTAACGGCTGGTGACCTAGGTTGAGCATTTTTAGTCTTTTTTTTCCATTTAGGTATAGATTTGGTGCAAGTAGGCCAAAGTATTCTCCTTGTTACCTGTTTCTTCTTCTCTTAAGTGTTCTGGCAGGTTCTGGATCTCTATTTTTACTCCATTGGGGGAAAAACAAAAAAACAAAAGGATGAGCTCTGCAAAGGTTGACAGTGACCTGCTGATGTTATCGCACAGCTGAAGGAAGAGACGTGTGTGCGAGTGTATTCAAAGCGTGTAAACAGGATTTGTTGATGTGTTGGTTGCGGCTGTGTGACACACGTGTCCACCGTGAAACTTTGTCGCTCTTCCTATTTATATAGAGAGGATGTCCTGTGTCATACATCACGCCAGTTAACTCTGTCATGGCCTTGCTCACTCTTTTAAAGGGCAAAGGGTCACTGGCGTCAGTTAACTCTTTCAAATACATCCGACAGACTCAACAGCCAAACCACAGCACACATACATGTTTCGATGAACCTCTGCACTTTCTTGCCAGTCTGAGATGCTCTTCGCTGTGTTTGATGCTGCTGAGAAATGTCTCAGCTCTCAGTTGGCAGTTCTCCATTTAGGAATCAAAGCCCCCTGAGACTTTCTGAGAAATGTGCTAAAGACAGAGCGGGGGAGATCTATTTTTGGACAGGCCAGTAATCTTGTATTCATACACTTACCACTGAGAGAATAAATCTGATATATGTAATAAGGTGAAAGCTGAGCAGCATCACTGAAGCGAAACAGGTTGGCATGTGAGGTTAGATCTTAGTCTCTCCCTTGTGCAGCAGCCCCTAAATATCAAAACTGACAGATTAATGAATCAGAATTGAACATATAAGTTGATCTTTGGCACATGCTTTCAGACAAGGTAGAGACAATCCATATCACCCGTGAAGATGTGTCACTTTTGCTCTCCTGTGATGATTTTCACCGGTCTGCAGGCACTCTGGTCCGTGGTCCAGATCATGTAATTTGGTCATGTTCCATTCCCTCCACCCATTCACGTTCGTGCCTCAGTGCCTCAGTGCCTCAGTGCCTCAGTGCCTCGTCCCTGAGCTCTGCAGAAAGTCACTGCAGTTTTCTGTAATGAAACTCTGCAGTTTGTGATATCAGGAATGCCAGTGGGGACAGCTGTGAAACCCGGAGAATGAGGGCAACTGGTGGCAAAGCTCCCAATAATTGCAAGAGCTCAGCGCTGGCGGACGAGAGTGTGTTTTGAATCTTATGTCCTGTTTTGTGCTTTTAAGGTATTCCAGTTCGGCTGCGCTGAGATGCTGCATTTAGACAGTTTGGGGCTTTTAAAATATCTGTAACCTGAGTATCTACGGTATGAACCCTGATCAATAAAGGTGGAGAGTTTATGTCCAGATCAATCTGCCTTTATGGACAGCTCCAAAGAACAAATGTATCATCAATCCAGGAATAAATACATCAACATGAACTTCTACACATGAGGTCATTTTGTTTAAACTAAAGTTCAAACTTATTTGTAAATGTATTTATTCACTTATGCGTGCGGGAGCAAATCATGAATCATCTGTTGTTAAGGAATTAATTGAGCGAGCATTCATGTTCCCCAGATGCTGATCCCACTGTACTCATTTTTGAAAACATCAGTAGGTAAAAGTAAAGCTCTAGCATAAAAGTATTGTATTGATCGCTTTTGCATTGTTGGGTGTAAATGGCCACTTATATCATATGGGGCTCGATGTTTACTCATTTATGCTTTTAGAATAAAAGATAGATTCAAGCCCATTTAAATGCACCTTGAATGTGGCTATTATATCATTATATTTAACTGTTTCAGCTGAAACTGAAATGCACTTTGGTCATAGACTGAAATGTCTTAAACTTTAGATGGACTGGCAAAAGATCTTTTTATGGTCCCTTCAAATAGATTATGTTAACTATGACCCCTCAACTTTACCTCTAGCATCATTGTCTGATCAAAGTTTATGATCAAATACATGGAAAACTGTAAAACTGCTAATTAGCAAATGTTGGCATGCTAACATGCAAAACTAAGGTCATGGTCAACATTGTCCCTGTTAAGAAAGACTGTGTTTGCAGTGACACTGTGAGCATGTTAACATTCAGAGGTTAGCATTTAGCTCAGAGCAGTTAGTCTTATCTCTTTAAATCATAAGGAAACCTTGTTTTAGTGTTTGATCCGGGTCAAGTTTATATTCAGAATTGCTTTAAGATATTTCAGCTTCAGGCTCAGCACACGTGAAAATGCAAACACTCTCATTTTCTTTCATAATGTAGATTTTCTTAATTTTAACACAGCCTCAATCACTCAAGGTTATGATAGAACCTAATTAATGACGGAAACAAATTTCAGTTTTACGATGAAACACCACGAAAGCTTATTTGAGTATATGTACTTAGTCAGATGTGACCACTACTGTCATTGTGGCTGCTAATAAAATATTGTGGTCTATGCTGCTTCTCGCTGTTGTAGGACAGCCATTAGAAAATATATCACAATGTCCTGCTGCCTCTGTAGACGTCCTTTTCGGGAAGGGAATACAAACTCGTACTGCATGATGACATCATTCACATGAATCACTCCTCTGTGATGCAGCCTGACCGGGTTGTACCGCAGACGTGCTGTGTTATATAAAAAAAATTTATATTACTTCCAGGTTCTAATTTTTCCTTAATATCCTGAGCCTCATTGTGTTCATGAATTGCCCGGATATCACAAACAGCCAGACTGCTTCTCTTCGGGAGATAGTGCCAGACAGATACCTTTTGACTGCTGACAACATGAGTCATGATGAGATATCAGATGAGGTTTGAGATAATCCTGCGCTGTATCCTTCAGCCTACAGACTCTGCAACCAGGGCTTCTGGCTGTGTTCTCGGAGTAGTTGTTCTTTTGGTGATTTATTTATCATTTTTGCACCGCCAGCACATGGAGAACCACAAATTAGGCACCATGTCAGTGGGACTTCTCCAGGAGAGCCAAGGCTTTCCTGCAATAATGTAAGACCAGAAACAAATATGACTTATTTCACACTAAAGATATTAGATCCGATTGTGCCCGGTGTCATATCAGTACCACTATATATATTCCTAAAATATAAAATGCTTTTTCTACTATGTAATGCAAGAAACATGCCTGTAGTAATATAATGGAAATTATATGAAGAATGCTTAACTGAGCTATATTGTTTGTTTGATGGAGTTATTTGTTTAAAAAGCCTTCTGATTATCTTTGCGTAGTCATATCGCTCCATCATCCAACGCAAGAAAAGGTCAGTTTTCATTCCAAAATTCAATCGTAGACGATATCGACCACCATATCAGTAATCTGTGAATTCGTCCCCTCTTAAATCTATATCAGTCTCAAAAATCCAATAAAACCTTTGAATCGATGGACTGAAGTCATTATTCCCCGTGTCTGTCTTTGTGTCACCAACATGTGACATGAGACCTCATAAGTCTGCAACATGACAGAGTAAAATGTCATGTGCTCAAAACACAGAGATGCGTTTCCCTTTAATCACCGGTGTATTGGATGTTACAGAGAGTCTGTTTGCAGCCACTTGAATTCACAGGAAGATTTGGATTTCTTCTTTGGCTTCTTCTCTTGGCCTTTACGGTGTGAATCCAGTCTCTAGATATTTCATGGTCGCGTTTATCATGTTGTCTCGTCACACATGTACACTGAAATAGTGTGGGAATGTGCAAACTATTTCTAGTTTCTGGCTTCATCTGACTGCTGTGGGTGTCTTCAAAAAGAACATGTAAGCACAGGGAGCGGACACCGACTTGCGTGTGATACCAGCCTTCATCATTAATGCATGAAAACGGGAAACTGAGATAAGAGGGGCTGCAGTCTGGACATGACATTTAACCAGTGTGACGTATTAAACCCTGACAGCTAGTTCAGCTGAGAGACAGAGAAATTCTCCTGTTACAGAAGCAACTTTAAGCTCGACGCTTTTCATTGTTAAGATTATAAAATGTTAATTTTTCATGCATCTGCTCACCATTAGAAGAATTTGCATCTCTCATGCTTAGTCTTTGTTTCTATGCGAAGGAGGCCACATCTGCACTGTGTCCAAGTCTCCGCTGGGATGTTTCACTGTAGCACACTATAACAAGCTGTCTATATGCCAACCTCAGGCTCCAGACTAGAGCCAAACCTACACCCTGCGGCGCAATACTCAACCAGCGCCTGTCCAGTCTCTGGAGAGACAAAACACAAAGACCGACAGATCTTTCATCTCTTCCCTCTGTGTCTTTTTTACATGAAGGTTCAGCGCTTGTCCTAACCCCACAGGGTCTGAGGCCTGGCCTTTTATTGAGGTTGAATAGGTTGTGTTCGGTTGACTGGGCAGCGCTCTCGGCTGTGCTGTGATGAATAAAAGTCCATCGTGAGATGACAAATGAGCATTTAAATCAGTAGTGGTTGTTAGTGTAGCTGCAACAATTAGTCAATTAATTGGTCGACAAATGTAGTTTCATCATTAAAGTCACTTTTGAAGTGAAAACACCAAATATCTGTTGGTTCAAGCTTCCCCACGGTGAGGACTGACAGACTTCCTTTGTCTTATGTTAGTGTGAAGCATATATCTTTCAGTGTGTTACTCTGGGTGTCCACCAGAGTGTAATGAGCATTTTTCACCATATTAAGTAAATTGTGGCCCTAAATATTACTGTGCATTGGTAATTATTGCATATTCACCGGTTTTCGATCACAGTCTGCACTGTGCTGTACTTCATTTCACTGTTTGTGTGTGGTGTTCGACATAGAAACTGCTGGGTTAGTCAGGGTTGCTCCGTCAGATATAAATAGCAGCAGTTCTTGTAGTGATTATAGCTCTCAGATGATTAATGGCGTGGATTCCTAAAAATCATGGCTCCACCTCCTACTCGCTTCATCTATATTGCATGAGTACGAGTCATCCCAGATGAATATGACTCTCATCTTCTGAGCTAATAAGTGCTTATGAGAATTCCTCAGTGGTGGGTGCTCGTTTGAGAGGCCATTTTCTCCGTATGAACTTCTTCTCCACACAGAAATATAACAATCCCTGCACCATCTAGTGGCCAATTGCTTTCCTGTACATGTCAGTCAGGAGAAATGCCCTGCACTGTGCAGTGGCCCCACCATGATGCAGTCACAACTAAATCAAGCTCAAATCAATGTTATAATATTCCTGGTGATTGTCGCAAAGCAGCCGCACTCCGCATTAATTGGATTTATTGAACGTGCACTTTTAATTTAGACCATGAAAGAAAATTTACAGCTGTGGCGATCGGAAAGACGCATTAGTCAGGGGTAGTAATTGACAAAAGTGCTCGTTAAAACAATACAGATGGTGTAATTTAAGGGGGTGACTCAGTGCCCACCCCCTACCTCTGCCACCCCATTCAGGAAGCATGGCAATTTGTTAAATCACCTATTAGTGCAAATGAGAAGCAGAGTGTTTATAAAGCAGAGCCTCTCTGAGTTGTTTCAGACACTTTGCAGGAATCAGATCACATCACTCAGTTAAAACGCACAGGAAGAGGAAGTGAGGGGAACTCGATACGCAGGTTCAAACCCGCTCAGCCACAGAAAAGTATGCTGAGGGTCTAGAATAAAGTAAATTCAACCATTTTATCAGACAATATAGACATGCTTAACCACTTTTTATTGACCACTGTGTTTCTGACCCCAGTTGTTCATATTGTGAAGCTGTAAACTCTAAACTTGTGGTCAGGACTCTGACCTGACCTGCCCAAGCTCAGTCAGCTGTTGATTTCTCATAAACTGGCTGCGCTGTATAAGCCGTTGGTGCACACAGCCGAGGGAGGCCTGACTGCTCAGTCAATAACCTGCATGGAACAAGCTGCGGGGTTAATCCCAATCGTATGTTGCCGCACAGTCAGAGCTAACAATTTCACGGTCTGGATCCGAGAGGACACTCGTATTAAAGGATGAGGCCTGGCCAGGGATGCATCCACACCTGCACTCTCCTCCCTGGAGAGGTTTACCAGGTACAGCAGCTGCTCTGTTCACTCCGGGTCTTAGAAGTGGTGATCAGCCTCATTCTGTCAGACGGGAAGGCAGTTGAATCTATCTGATGTGGGTTTTCTTTCTTCAGTTTGGTAGCAGGTTTTGTTGTGAAACTGGCCAACCTCAATCTGCCGTTTCTACTGGTTATTTGATTTATCGTGCAGTGCCTCTTAGTAGGTCATCCAGATTCTGTGATGAGCACCTTTGTTTGAAGGGCACTGTCATCAAAGTGATGTTAGATCTGATGGATGCAATATTCAGATGCAGAATCTGATATGAGGTTGTAGTTTATGGGTGTAGGAGTTGGCATGTTAATGTTTTATTGTGTAAGTATGATTAATAATATTGTAAGTACATAAGTATCAAAGGAAACTGCGAGTACTACTACACATTATATTCATTTTAATGTTTAATGAGAACGTAATTTGAATGTTTAATGAGGCTAGTATAAAATTATATAAACATACTTAGTCTGCAAATTAACTAACCATAGCTGTTGTGTCAATATAGTAAGAGCAAAGTATAGGGAGACTGAAAGAGTAAAAGTTAAACGTGAAAGGTTCAAATTGAGCTTTAAAGCCCCTCTTTGGTTGCTACGGCAACAAAGCCTTGAGACAATGGTTTGATTGTCATTAGCAAAGTCAGTGTTTCTTTTCTGTATTTACCACCGAGGCTTTTTCTCAGTTTGCTCTCTGATAGCTGGTACGCTGACCCACTTGTCTCAACCCTATTTATATCATTATTTGCAAATCTAGATATTTTAGATATATTTGTGTTTTAAGACATACTAGGCATTGTCTGCACTGCACTGCCATAGCTGAAAAACCGTTACAAATACACAACACCTCACTGATGTCATTGTGCTTTGTGATGATGAATAGCTTACAATCTGTGTCACAAGCCTTGAACTCCCTCTTTTCTCTCCCCTGCAGATGACTGAGGGCAGACTGTGCCAAGTGCAGCTGCTGGATGACAGGAAGCTGGAGCTGCTGGTTCAGGTATGAGTGCCGCTGATTTAAAGCGCCTATAATAATTTTGTTTTTGTCACAGCAATAGATCAAATCACTGTGTGCAATATGAAAGGGGTTGATTTTAATGATGAACCCAGAAAGAATTATCACCTGACTCTGCAGGTCCCATTTTTTATCAGGTTTCCGGCTGCAGCTTTACAGTTTGGGTTCGCTTTCACAGTTCGTGTATTGTTTTTGCTCACAGCAGGCAGCCGTTCATAGCACAAAAGCTCTATGAAACAACCACTTTTAAACAACCCGCTCTCCATCATCAGGCAGACAGATACACTTGGCAACTGGTGAAACCTACAAGGAGTGGGACCACTGAACTTTATTCATCACATGTCCTGAAACCAGAGCTCTAAAGATCACTCCAGACTTGTTTCCAGCCTCTCTATTGCACATTTAAAAATACTATCATAGAAATGTTTCTGTAATGTTTTTGATAGGAATGCATTACAAAATGTTGTACAAAGCGTTGAAAGGGAAGTATGTTTTCTCCATCGTGATCCCCCAAGATATTTGTAAGATTGTAGTGTAGGTTAATTTAGTGAATATTTAAAACCACCCCTCAGCAGCAAGACCTGGGGTAAATTCCCTGAGTATCCACGCTGTTGAAGTGTCCTTGAGCGCAGCACTCAGTCCTCACTCCAGCTCCACTTTCTGCCTTAGTTCTCCCGGGAGGGAAGGATACAACAGCAAAAATTATTTCCTCAATTATCTGTTACACATTTATCAAGAAAATTGTTTTAATGTTAATCTAGCATTTAGAATTATGGCCCAACTAAATGTAAATCTTCCTCCCCAGCCTAAGCTGCTGTCGTACGAACTCCTCGACTTGGTTTCCTCCCACTTCAACCTCAAAGAGAAGGAATTCTTTGGACTTGCATTTTATGATGACAAGTACGTAAATTGTCAAGTTTGTTTTTCTTCAGTATTCTGAATATTTACAGATGTCCGTGCTTGTGTGTGTGCGTGCACGCGGACACGGTACAGCTTTCTGAGTCTGTTTGCCTTCGCAGTGGTCAGCGTAAGTGGTTGCAGATGGACCGCAGGGTTCTTGAACATGACTTTTCGAAGAAGTCCGGGCCGATTGCCCTAAACTTCCTGGTCAGGTAAGAATTTGTTTTCTCATGCACGTCGCATACTCTCCAGCAGGGCGCACTACTTTGTTGACATGGGGTAAAACTCTTAGCTGTCAATAAAATATCCAATGCTAGCTGGTATCCAAGCCTATAAAGTACCTATTTTGATTGTCTTGAATACATGTTGACATGTTACTCTTAGTGGAAGCTTTAATGCTTTTGCACTTTATCACTAACCCTCACCTGCACCTCACGCTGCTTACAACAGGATATACTAGGCAGAGCAGTGTGCGTTTCCTATAGGCAACAACAACTGTGACAGGTTATCTCAATTTTACCCTTAAATTGCTGTGTTTGTACCTGCTTTCACCTTTTATAGGTTTTATGTGGAAAACATAACACAGCTTAAAGACATCATAACGGTGGAGTTATTCTTCCTGAATGCAAAATCTGCTGTCTACAATGTAAGTGTTTTTTTCTCCCTTGTATATTCTGAGGGGTTGAAGCAATGAAAAATGTTTCCTAGCTAGTTGTTTTTTCTCTCGGCTCCCTGATGATTCACTGTCTCTGGACCCTTGTAGCACCTCAGCTCTGCAGACAGTGGCTGCGGGGCACAGTTTTCTCACTCTGCTGGGTGGAATGTGAAGCAGACAGTCTAAGAAAGTAGAAAAAAAAACACAAGGGGTTCATTCTGAGAATAAGCAGAGGTTATTGTAGGGCAGCACAAACGATTCTATGTTTGGATCTCGAACTCTTTCTCCACACGGATCGCATTCTCTGCATCCTCTTAATTTTTTCCCTTGTTGATTTATTATGTCGCTCAGGAGATTATTGAAGTGGAGAGCGAGAACGTCTTCAAATTAGCTGCAAATGCTTTGCAGGTTAGTGCCCTTTATAGTCTCATATACATACATTAATCGCAGCATTCGAAAACCTTTTATAGCATGTACACTGATAAAATGTCATCTCTGTCACTAGGAGGCGAAGGGAGACTACACAAGGTAAGTGCATATTAACAGCTGGGTAAGAAGTATTTAACAGCAGCAGGACAAGTTAATAGTGAGCTTTTAGCGAAGACATTCAATAGGTCACTTGTTTCTCCGGAGTGCAGACAACAAAAATCAATAGCAGTGCTATGTGAGGCTTACCACAGACTGCTGAGAAGCTTGCACCAGGCAGCTAATGAATCTCGGTGCTGACTGAAGCCAGGCATTGCCAAGTACAGACACGTTTACATTGCAGGGAGCAACTGTTGTCTGTGTTTAACAGAACTCCCCTTTTGATATTATACATGTAGTGCTGAGAGGCAGTACTGCAGGTCTTGGTGCAGGTGGTCACCAGACTTTAAGCAGATGATGAAGCGAGACATGCATCCTTTTATTGAGTGGCAGTAACTACCTCTGAGGCTGTTGATACGACATCCAGATACTCATGTAGAAAGAAAATGAAATGGAAAAGTATTCATATGCTTCACTTAAATAAAAGTATCCATACCACAGTAAAAACAAAATAAGAGCCCTACTCATGCAGAACGAGCCTTTAAATGTTATATTTTGTTACATATGTTAGATGCCCTCTTTTCTGTTTCAGTGATGAAAACACTAGAGCTGACTTGAAGAAACTACCCACCCTTCCCACCAAAGTACTCAAGGAGCACCCATCACTTGCATACTGGTACGCTCATTCATGCCCACATTAACATCAGGTGGTCCCACAAACCTGTAGACACACAGCAGCTCTATATATGTGTATGTATTAGTTTAATCAGACAAGTGAAAACTGAGCACATCCTGTGTGTGTGTGTGTGTGTGTGTGTGTGTGCATTGGCTAGCTAATGCTATGCCGAAGTTTGGCTTTGTAGTAGTCTGCTTAACATTATTAGAAAAAGAGAAAATCCACGACTTGTTTCCATTGTTTTCTGCGTGGAAGACAACAGTCATACACTACACAGTCCAGCATTAGCTGGCGTTATCTCACTAGAAAAATACTTAAACTATGACTAGAGTTTACCCAGTGGGACGAATATGCGCGAATGTACTGCGTGTACTGAATGCCTTGTGGTCAAATTTATTGAGATATCCACTGTATCTCAAAAAATGTTTTCCCCTGAAGTCACAACTGGAAAAGAGACGTCAGTTAAAGTAACACGTATTAACAAGTATTCAGAAACAGACCTGCTCAGGTTAAAGCGAACACTGAAGGATGTGCCAAAATTAAAGTGTAAACTGAATAAATGACACAAATGCGAAGAGAATTTTGATTTTGTGGTTTTGGTTTTCACGCATAAATCACTTGTTAGTCTTAGCTGTTATTATATATCCAGGTGTTACACACACACACACACACACACACGGACCAAAACATAACAAAATGAATGTCTTTAACAGTAAAACAGATTTGATTGATTGATTTTATCAACTGGTGGGCAGTGAAGGGACAAAAATGCTCGCACTTTCACTTTTAATTATTATTTATTGATTTACTCCCTTACATTTATGACGGTTCTCATACCCACACTGTACAGGATGTCTTGATCTGATGTTTAAAGCGTGAAAAGGTTTCATCTTTATGTGACATTGCAGTGAGGATCGAGTAATTGAATATTACAAGCAGCTGAAAGGAGTCTCCCGAGGACAGGCCATAGTGCAGTAAGTATTAAAAGAAATGTGCATTTGCATCTGTTGGTTCTTAGTATTTAGACAATGAATGCTATAATGCTTTAGGTCCATTAATCATCCTCTCACCTCTATTAGCTCTTCCTTCGCTCCGTCTCTCTCTCTGGCACTCCTTTTCTCATCATCTGAGAGAAATCAATAGCTCCTCTTGCAGTCCAGTGAATCAGTGTGATTCACAGGGATCAAATTCCCCGCTCTGTCTTTTCACATGCCCATGGTAAACCACACGCAGAAGGTTGTTTTCATAAAACGACGTTTTTGTTCCAGGTATTTGACATTGGTGGAATCGTTGCCCACATATGGCGTGCATTATTATGAAGTTAAGGTAGGCCTTTTGCTGTGATTAATGGGAAATGACATCTGTTGCACCTGAAACTGAGTCAGCCATCAAGCTGTGCTCTTGCCTCACAGGATAAACAAGGGATCCCGTGGTGGCTTGGAATCAGCTATAAGGGCATTGGCCAGTACGACCTGCAGGACAAATTAAAACCTCGAAAGGTAAGCATTCCCCGCTGTCCCTAAAATGGCCCCTGCAATTTCTCTGCTTCGCTAATCTGGCCGTGGACATGATAGCACACGGCATGTGTACTGTAAGGATTTCTGCAGTTGCACATGGTGATTCACCGGCTCTAATTCATGCATCATCTGTTTCGCTCCAACAAAGGCTGGGCTCTAGCTGCAGCAGGCGAGGCCAGACTTGAAAAATTGTAGCATAGTCTCAGTCTAGAGAGCTTTGGCATTTTGCCCAAATGAAGCTACTGAGTTTGGTCAAAAAAAAAAAAAAAAAAGTCCTTGAAAATCATCATGTTGTACCGTTTGAACCCGCTTTTCTTGTTCTATTGGTGTTGTTTTAGCTTGTGAGTTGATGGGAGAAACACCCATGTGAGTGATCTGTTAGCTATGTGGTCCAATCTGTGTGCGCCTGTGCCTCTGGGTGCACACATGCAGTGCAGTGCTTTTGTAAAACAGCAACAACAACAACAACAACAACAACATTACTTTACTGACAGTGTCTTCCTGTTCAAGCCTGGTTGTTGCTTTACATGGTGCAATCCATCTTTTCTCCGCCTGCGTTCCAAAATTGTGCAAGCGCTCAACCGTGTGCAGGCAGCGGTGTGTTGTAGGGAGGAAAAGAGGGAGTGTGCTGGTGATGTCAAAGGGAAAGGGGCAGGATTTGGGCGTTATCGTACATGTTCTGAGAATACCTGAGGAGACAAGTCAGGAGCTGACAGGAGAAGGGACAAAGTATGTATTTGTGTTGACAGCAAAGCCACAGAGGATTTAACAACTAAGAAACGGTGCTTGTGAACATCCATTATACTGGTAAGACTGGATATAGCACTTCTTTGTTTGGTTGTCTCTGGAAGTAATACTGTAAGTAAACTGAGCTTTTGTTCCTTTAATAACATTTATTGATATGTATGTTGATTTAAAACCCATAAATGACTAAAGGTATACACATTTTTTTCCTTAAAGCTGGGTGGAAGTTTGCTTCACCATGCTCAGTGCTACATGATAACCACCACTGAGATGCAAAATACTCCCCAAAGCATCCACATGCAGTATTGTTTTCTACGTGCTGCCTGTTTCAGGTTGTGTGTCATTTAGATCCTGTCCAGACACACTCAGTGAGTCACTGACCCAAATAGATTGTTCATATCTGGCTGCTGTCAGTGAGCACCTGGGTGATTCGGGGATAGACGCGACGATGAGCCACGGAAAGTGTTGTATGCAGCGATGAGTCTTTGTGTAATGTCCCTCCGTGGCATTCTCCGCTCTCTCACACCTGCAATACTGCAGACTTGGCATGACAGACTGTAATGACAGTTCATGTTACAGTCTGGCCTTTTATTTTATTGACTGTGGTTGAAACAGGCCAGCCTAAACACCTGCACGGCTAATTTTTATGTGATGTCAGTCATGATGGTCATGGCTGTTACATTATTGATACATGATACAAACCAGGGCTGGCGGCGCAAACTGATTTTCCCTGGCTTCATGCTTCTATTTGTCGATCCACATTTCAGGCCGTGAGCAACTTGGCGTAATATCAATTTTCCTAATTGTTATTTGTCATTTTTACGGGCAGCTTTACCAGTGGAAGCAGCTGGAAAACTTGTACTTTCGGGAGAAGAAATTTGCCGTAGAAGTTAATGACCCACACAGGTGAGCAGCAGGAGACGTTCTCTGTGATTCTTTAACCATTAAAAGCTGATTATTTAGTTGCTTTAGCTGCTTCGTATCCCCGTGGTCTTACTTGAAGTGTGATAAAAACTCTAAATCTCAACCTCATTGTAAGGAGATGGAGATGGAGCCTTTAAACCTCTGTCTGTGTTTCCTGTAACAGGAGAGCAGTAACCAAGCGCACATTTGGGCAGACGGGCCTGCTCATCCACACGTGGTATGCCAGCCATTCTTTGATCAAAACCATTTGGGTCATGGCTATTAGCCAGCACCAGTTCTACTTGGACAGAAAGCAAAGCAAAGTAAGTGTGAGTTATCAGTCAGTCCCGCATTACTTTAAATACTGAGTAACCCATCCACTAATCATTGTTGCGTGTTTGCTTATTCATTGTCTTAGGCTAAATTAGGAACAGCTAAAAGTTTGGAGGAAATTGCCGTGGATCTCACAGAGCACGGAGGCGCAAAAATGAACAGACTGGGCGATGCTGGCCTGAAGAACAACTTAATAACAGCCAGCAATGGGAGTCTGGTGTCCACAGGTAGATAATAATCATTATTTTTAATGATGTAACAAAAAATCAGCATTTCAGGTGCTGATAGGTGTTTATTTGTGCCATGATGGATAAACACCAAGCTGTTTGTGAATGAAAAAGTGAGGAGTTGAGACAGGATCTTAACATGGATGTAATTAGAAGAAGAAGAAATGTATATACGCTGTGTTGGCAAGAATAGTCAGAGCGTTGTTTTCACAGGTTCTGCAGACTCTGAAATGAGTGAAGAACAGAAGAAAGAGAAACTCAGTGAGCTGAGAAAGAAAGAGCAGGAGATCCAAGATATTTTGGCCAAGAAAACAAAAGAACTGAAGAAAATTTGCCTGAGAGAGGCGGTGAGTAAAGATTTCACCTCTTCTGCGCAAGGATTATAAACAGCGTTGCATGATGTGCGGCATGGCGATAGATTGATGGTTTCTGCTGTTGCGCTCAGTTCATCTAAGCGTTAAGGTGTGGGGCGGGGGGCTTTGTTGTTTTGCGATTTCAGGAGCTTACTGGCAAGCTGCCCAAGGAGTATCCCCTCTCTTCAGGTGAAAGGCCGCCACAAGTCAGGCGGCGAGTTGGCACTGCTTTCAAGTTAGATGACCTTTTCCCCTACAATGAGGTCTGTATGCAGCGGGTGCAGTAATTCATGCCTTATATTTGTGTGTGCAGTATATTATGTCTGAACCTCTTTCAAAGGCTTGTCTTAATTATATTATATTTTTAATCTACTGTGAACAATTGCCATGAAAAGATAACAGTCAACAACAAATTGATCCTACTAACAATTATTGCCTGTATTGCCAAAGCCTGATGTGTAATCCTCTGTCAATGAGCCTGTCAGCTGTTGCACTGGCTGACATGTTATTAAAATGAACGTAGTAGTTTATTTTGAGTTGATCCCACGTGCAGCAGCTGAAAATAGTCTCCACCAACAGCAGTAGTTGCTCCTGCTGTTTACAGAAATGCACTCAACCGCTAATTTGCAGGTTTATTAAGTCCTAATCAGATTTGTTATTTCAATTTTTAATAAATGAGGGAAAATTATCGGATTACGTGTAGCAGGCGTCTTGTTACGTATTCTTATCTCTGGACACATGCTGCTTGCGCTTGTGCAGGATCCCTTCCTGAGAAACCTGGAGAGCCGATTCGCCCTGCAGCAAAAGATTGTGGAGGCGGCTAAGAAGCTGGCAAATGAGCCAGAACTGTGCAAGACAGTCAAGAAGAAGAGGAGGAGAAACTGTTTGGACGCCATGCACAAACTCCAGCAGATAGAGGATGAGATGAACCAGTACAGAATCAAGAAGGGCAAGAAGCCCACACAGCGGGCCTCGGTGATCATCGCAGGTGTGGTGCAGGCTCATCTGTGTTGCTGTTATTGTTATTGTGCAATCATTTAGCTATTTTCACAGTAAACATGGGGGTATTTTCTCTTTGTCTAGATGAACTCGTCCGTTCAGACTGTAGCTCTCTCTCCAGTCTCCCACTGGATGATGGTGAGCTAACTCACATTCTGTTGCAATAAAATAGGTTGACCTGCTAAAATAAACATTATAGAGTATTAATAAAGAGTATATGTCAGTATTGTTACTGTGGGTTGCTTTTATATTCAGATGATTCGGATGGTGTCGGTCAGAGGCCGCGGTCACGGTCGGTGCAAGGTTCCCCACAGCTCAGCCCAATGCGATCGCTAGGCGCTGAATACGATGTGGAAAGACAAGGATCTCCGAGGGAAAATCACCATAACAAGAACCACAGCAGGTGTGGAAACAGATTTCCTTCCCCCAGTGTTACTTTAAGGTCCTGCTGGATGTTTAACTCGTTTCACAACTTTCGATTGCATTGAGAAGCCAAATTGCTCCTAGAATGAAGCAATGATATCATGTTTTGGCAGAGTCCAGCATATGTGCCTTGTCATGTTTGCAGCCACATTCCTTTCCTCACATCTTGTTCCTTTTTTTTTTTCTTTTTTTTGATCCTCCCCTAATACTGCACCCTTTTAGATTAGCTTTTGAAGGTCAGGAGGCTTCCCACTACTACCAGAATCCAAGAGAGGTGTCCTCCACCCACAGTAGTCCCTATAAAACCCTTCCCAGACCTCCCAGAGATCCACGCAGCATGCCTCCCACCCCGGTTATGACCCGCAATGCCTACAGCAGCAGCCAGCTCAGGTGTGATCTCCGCTCCCCTGCATTGTAAACCCAATATGTTTTCTCTCCGTAACAATATCTGCACTTTGACCAAATCCCTGCTTTTCCAAACCCCTAACCTTTTCATACAAAACAACCATTTTTGTTTTAACTAATAAATCCAGACATATGATCCACCCAACTGATTTTGTTTAAAAGTTTAAAAGTTGTGTCCCTTCTCCAGGTCAGAGGGGTCTCCTCATTGCTTCAGGCATCGCAGTGGAAGTCTGGAGTCACAGCCCCGGCTAAGAAAAGACACAGACTCTGAGAAGCCAGTCTTTATCTTGTCACCAGCCCACCGCAGCAACAGCACCGAGGTGTTAGAGGATTGCTCATCCTACACCAGCCAGTCCAGTCTGGACTACTGCGGAGCGGCAAACTCCCACTACAGTACACTGGACTCTCGAACCTCAACCATGCATCGTCTCCACAGGAAGGTGGAAGTGTATGGGAACACCGGGAGTATGCCCAACTTGGTCCAGCACCATTCTGGTTGTAGTTATTCATGTGAGACCTCAGCACACTACGCACCCAGTGCCTACTACGTTACCGGCTACCCCTGTTCGGACATGGAGCCTTACACTAACGGTGCCTACGTGTATGAGAATGAAGTAGAAGGCCACTACAACGTCAATCCTTCCTACCAAATAAATGGGTATCATGGACATGACAGGTTCAGGCATTACAGCAGTGACCGGGCAGATGGTCTTTCCCAGAACCCCTACGCAACAGTGAGGCCGCCGCGGAGCCGGGAGGGGCCCCGCAATGAGCTGCTGGCCAAGAACATGCAGAAGGCCCTGGTGGCAGAGCATCTAAAAGGGTGGTACCACCGAAGCAGAGGCCACAGGGAGGGAGGAAGGGGGATGTTGACTGGATATGACTTTGACAGCGGCTCTCAGCTTAGCCTGGGCTACCAGACCATGCCGGCAGCGTTCAGCCACTCCAGCAGAACCACCTCTTTTTCATCAGGTGAGATTATTTTTGAAACAGTCAGGTCAAATTTATCAGCAGGTTGTTTGCTGCCGCGAACCCACAAAAGACTATTTTATTTATGTGGGTTTCAGGATAGAGCTTCACTTGCTGCGTTCAAAGCATTTCCAGAGGCTGCCATGAGTATATGTCTGGGAGAAATTTGTGCCCCTGATTTACTACAACTGAATTCATACAGTCAGTTATTACAGTCATACTCACAATCCTGTTTAAAATGCAATTCTATAATCTATAATATAAAGAAGACTTACTTACTATACTATTTCCTAAGTCGAATGACCGTGAAAACCTCCTTCCTTCCATTGTGCAACTCAGAAAATATAAATGTATTACAGCAAGGTCATATATCATTATTATCTGGACTTATAACTTAGGGAAAGTGCATTTTGATGTAAACTAACTGTGATACATGAGATACACAAGCTGGAACGTGTAATTGAATTAAATATTACTTCAGGTATAATTCAATTTTTAGGTGAAGGTACAAAAACAAACTAAGAAAACAAAAAAAGTTTGTCCTCTTTGTGGATTTACAGCATAAACATGTGATGTTTCTATTTGAAGTGGCACTGTACCGTAATAACACATCGCTCATGTGAAATGTTTGTTTCACTATAGTGACGTTAAGTTGAATTTAGGAGTGTTTCCAGTAACAACAATTACTACTCCAACTGAGTGTTTCTGCTTCTTGTCCTGTTCGCAGTGTCCTCAGTGGAAAGCACAGGCAACTGGCGCAACCAGCTGGCAGTCGGCCTGACAGAGTACGATTCACCCGACACACCTCAGTACACACACCCTGGAGCTCCTGCTTCTCCGTACAACCGCAGTCCTACACACAACAGGTGAGTACTGCAGTTTACTTCACCTCCACGCTGAGCTATGGATGCAAGAGGAAGTGAGTCAGTCAAAGAGACTTGGAGGGTTTGTTCTTTCAATTTAATCATGAGTGGGACTTCTGATAAAATGCTTGCTGCTAGTTTAAGGATGCAAAAATCAGTATGCTCAGTAGTGTACAAATGTCAGTGCTTCTCCTGTTTCCTTTAATGCGTGGTTGCAGTCTGAAGGCTTTTTTCTCCGCTGCTCTGTATCTGGACAATACATCACTTTGTGTTTCTCTGCACTTTATCTCTTCTTTCACTTGTTTCATCTGAAAATATTTAGCCTATAAAAAAATCTAACCACGAGGACTGTCTGTCTTTCTGCTCTTTCCTTTCTTGACTTCTGATTAATGCTTATGTGTGCAGATCTTCTCCAGAAAACAAAGTGTCTGACACAATGCCTAAAAAGTCTGAGTCAGTTGAGGTGGTTGGCTCTGAGGCCACTAGTACAGATGAACCATCAGACAACCAGTCTAGCACTTAAGGGTGAGACCAAGCACAGTGGGCTTCTTTGTGTCGTGTTGCCAGTCATCTCCATTTTGACATCCCATTTCATCCGTGTGTCAGTCCTGCACAGCTTATTTAATCAGATCATTCACATTTTTATAATGTGGTCAGCTGATATTTTTTTCATCTGCACAGCAACAATTTTGTGTTTGTTTAAAACATGTTTTACTCATTTTCTCGATGATCTTGCACCTGATACACATCAAGGACATACTTGAGAGGCGATTAGAAATGATAAGACTAGAAATGTTGATTAGAAAGTAACAAGACAAAGACCCTGCAGCCATGCTGGCAGCTCTGTGAAGTAGAATGGTGTTTTTGAGCTTAATGCTAACACCAAGATGCTAACATACCCACGATGACAATTGTTGTTAGCGGTTCAACCAAACTGGGCACTTACACCGAGAGATTCATGAGCAGCAGCAGGGGTCAGGTCCCCAGCAGTTATTGGCAAAGGACTGGAAATACAAACAGTGCTGCAGACATGTTTGACCGTTCAAACAGCTCCATCACATGGTGACGGCCAACATTAAGTTCGTAGTAGCGCTATTAGGCAGGCTATGCATGGGCTATTACTACTGTACCCATTTTAAAAACTTTCTGATTCACCGAGCTTAATTAGCACATTGTTGTATTTAGCTTGTATAAGTATTTCTCCGTACTGCATAGCAGACCACATCATACAACAGAAATCCCTACTGTCTCTGACCATTTTTGTCTTTTTTATGTAGTGGTGAGCAATACAGAATTGGTTATCTCTGCTAAACTGGACGCAGAGATGATTATTTTCTTTTAAATTGTCAATATGGAGTGGAGGAGATGTTTGCTTCAGTAGCCTCCTGTGGTCACTGTGGGACGGTTGCTGCTAATTTGCATAAAGTTAAATTGTGCTCAACTTCAACCTGGCGTGCTGTTGTCTGGGCATCTGAAACCCTCCGACGCCAGCTATCATTGGAAACGACTGACTGATGGCTGCTTTGTTGGGTCTGGAGTTAAAGTTTTATGAACATCCAAATTTTATGAAAATCTGTCCAGTGGTTGTCAAGGAAGTTGTCAGTCTTCCATGGACATATTATCCAATTGTTGAGATATTTCAGTCTATAACAAAGTGGTGCACTCGTCAACCAACGTGCAATCCTTTGAGTAGGACGTTTTCAGTGACTCCATGATGCCGATATCATGTTAAATGTCTTCACAGAGTAACATGAACATTGTCTTGCATTGCATTTCCATTTCTCTTTTTTCCACAAGGCTCAGTCATGTGTTTCTTGTTATTAACAGTTGCATTACACCATATTTGACACATTCTTCTGTTGCTGCCTGTACAGATTTCACCTGGATGGAAGCTACATGAGCATCCACTGAACAGGACCAAACCAAACTTTGGCACAAGTAAAGCCGAGGCCAGCAGCACATGAAGGGGATGAAGTTGAAACACCCGGGTGTACACAGACTTTTCTTTGGGCTGCCATAACCGTGCGTTGGGAGATGTTCATCCTTTAGGTTTTTGGCCGTCTCTGTGTACACTATCCTCACGTAAGAGTAACCTCTGAACACAGTGATGACACTCTTGAATGACTTTCCCATGTGCCTTGGATTGGATGAATTGTACAGGCGGATGAGAATGTGTTGAGAAACTTTAAGATGTTGCACAACCACAATGGATTCAAACCCTGTTGTGTTTTAAAGAAGAAAAAAAAGAGGCAACATGTGTTTTTACCGAACTACACGTATTTTAACAGCAACTAGCTACTGCCTTATACAGAACAGTAGGTGTTATAGAATAAAAATGATTTTCGCCACTTTCATCTCAGTAAGTATGACAAAAAAAATAGTCTTAAATATAAGATCCAAACTGAAATCAAAGCTTGAACGTGTTCACAAAGTGACATGACAAGAACTGAGTAGATCATTCATTAGAGCAGACTGTGTCTTCGATGAATTTCCATCTTCTTCCTTTTTTTCCAACTTTGAATCAGAATGTATTATGTCCATATTGTTTATAGACCCATTTGTCTTTATTGGTGCCGTAATGTGTTTTAAAATGCATGGTAAGAAAATCTTTTTTTAAAAAAATAAGAACTTCTTTTTATATTAACAGAAGACCACTGCCGTCAAAACCATATTCATGTCTTGTTGTTTGTTTTTATCACACATTTGTACAGTCAGTGTGTAGTTATATGTTGTTAGATGTTGTAATAAAATATTTTCCACTGGGAACAAGGATGTGAATAAATACATGTGTCACACACAAACGGCTGCGGTCACCTTCTTTTAGAGGCTTGTGGGGCTGGTAAACAAGTTCAAGAGTTCAAGATTTTGGGAAATATGCTAACATTAACGTTACATATGAATCCACAGACAGCAGCTAGTCAGCTTATAGCTTAAAGGCAAGGGAAAAAGTAGGAGCATCTAGCTTGGTGTTGTAGAAAGTTAGTCAGACCATTTCCAAAAATATCAAACTACTCTTAGATGGGTTTTTATTTCTTACAGAAATAAAGTGTGAATATTTAGGATTTAGCAATGTATCAAATGATGCTTTGAGTAATTCATAAAAAAACCTCAGACGGGGGAAATGTGTCCACTTCAACGGATTGTATCCATTTCCCTCAAGTCAAATTATCTCTTCCGGCTCAATCTGATGTTTTTGTTGTTTAGAGGCTGTATTCTTTAAAGCTCTGGGAGACAGGGAGGAGCTCAGTGTGCAGCAGAGACTTTATCCTGCTCCACCCCCTGCCAGGCCTGTTAAAATGGTCCACCTGCTGCTGTCAGTCTTCTGCTTTCCTTTGCCTGAAGCAACTGTCATCCTAAAAGATCCTGACGGCCGAGCCAGCTGGGAGCAGGCGCTGAAAGAAGAATGTTAGCGTGTCTTTCCCCTGCTTGTACCTTAAATATCTTCCATGCAGTTCACAGGGTTTAATTTTAGACTCCACATGAGGCAGGAACAGTTTGTAGCTGAAGTCAAAGTCAGAGGCAGTGCGCTCTGTCCCGAGTCATAGTTTATACAGAAGTCATCCTTCGTTTTGATATTAGCAGAAAGAAGCTACACAGGGCAGACATGTCAAACAGTAGAGACCTTGAGGATCTCAATGAGGAGGACATTGATGAGGATGAAATCCTTGCTATGCTTTCACCTGAGGAGCTTAAGGAGCTCCAGAGTGAGATGGATGTTATTATTGCCCCAGATGAGAGTGTGCCGGTTGGACAGAGACAGAAGGACCAGACAGAGAAGCCTCCGACGGGAACATTCGACCACAGATCCCTGGTTGATTACCTCTACTGGGAGAAAGAGTCCAAACGTATGCTTGAGGAAGAAAGAGTGCCTGCTACGTTGCTGCCCAGTCAGGTAAGAGGGTCAAACTCTCAAAAGTTAATGTTTACTTAGCACATCAACATTTCATTGGAAATGCTAAGACATTTAATTATGATATGTTACAGGCAGAATTAAAAATAAAATTGTGTTTGGAATAACTTTGGTCTGCTTTGGCGTTTTGATCAGAAAACTTTGATGGAGGAAGCTGAGAAGAAAGAAAAAGAAGAAGAAAACACAGAAGATGGGGAATATGAAGTAGTAGAAGTGGTAGAGGAAGTTATTGAGGAGGAAGGGGCTGTAGATGGTACTGATGGAGAGGAAATTATAGAAGAAATCATTGAGGAAATCATTGAGGAGGTTGATGAGAGGGATGAAACGGACAAAGTGGTGGATGTGAAAGATGACAAAGAGGTGAAGTCAACTGTGAAGACAGAAAAACATGTAAATATAGACAAACACGAACAGCCTCCAGATAACAATGTAGAAAAAATACTGGAAAACAATACAGATGACAAGAAGCCATTTTTAGATCCAAAGGAGAAGAGTGAGAGCTCAGCCTCAGAACACAGCACGTCAAGGGCTGAAGAGAAAGAGGAAATTAAAACTAAAGACTCTTTGCTTCCCAAAGAGGCTCCAGAGGAGCCAGAGATAAAGGCAGCCAGTGATGAACTCCCACAGAAAGAAGAGAGAAAAATTAACAAATTAAAAATTCCAAAGCTGGCACTCAACAATATTAAAATGACATCAAGACCCTCGGGAAATGAGACAAACTTGGATTCAACACTTGACAAAATCCGGAAAAACAACCCCTCTGTCACTGAGGTAAACCTCAACAACATAGAAAACATTCCCAAAGAGATGCTGTTAGACTACGTCAACGCCTTAAAGAAGAACAAACATGTGAAAACCTTCAGTATAGCCAACACCGGTGTCGATGAAAACATAGCATTCAACATAGCCAACATGTTGCGAGAGAATCGCAGCATTACGACGCTGAATATCGAGTCTAACTTCATAACTGGAAAGGGCATCGTCGCCATCATCCGCTGCCTCCAGTTCAACGAGACTCTCACAGAGCTGCGTTTTCACAACCAGAGGCACATGCTGGGCCACCATGCAGAGATGGAGATCTCACGCCTGCTCAAGGCCAACAACACGCTCCTCAAAATGGGCTACCACTTTGAGCAGCCAGGGCCTAGGATGGTGGTGACCAACATTTTAACCAGAAATCTGGACCGCCAGAGGCAGCTGAGGAAGGAGGAGCAGAGGCTGCAGCAACTGAAGGAGCAGAGGGAGAAGATGCAGATGTACGAGAGCAGTCTTAACCTTCCTCCGGGTTTACTTGAGATGTTAGGGTACATACCACCTCTAGAACTCCTGCAGGAGCATGGGCTGGTCCCACCCTCGTCAGAACTGAGTACTTTACCTCAAACACACAACCAGGCCGAACAGGAAGAACCTCAGAAGAAGCTCAAACACAAAAGCACTCCCAAACAACCCAGCGCTGAACCAGCAAACCCATTGAGGGACATCCAGCTGAAGAGGACTCCCAAAAAGCGCAACCCTTTATTGGAGCTGGACCAGAAGGACGACAGGAGACCAGAGAGGGCAAGCTTCCAACTGAGGAAGACTCCCAAAGTGAAGGATGCAGGCAGTGGAGAAGTGAAAGACGAAAAAGCAAATCTGAACGATGTGATTAAGACTTTGAAGCCCGTCCCTCGCAGACGAGTGCCGCCAAAGGTTGAGCTCACGCCACGCGATCAGCTCCTAAGTGAGATCAAGCAGAGCAACGTGGCCTATCTCAAATCTGTGAGTACACAAGACATAACACAATGGAAAGGTGAAAGTGTGTTGACAGGTCAGAGTTTGTAATTGATAAAAAGATCACTGTTGACAGTGTTTATGCTCTCAAAACAAAAGAGATTTTACAACTGTCTGATGTGCTTTACAGCTAATAAGGTGTTCTTGTATTGTTAATCACTTTACACCACGTATGCATCAACTGAAAGCAAAATCCAAGTCGTCTTTTCATTGTTCTCTTTGTCACTGCTTGCAGGTGCCGCTCCCTAAAGCCCTGGAATCAAGCGAAACGAGTCTCTTCTAAGGCTGCATCTTCAGCTATTTGTTTGTCTTCATCATGCTGTATGTTTATTTGACACAATTAAGCTATTAGTCACTCTAAAACTACCCAACTTAAATGTGCAAAATAAGAGTGAATGATGCTCTCATTTCACATAAAAATACTGTGCTGGTTGTTGTTATTGACACTCTTTGTGTTATTCTCACTAAATAGTTGCCGTTGTCTTTGGAAATCATAACAATAAAGTTTTAAAAAAACGAAAATAGTCCCATCATCAAAATATCTATGTTTAATCTACTTCAAAATGTTGCCTCTTTCATCATCAACTGTCTCTAAATCACAAAGCATAGTGGAAATATTTCTTTGCAGAGGACGTTACCAAATAAATGAAAAATTCTCCATACTTTGAGCTAAAAATAGATTTTTATGGAGGGCTTGTTTCATTATGTTAGATATTTCATTTTGGGGCAGGCCTGTTCCATACATTTACATTTCACTTTTTAAAAAATCTTCCACTCTTTGCCTGGGGATCCTTTCTCTGCTTCTTTTTTATTAAAATGAAATAGCACCGCGTGGCAGTGCTATCAGTGTCAAACTAAATGGATCCCCAGTGAATCATTGCAGTTACTCCCAGCTGCCTTTTGCTATTTCTCTGAATTTACCAGGAAAAGATCTGACAAAGGACAAATTCTTTGATTTTTTTTTTGCAGGAAGAGAGATGAGTCAAAATCCTGAAAAACTAATGCTGTGCAGATAATAAGTCAAACTGCATCAAATGGATATTAATAACTGTCCTGTGGAGTAATACTATCATTAGGCTTTTCATTTATTTTATTAACAGTCTATAGTTTACTCCTTTGTTAGATAAAAAAATGTAATCCAAATAAGACAAGAACAATGTCTATGTTTATGTCTATGTCTAATGTTTGTGATTAATTAATTAATTTATCCACATATTCACACTGAGACTCACTTAGGAAGAGACTGCAACATAAATCAGGTTATCTTTATTTTTATAGAGGACAGCCATGTTGTTCTTCAAGTTCTGTGACTCAATCATCACTTTTCAAGAATGAAAAAGTTACATAAAAACATAGGTAATATATTATGTAGCATCCATGTAACACAGAGAATCTGTCCGGACTGACGCGTGAAGGTAGCATGCACAATCTGCAGTCAATGTGCATGTGTGCGAAACGACAGGAAACAACTGCTCTTACTATCAGGAGTGTACAGGCAATATAAAATGATCACTTAACGTTAATGATGATTTGTTTAACAGGGAAAAGGTATTTCATCCCAGCAAATGTTGAGAATATAGCACGAGGTGTCTCTAAGTCCAGTATTTGCTAGTGACGGGGGAACAGCGATCAGTTAAAGCTAATTTAATTCATCATTTTGTCTCATTGCCAGAAGTTTGTACTTTGTATCCTGCAGCCGTTTTACACATTTCTTCATGCTATATTATGAAAATAAAGACACATCAGAAATAACAACAAACATGTACGTACAATAACATAATATTCAAACAATAAAGCTGCACTTGCCATTCATTTTTCAATATTGCATAGCTGTGATCAGAGGGGATACGCTCAGGCCAGCCTTTATGGCCAGGAACTGTATGCACAAGTCTTCTGAGAACAGACATGGTTCACTCCAGTATTATTAGTCAGGCCATAAAGCAACGTCTCCACAAGAAGCAAACTGTTCTCAGATCAGTATTCATAGAGCTCCTGAAGTGACAAGATTGGAGTTATTGCTGTTAAATTAGCAGTTAACAGTTCGATGGGTGTGGGTCTGTGTCTTGGTCATGAGGGTCTAGTCAGGGAGACAAAAAACAAAACATGCTTGGTTTGAGGTAGCAAACTGAGAGGGTCGAATTTCTTTTTTGTTTTTATGATTGGTATCTAATAACTGCATTAGACGATGTGTTCAAACGCTCTGCTTTATTTTGGTGAAATAAATAGTCGTCGTGGGGTACAAAGTGCATTATCGACAAGGGAAATGATTTGTTTCCAGAATATTTCTTGACACAGGAATGCTCAGACCTTTGGCAACCTTTAGCGCCCCTTGCCTTTCAACATCCAATCCGCGCTGAGATTGTGCAAATCTTGTTATAATGTTATTATAATTTCTTTTTCCACGCGTATACTTTAGATTGTGTAAACTAACACAAAAGGAGAGGAGAATCGAATAAAACGAAATGGATAAAAAGTATGGGAATGCAAACATCAGTAACTTTACAGGTGTAGAGGGGATAAAAACCTGACACGTGGGATGATGCTATGGAAATTTTATTCCATACTCTACAACACTGATCTCTCTTGGCACACTTTTGGCGAGAACCTTACTCTTTCAGTTTGCTCTCAATGAAATCCTGAATCTTGTTGATTTTCTCCTCCTGCTGGTCCAGGAGGTCCATGATGATGCCCATGGGGGTCTTCTTCAGCCCAACGCCTTCAATCTTGTTCTCCAGTCTGTTCTTCATGTTGCGCAGTCTCAGAGAGGCATGGATCAAAATTACTACAGGGAAAACAGAAAGTTCGTTATGTTATTCTCGTTGAATCTGGGGATAAAATAAAGTTCAGTGGCACAAACGGATGATTTTTATTGGAAAACACGTTGGAAAATAAGAAAACAGAATGTGATACTGTTGCAGCTCAGGCTTTAAAGCAGGTGCAAGGATCGTCATATCTTTTATTCCCATCTCAGGCAGATACTGAATGCATGACATCAGCCGGTAAATGTAGTTCTGCCCAAATCAACAAGCCATAGCAACCCGTCAACACAGGCCGCAGTGGGCAGGCCGCAGTGGGCAGGCCTCCTGGGAGGCGATCAAACTGCCTCATCCATCCGCCATGATGTTAGAGCCGCTACATTTGCTCTAACGATCCAACCCATCAATTATCTAAACCACTCTGCTGGACGCTCTGACTCTAAATGTATTTAGAGAGCTGTAGCAAATCCAAACATATACCTCTTAACTATAGTAACGCTCGCTCTGCCTTAGTGACTTTATTTTACAGTCTGTGTCAAGAGTGACTGCAAGTCAGTAATACCGTGCACAGGGTGCAATCCCTACAGTGAGTCAGAACGATAGAGCGTTTGGAAAAACTTGTTCACCAACAGAAGAAAAACTCAGTAACTCAGTAAGTCCATGCATGACTCATCATCTCTCTGAACGGTTTACACTGAGTAACATTATCCAACAACTGCTTGCAATATATACTGTTGGGAAAACAAATTAAATTTAGATTTAGAGCCCTAAATCTCCAGAGATATTAAGATATAAATAGTTACAAGAGAGAATAAATATATCTGTTACGCTTGTTAAAGTTAAGTGTTGTGAAATGAAAGTAAAATAACAAATTTTTACCAGGTAATGTATTTGACGCCTTAAAATGTGCAGATCTTATTCACTTTCATATCAAAACAGGCAGATATGTGTGGGGCTCCTCTGAAATGAGTCTAATTTTACAATGACCACACCCTTAAGTTACAGGTGGGAGTGTGGTGAGTAATTGGAAACAAAAGGAATCTTTGGAAAATGACTTAATGACTCAAGTTCCCATGTAATATTATATGATGTACATGTCTTTCGTTTACTTGGTGAAGCACCATCAGGTAAGGGCAACGTGGACAGAAAACATTTTAAAAAACAGAACATCATGCCTGAATGCTCATTATGAACTTGGAAACAACAGTTTTACAAAAAAAAAAAAAAATTAAAAAAAATCTTTTATCACATGACTGAAATGTCATATTCCTGTGGCAATAACTAAATCATTACCATTGCTGCTTAGCAAACTCCAGCCCTTGGTTAATGCTTTGAGATGTGGCTGAAAGTACTCAAAGGTTTTCACTAAATTAGCACAAATCAACATTATGGATTTCACAGAATATGATCACAGAATAAGTCCTTAAAATAAGATTAATCTAAGGGGACTTCTGAATTGCTGTATTGAATCGCCTGTAATCCTCTCCAGGATCTGAAAACACTCCTTTGTACACTCATTCACTATTCTCTGTATAATCCTAACACACTCAATAATTCATTACATTCTGAGCAGTCAGTTGAGACTTCGGGCCCTAATGACTCATCATCATTTGACCGTGTAAAGTCACACAATTAGAACATTTGTGCAACGAACAAATATGACACACTGCATTGTGGGATTGTTAGCAGAAGGTAACGCGTATGATGTCATTTTCATGGTCATGACGCAGAGCACAGACTTCACACTTGGAGAGGGGTTTCTTGCATAAGTATAAATATAATTTTATAACTGAATTCCCTTATTTTTTGGAGGTAAACACAAACTCCTGTGGACCGAAACTTACACAGCAGAGGGAAGGTGATTCCAAAGATGAAGACCATGACACCACCACACAGAGACAGCAGAAAGTAACTGGTGACCATGACCCCGATGACAAACAGCGTGGGGTTCTTCCTTTTGAAATTCTTGACCATGGCTTTGTTCTCTCCTGCCCACACTGAACCCATGAAGACCAGCGCCACCACGGTTCCTCCCAGAAACATGCCAAACGGGTTCAGGAACCTGGATGTGGAGACATCAAAACGACAAACTGTACAGGGCATTTTTTTCAAATAGCGCAGCCTGCTGGTGGTAACAACAATAACAAACACCACGGTAAACACCAAGTAAACCATTAGAGGGCAGATGCCTGCAGTAAGGCCTGTACTCATGATTTCCACTACATCATCCTCTATTCAAAGAAAAACTATCCAAGCATCTTGATATTAAACATCACGACCAAATAGCAGCAGTGATGCGTGACTAACGGGAGCTGCAGATCTAACGTAGCATCGCTGATTCACTCATAAACGCTCAACATCACGATAAACAACGATATTTCATTTAAATTAAAAGCATCTGTGGCTCCAACAGAGTGAGGCACTTGCACACATTTAAGCGAGCTAACTGTGGTTTAATAAGTGAAAACGAAGATATTTAACTGATATGTGCGTGAAGCCTAGCAAGGTAAATGTCTAAAAGGCAGGCCTTTATTAAGGAGTCACAGCGCCTCAGAGGTTGGCACAACAATGCCAAATGTTACAGAAATAGCCTGGGTGTGGACAGACGGAAGCTATGCAGGCTAATTGAGCACGGAGCCAGAGATGCTAGCTTTCCTGGGCTGGTATGCTAGCTGAACTTACCCTACAATGAGGAAAACCACCAGAGCCGCGGCGAAATAATTCGTCTGGTAGTACAGCAGATTACTGATGACTCTGTTGTTCCACTTGGTTAAGTCTCCGAACTCAGGTTTGCTAAACCGATCCGCACCGGGGAAGAAATCATCCCACGGTCTGAGGGGTGCGAGCTCCATCTTCGCTGCCATGTCTTCAACGTGTAGCCAAGACACACACAAACACAAACATACCCCGCACGCGCTGCGTAATATTTTGACAGGTCAGCTGATCAGCGATCTGAGCTTAGAGGAGGCGAGTGGAACCAGAGCCCGTAATCGCGCTTAAGATCTCGCGAGAGTTCTCTCTCTAAGTGTTTTGGATATTTAGACCTGCGTCAGAGGTTGCGCAGCACCACCGCTTTACTCAAGGAATTCATTGAATACAAAAAGTTGTCAAAAATAAAAAAATAAAGGAGGTAATAAAAGAAACGACCACCGGGGGTTTTAATTTGAACAAATCTAACAAACGAATATGCAAACATATACATTGCATTGGTTAAACGCATGTAGAGGTTTGCATAGATTACATAGGCTATTTTGTTTGGTGGAAATTAATGAGAAATTTCTTTCAGGCGACATAAAGGTTTTGTTAACTTACGTATATGTGTTTGTCTACTAATTCATTTATAAAATCTTTGATCTTCAAATATCTGTAAGTTTAAAAGGTGATTACGTAAATTAAATTTATTATTCTGTAATACCAATGGTAATAATGTATACCAACTGAAAATATTATGAATAATAAAGAAAAAATTAGGTTAGCTTGCTTTGCTGACTACGTTTGTTAAACTGACTATTTTACTCTATTAATGGTCATCTGGAGAAATGTAATCACCCACAAATATTGTACAAAGCCATTCCAATAAGCTCTTCTGAGTGATTCTGATGATGGAAAGAGAAATCCGATGGCCCTTTAATGAACTGAAGCAGGAGAGGACTGTATTTACATGAATGATACCTTGCCCCCGTGGATACTAGGCGCTGCTGTGCGCAGCTATGACACTCGGAAACACAGCCGTCACAATCGAGGACATGGGACCGTGAAAGTATGGCGGATGCCGAGGAGCCGTAAGTCTCAATGGACGAAAAACACAATTTTGCGGTAGTTAAATCCTCGGCTTTTCCCGTTAAACCGGTGTGCGTTAACTCCGTGTTACGTTCTTCTTTCAGGGAGAAGAAAAGAAGGCGAATAGAGGACCTGACTGAGAAGTTAGTGACGAATGCTAAATAAAGGTCTCTGACTGGCAGCAGGTTTGCGTTGCACTGTGAGCAGCGACTCCTGGGCCAGGAGACATGGAAATAAACATTTTCTCACGAGACACTCTTAACTACCTCTTTTCCTATATGCATGCTGCAATTCATCCATATACACAGTGCGTCCGTTCACCGTGCCAAACTAATGCAGAGCTCTGCACTGCACCACTCCTGCATCCTCTTTGCGAGAAAAATCCGGAATGATCATCACATCGGTGTCCTTGTTTACACACCAAGGAGGTTTTAAGAATGCAGTTTTGTTCAAACTCAAAGGGTGTCAACAAAGCAAAGTCAAATATGTCAACGACCCATTTCAATAAACGGCAGTTAAGTCTGAGCACGGTGGTTTCTAGGTTGTTTTGACCCATCAACAGAAAGTAATACGCGTGTGCGCTGACTGCATGCCCTGGAGCTGTCACATCTTTAACTGACGAGTGATTTCCCCCAGTCATGTTTCTTTGAATCACAGAGCACAAAAAAAAGAGTTTTATGTTGCCAAATTATTATTTTTATTATGCCCTTCTTGGATAATCATATTTTGGCCTCGCAGATCTATTTTTGACTGACTGCAATCCTAGCAGACAGTCAAGGACAACTCCACTGTCTAATTTAATAGATTTGGAGCTAAATAAAATGGGTTATACTTAATCACTGATCAACAATTGCTTGCCTAGTTTTTTCACTGGTCTGGGTGCCTTCATAGTTGCACATTAGCTGAAATATAGAACGGCAGCCTGTTCTTCTTCATTAAGCTCCTTTCTTTTATTTTAATGTGTTTATTAACCCCCATGACTTTGACTAATACAGCCAAATGCTTTCTTTCACTGCCTTCTTCACACAACTTTCAGGAAAGCTCTCTCTTGGAAAACTGAAAATGTATGTAATAAGGGATGAATGCCATTATGAGAGAGATAAGTGGGTGTAAGCGTTATGGTGCAAAGTTCAGTGTGTCTTGGTGTGCTGTGTGTCCAGAATGGCTGTAGATGGCGGACACAGGGACGGTGGTTGCGACTGGGATGGTCGGTGGAATCACGTGAGGAAGTTTTTGGAGAGACCCGGGCCGTTTACCCATCCTGACTTTGAGCCGAGCACCGAGGTGACACATAAGCACGTTTGATGGAGGCTGGAGAGCGTTCTTTTCATACTTCAGACCTAATCCTTTGAGTGTGATAAAGCGTAGTTTAAGGTCAAAGTCCATTTTAATTTTAAATTTGTCATCTCAGTCTCTACAGTTCCTGTTGGAGACCTGCAAGATTCTGGTCATTGGCGCTGGAGGACTTGGATGTGAGCTCCTCAAAAATCTGGTAGGAAATTGCTTTAATCTACATTATATTAGTGTACTTAATGAAATGTAAGTTCCTATGTCATCTTGTTGTGCTTTAGGCCCTGTCAGGGTTTCGCCTTATTCATGTGGTCGACATGGATACAATTGATGTGTCCAACCTCAACAGGCAGTTTCTGTTCAGGTAGGTTTCAACTCTTTTTTTTTTTTTTAATGAGATGTCATTGTATCTGTGACTGAGGGACATGAATATTCCTCTTGGTGACTAGTAGTAATGTAACAGCTCCAGCTTGATAAAGTCAGATTACATTCAACATCTCATATGTCCTGTGATAAGCTGTTAAATTCATCCATTTAGACCCAAAGATGTGGGACGACCAAAGGCGGACGTGGCGGCCGACTTCATAAACAGTCGTATCCCCGGGTGTAAAGTCGTCCCGTATCCTTTGCAGCAGCAGTTTTTACAGCTTAAAGCAACTCTGCTTCAGTTTGCGTTGTATATAACATGTTGGCAGTGATTGTTATTCCTTATTAACAACATGCAGTCACTTTAAAAAGATCCAAGACTTTGACGAGTCTTTCTACAGGCGTAAGTGTGGTTCCTACACGATCCGTGCATTAGCAGAGCTTTACATAATGCACTACTCTAACTTAATACACGTCTCTCCTCACAGAGTTTCACATCATCGTCTGCGGACTGGACTCCATTATTGCCAGACGCTGGATGAATGGGATGCTGGTAAGAAGTTTTAATTGAGTTAATTGTACTTCAGTGTTGTCTTTAGGGTATGTGTGTGATGCGTAGTGAGTTATGATGTTGTCTTCTCTAGATATCCCTCCTGAGCTATGAAGATGGAGCCCTGGATCCCAGTTCCATCATCCCGCTAATTGATGGAGGAACCGAGGGCTTCAAAGGAAACGCTCGTGTCATTCTGCCTGGCATGACTGCATGCATCGACTGCACACTGGAGCTGTACCCACCACAGGTCGCTATTCAGCAGCGATTTGTTTTCCACTTTCGCGTCATATTCATGTAAATTCCATTTTTCCGTCGTTAATGAATGGATGGTACGACAGGGCAGCTAATCGTCCTGTTAATCCTTTACGAAAGCGTTCACATCTGCTGTTCAGCTCGTCTTATTGGTAGGAGAATACACAGGGGGTGATGTCTCGCTTTTCCATCTGCAGCAGCAGCTGTTTGTTTGGGTGCAGAAAAAAAGAAAACGTCCTAGGTCGTAAACATGAGCAGCGATAACTGCCAGACTGAACAGACACTGAGAGATACAGACGTGCAAAACCTGCACAATGGGGACTACTGCACCAAAGATTTTGCCAAAACACACCCAAAAGAAAATGTGACCATAAAATTCTGAAAAGATTTGATATATGGCTTTTTAATGAACAGCCCCTTTCAGTGAATTCATGCTTGATTTTAATTATACTGCCCACAGATTAATTTCCCCATGTGCACTATTGCGTCGATGCCTCGGCTACCAGAACATTGCATTGAATATGCCAGAATCTTACAGTGGCCCAAAGAAAAGCCATTTGGAGGTAAGCTAAAACAGTCTTTTTTTACTTTAACACATCTAATCACACTTCTTTGTGCGTTCATTATTACAGCTAACATCAAAAGCTAATAACCAGGGTCGTCTTCTTCTCCACCAGAAACCAGCTTAGATGGTGACAATCCAGAACACATCCGGTGGGTGTTTGAAAGAGCCCAAGAAAGAGCTGCAGAGTTTAACATCACAGGAGTGACATACAGACTCACTCAAGGTGAGCGTGTGAATGAAAGGACAATTTTTGTTCAGCGCTGTCTTTCGACATTATTCAGGCTTTTTCTTTTCTCGGTAGAACTGGTACATTTCTCACCACAAACGACAGCTCGGTCTCATTTACAAGTTTCTACAATAGAGTGCTGAAATGTAACAAGACGGTGTTTTTTTTTTTTTGTCCCGCAGGAGTTGTGAAGCGGATCATTCCTGCCGTGGCGTCGACTAATGCTGTTATTGCCGGTATGAAGGCAATGGCTGTTGCCGTTCAGAGACGTTGACTGAAAGGGCCAGTTTGAAAGAGCAGATGTGACGTTTCTGAAAAATCTTTGGCGGAAAATCAAGAAGAGTGAATATTTGTCTAAGAGGCTTCTTATTTCTACCCAATTTAGAATGACTGTCACTTTTACATTGTGTCAGCCACAGCTGTCTCGCTGGTTAATGCAGATTCTTGATTGAAAACCGTGTCTCCTTTGGAGTTTTTAACATTTCTGAATTAACCCTATGAAAAGCACCAACCATGCAAAAGTTATCTCTTGTATTACAGTGCAGAGATTCATGCATGCTCCTGGATTTATACTTAATTGTGTGTGTGTGTGTGTGTGCTTAAACAAAAGCCAAATGCACACGAACCCCTCACTAACTATGGTTGCTAAACTATGACTGAAAACTGCTGTTTCGTGGAGGGGTTCAGCAAACAGTAAATTATAATTAATTGTAGTAATAAATTGAATTTTTGTCCTCTCTTCTTTATAGCTGCCTGTGCCACAGAGGTTTTTAAAATTGCTACAAGGTTAGAAGCCAAAAAATAAATAAATTTAATTATCTGCTGACTTGTCAAATGACTTAACATCAGCTCTTATGTTGCAGTGCGTATATTCCTTTAAATAATTACCTGGTCTTTAATGACGTGGATGGACTGTACACCTACACTTTTGAAGCTGAGCGAAAGGTTTGTTGTGTCCTAACCGTTCAGCAATCATAGCCGTGAGTTTCTGACATGTTTGTTTTGGGAGGAAGCGAAACCAGTAATGGCTTTTGTCATCTTCGATCTGTAGGACAATTGTTCAGCTTGCAGCCAGGTGCCTCAGGATCTCCAGTTCCCTCCTTCAGCCAAATTACAGGAGGTTTTAGAGTACCTTACAGAGAACGCCTCTCTGTGAGTATTCAGAAATTAAAATTGTTCAATGCTTCTTTAAGTTAAAATCTTAATGATTTAGTTAAATATGTTTATACATGTTTTCTAGACAAATGAAATCCCCGGCTATCACCACAACTCTGGAAGGGAAGAATAAGACGCTGTATTTGCAGGTAACATGCAGTATTTAATGTGTGAGACTGCTGCTTGGTGTTGGATCGTTATAAACTAAGAATAAACTCCTTTGTGATTCCAGTCTGTTAAGTCCATCGAGGAACGGACCAGGCCAAACCTCTGCAAGACTTTGAAAGGTAATGAGAGGCTGTGCTTTGATCACTCCCTGCCTTTCCCCAGAGTGACCTGTAGCTGCTGACAGCGATGATGACGTGTGCATGTGCAACCTGTTTTCTCCTCTGACGCAGAGCTGGGTTTGTCGGACGGACAGGAGCTAGCCGTGGCCGACGTCACCACGCCCCAGACGGTTCTCTTCAAGCTCAATTTCACCAACTGAACATCGATTACAGCGAGCAGCACTGATGTTGGGTTGACTGCATCCGAATGCAAACTGGGTCTAGCATCACAAGGTTACTGTGACGCTGCAGTAGCACATTTGATATGATGTAAATAAAATATGTATCTTTTGTGAGACAGATTTGCTTGTCATGTGGATGTGGAGTCGTTTAACAACATTGTTGTTTTTTTTTCTATTAGTAATGTTTACTTTTTTGTTTATTTGTCTTGTGTTGACTTAAGTTGTAGCTCTTTCCGTGTCAATCACATCAGAATAATCATGTACACTGTGCTTTAATAAAGTTTTATTATCACGCAGAGGAAGCCTCCTTCACCAGTTTAATTTGTCGTTATAAGTCTGTTGTTAGGATGTTTTTTCATTCCATAAAGTAATTGTTTATGTGCTTTTCTTAAAGGAGTAGTCCCAAGATTTTGTGAAACATTTCACTTTGCCTTCTGTCAGTTAAATATGAAGCTCCAGCCAGCCCGGCTTCTTTTGTTTGGTAGTGAAATGACGGTTTCTTTAAAATGAGGAAAGTGAGACTACTTCATACTTTTGGGGAATAAATATTTTACTTATGAAACCTATTTGAATATTTATATCTCTGGCGTTTTACTTTGAGAGGTGTGATGTGCTTAATTTGTGAAACCGCAAATCCGAGTTTTATGAGACAAACAAACAGGCGTGAAATCCCACCGTTGCTGCTTGCCAAAGTGAGAGCACAAATAAAATGTCTGTTTTGAAATATGGGCTTAGAGGGAAAATGTCGTGAGAAGAAAACAAACCACGGGACCTGGCCTTGACATGCAGTTTATATCCCCCTGTCCACTGTGCGGCAGGATGTAAATACTCACTTTAAGCTTCTTAGGGCTCTAATGAAAGTGGCCGCATATTGTCCCGGAGACAGATGGTTCCTGTCTTGATTAAGTTTTAATTTTGAAAAGCTGACAGGCTTTGCTCGTCGGGTTGATCCCACCGCGTTCATAGGCCAGCACATCTCACACATCGCATCCTGGCTGAGAGGCGGGCTACAGTAACCGCAGGGAGAGGGTCTGACGTGCGAAACCGCAGGTTTTCGCCGGGCTCTTGCTTGTTGTTTCTATCAGCTGCGGCGCTTTTTTTCAGCACCGACGGGTGGCCTCGCCATTTTTTTCTCGCTCACTTTCTGAATCGAGGCGGAAAAAACCCGAGAAACTCGGGAGGGGGGTGGGTCGTACCCGCTGCAAACTTTTGCATCATCGCTGAAACGATCACGAAAATGGTAGGCGCGATGTTAAGCCAAGCACTGACGGGGGCTTCAGCAGGAGCTTGTCGTGTTTATCAATAACCTGCGCAGAGGTAAGTGGTTGAATATTTCAAATATTGATTTCAGTTAAAACTTACTGTTGAGCCAGATTCAATAAGCCTTGGTTGTATTATTTTGTTTACTCCATAATTGATTTTTAAAAACAGGCAGACTTAGTTATACTGATGATTATATTACAGGGCAGCACGTGTGTGTATGCAGGCCTAACAGTGGTAGTAGATGTGTTCATGGATTATTAGTTACTGATTAATGAGGAACGATGCTTTAATATAAAAGTGCATACACAAGTAAAACTTAATAAGAGTTTTAAAACATGATTAACAATAAAAATTAATTGCCCACTGCTTCGCTTGTTCCAGCCTCTCAAATGTTGCTGCAGTTTCTCAGTTATATGAGATTAGAAGTTAAATATCTTTAAGTTTTGGACTCGAAACAAAGCAATTTCAAGCTCTGGCTTGAGGGAAGTGCGAAGGATATTCATTTTATTGACAGTGGAAGAATGAAAGAAACCAACTCTGCAGATTCATCAATAAAGGAAATACTCTCTGCAGGCCTAAAACTTTGTATGCAAAAAGCCTCAGCCGGTGAATGAACACCTCTTCAGCCCACTAGTGATGCTTCACCTGACTTTCACTTTCACCTTTTATCGCTGTAGTCTGACATAAAAATGCACGCCCCAGTTTTTGCGTGACTCACGCCGAATGCAACTTGTTTTGGAAGGAGAGTTTACAGCTTCGAACGCGGAGATGTTTACAGCTGAGGGGATAATGTGAGTCAGAAATGAGTGTAAGGACCCACTCTCATCTGCCTCCAACATTGCCTCTGATTGGGCTTTTATTGGCATTTCTTTGATTTGCCTTGGCTTGACTGAGCTCAGTGATGTGAGAGTCATAATTGAGCAAATAGATGCGATGATCTTATGAACCACATATCAAGAGTCAGGAGACATCAGAAGCCTTTAAAAGCCATATTATTTGACTTTATGGTCACGCACTGCAGAAAAAAAGCTGTTGGCCTATTTTTAAGTCTTCATGAAACTCTTTTTCTGTGCAGGCAAGATGAAGTTGAACGCATTGGCTCGACCATTACACCCCAGCCTCCTGCTTCTTTGTATAGTAATCTTCTGCAGCCAGCTAGTGTCCACTGGCAACCAAAGCTCCCGAGGACAGACAGGTGAGAGTCAGACCCAGCCAGACCAGTCACACCCCCCTGAGGGACTCATTAGGGCTCCTGGTCACCAACCCGGTCGCCTGGTGCAGAGTTCAGTTTAAGCAACAAGGACCTGAAACTCTTTGTGCTACTCAGCAGAAACATGAAGGAAATGGTGAATGTCTCTTCTCATTGTTACTTAGAGCCGAGCTGTAAGACAGATGATCCAGTTATCCAGTTATCCAGTCATTTGCCACTCAATTAGCTGAATGTAATCATACCCAGCATAATGTTGCAGTGGAGGACAAAGTATTAATATACTTTACTTCAATAAAAGTACCAATAAAATAACGTAAATTCAAGTAATTGATTTGAAACCATATTTCAGTAAAATAAGTATAAACGACAAAATATGATAAGTGAAGATACTGGTTCTGCAAAACAACTAATCCTGACATATTGTCATGTATTATTATGTGACTAATAAATATTGTTATTATACATCACATTAGATACCTATGAATCAATGTATTAGCACCATTTTCACTGCTTTATATGCCTCTAGGTGGTTTAATTCACTGTTCCCAACCAAGTTGTCGGGTCCCCTACAACGACGAATAATGAGCAAATGTTTTGCAATCTAATACTTTAATATGGACAATCAGGAACCTTTGCTCCATGACATTTAACAACAGACAAAAAAATAGAAACTACTACAATTGCTCCTCAATAGGAAGCCTACAGGCTCCCTCAAACACACACACACACACACACACACACACACACACACACACACACACTTCCCCAGCGATCCAGGCTGTTCAGTTAATATTGGAGTAAAAAATACAATATTTCCAACTGAAACATAGTGAAGTGGGAGTACTACTCTAAATTGTACTTAAGTACATGCACTCTCCACTAGTTCCTCAACCTTGCATGGATAACTCTACAAAGAAACCCGAGATTTGTCCTTGCCCTGCATCGATTTTAGTCTGATGTTAAACTCTACTTTAATTATGAATAACCATTCCATCGCTGCAAGTGTTGTTGGTTATGCGGCCAGACAGACACTCCTGTTGTAAACGGGCAAAATGCATGCATGTTTTATTTATCTTGATGTTTTAACTTCAGCTTTGTTGCACCCCTTCAGCTAGCATGAATAATCAGTGGTCTTATTATCACACGCAGCAAAATTCACTTCCTTTTATTTTGTATTTGCGTGAAATGCTGCTGAGTCCGAAGCAGGACGGATATTTCTGCTGTTTGTTCTGCTCATGGTGCTTTTTTGCCACTTGGTGGTGCTGTAGCTTTAGAAACATCAAAATTAGGGCTGCAGTAATTGCTTTGCTCACTTGGTCATCTGAGGGAGTGTAACAAAAGGGCACTAGTTATTTGAATTTAGCACCTAATAAAGCAAAAAAAAAAAAAAAATCATTGCAGTTGTTTGACAATAACACTGCCATCCGCAGAGGCTGAACTCACTCCAGCCGCCTCTACTTGTATGCAAAACATAGTAAAAGAAATTGTCACCTTTCCCTGGAAATTCTCTTCCTCAGGGTCGAAGCAGGAGAAGACAGGGACTTGTGAAGTGGTTGCTGCTCATCGTTGCTGCAATAAGAACAAGATTGAAGAACGCTCTCAAACAGTCAAGTGCTCCTGCTTCCCAGGACAGGTGGCGGGGACAACAAGGGCTCTGCCCTCTTGTGTTGAAGGTAATATTACTGAAACCCTCTTCTCCTGCTCTTAACTGGAAATTTCTGACATGACATGAATATATTATTTGTAGAATCAGGTTAGTCAGTTTTTCCAGTGTCCACTGATACTGAGGCTGAGAGAGTATGACATCTGATTCCGACAGGTTTTTTTTTCCCAAACAAGCCTTTTTTGAAGTCCTTCCTCTAAAAAATGACCTTCTGTGGTGTGTTTTTCTCCAGCCTCTATTGTGCGTCAGAAGTGGTGGTGTAAAATGGAGCCGTGTCTTGAGGGGGAGGAGTGCCGAGTTCTCCCTGACCTCACTGGCTGGTCATGCATCTCTGGGAACAAAGTAAAGACCACAAAGGTGAGGAGAGGGCTTGCATTAGTCTGAGTCACAGCAGTACCTACACTGTACAAAAGACTTGATACAAAAAGGCTTGAATTTCAGACATGGTATTCATAGATGCTTAAAGCAGCCGTACGCCAAATCTCCTCCTTTTTTTTATTGCATTACTCTTAGTCAGAACAGGGGCCGACAGACTTGTGAATACTCATCATAAAGCTTTATTTTAGTAAGCCCTCCTTTGATGCCGAAGGATTCCACAATCAAGCATAATCACTGCTCCCATTGGCCATATCAACCCTCTTGCTCCGCACCAGGCACAGTGGGCTCAGAAAACTTAATTCTCTAATCTGGCGAATGATGGGGCCAAGAGGACAAACATGAAATAAGCTGTAAACTAATACTGAACATTAAAACCCATGTAATTAAATCTGACGGCCAAAGGAAACCCCAGCACATTTAGAAATGCACTTTCACATGACTTGACTTTTTATTGAACTGTTTTATGTGTGATGTGTGATTCCTTGGGGGGGGGCATTTTATAGTGAAAAAGGAACAAGTTAGTGATGGCAGCATAAAGCCAGTGATCAAAAGATGCCCAGTAGTCCTGAATTTCAATTAAAAGTACAAACAAATCAAAATATACTTGAAGTACCATGGCTCATTTTAGAATGACCTATATCTTAATGCTGCAGTGGGTAAACGAGCTAACTCTAATTACTTTGTACACTGCTTGCGACGCCACGCCTGAAGGTTCGTACTCTTATCTTAGCCCATTAAATATGCGGCATTCATCGTGACTTGACCCATCAGTTTCAGGTTTAGATGTCCCCGAAGCCTATAGAAAAACAATAAACGCAGTGATTATATTTATGCTTTAATGTTCGGACTGTACGCTTCGCTTTTGAACATAAAAGGAAGGTGGAATAATAAATGACGCAAGTCTGACAGAAACTGATGGAGTGTAAACTTTTCACATGCTACAAAATGCTAAAGTTAGCGAATGAAGCCCGCCTTATATTTTGGAATAGGAAACTACTGTCACTACTGGAGGCGCTAAGTTAGTTAGCTGTGAACGCCTACAATCAGGACTAACATTGAGCTATGATTGGAAAAACACAAAAGAAATGTTCACATCCACTTAGCTTGATATTAGATATAGTGAAATTATTTTTATGTAAATGAAGAAAACCAGAGTTGTGGAACTGTAACTTCACATGTTCTTGTTCTCAGGTGGCGCGGTAGCCAGAGAGATGCTCCATCTAATCAGCATAAGCCCAGCCAAGCCAGCAGTCACCTTAACTAACACCGGACTCTGAGGACAGTGAACGCCTCGTCAGATAGAGCAAAGAACAATATAGATTTAATTAGATATCTCCTAGCTGAGCTTTAAACTGCAGGAACTCATTATTTTAATTTCTTTTGGCATGAACGCAATTTTGGTTGGGGTTAATCCCGTGGAGTGGACAATCTATTAGCAATTGACTTAAGATAAAGTGACGCTGCACCTTTTTTCCCCAGTCCAAACAGGCTGCTACTGAAAGAGTCTGTTTCAGTGTTCCAGTGCTTGATATGCTGAACACATTGTGATGCACTCAATCAAAGTTTGGATGGGCCTGCTGGCAGACACTTAAAAAGAGATTTTGTGGATTTTCAGCAGGCAGAATGTGAATCCAGTCAGTGGCTTGTGACTCTCTCTGCCGATCAAAGCAGAAAACCACAAATACTGAGAAATTTATGATTATGTAGCATTTGTAGATAATGCTGTCCCGTAGACTTACTCTGAGCTCTGTAAAGAGGTCAGATCCCATTGGACTACCCCTTACCACGAAGAGGCACTCTTACAAACAGTCTGTACTCTACACACACACACACACACACACACACATAAACACACACAAAGGCTGCTTTTCGACTGGTTGGACAGGCCACCACCTGCAAGGCTGTGATGGCATGCACACAAGCATGAAGCTCTGATGCAAAACAAGGACTGTTTGAAATGCTAATCATGGGGAGAAAGGGGAGAGAGAAGAGAAGAGGAGCTTCTTCACTGTTGAGAGTATTTACATCATGCTTTTGTTTGTCTCCCTAAACTGAGTACTCCCGTGGAGGGAACTCCGCTTATAGTAATGATGGGAAACATTGGAGACTCTCTGCCTTGAAGCAAATGGTAGCCGCTAACAGAACAGAATGTTTACCATTATTACCACTTCATCAGTCGTCCTCTTTATATGAATAATATTCCTTCTGGACCAACCCTGATTGCCTCTCTTTTATCTCTCGAGTTCAGTCAGACACTCTGCATTTTACCTTTGCAATGACGAGACATTTTATGATAACACAAATAGAGCGGCTGCAAATCATCCTCTCTCTGAGGTGTCAGGCTTGTATGAATGCCACATGCTGTGCTAGCTGAAAGCAGATGAATTCTAAGCAGTTTGCTCAACATTTACTTAACGCAAATTATGCATTTTGATTGTTTCGGTAGAAGGGACAAGTTTCTTACACTCGCACAGTGGGCTGTGACGCAGTCCTAAGCACAGAGCGCACGGCCTTGCAAACATTTAGGTTCAAATTGTTTTTGTTAATCTCAGCAGCAGTTTGAATGCAATCAAAGTGATAAAATAATGTAAGCTTGCACATGTCATTACCATAGTGGTAATAATGATATGTGAGCCCCTCCTCTAAATCAGGACTGTCATCCACCAGTAGAGGATATATAAATCTGCCTTTGGTGATGAAAGAAACTGCTTTTGCAGACTCACTGAACCCTTGTTCATGGGTCGTCATAAACAGCAGTGGCTCGACCATGTCAGTACGTGTCACACGGTAAATACTTTTATCAACCCATCAGGAGCTTGTGATGCAACTGACAACAGTGTTACAAACATGATCTGACACATCAGTCAGACGAAGTAGGAGGACAGTGGTTCAACAGGCTGTTTACAAAAGACCTCAGGTGTACGGTGCTACGGTGATCTACGCTTAAACCAAAACTATTAAGTATTGTCTCTTAACCTTTGGATGGATTACGTACATAAACACATAACACCACATGTGGACTGTTAAAATCATTTTTCAATCAATAATATTCTCTAGTTTCACAATCTCAGTCATGATTTGAAGCTTTTGTGTCTCTGATCTTCAATATGTTTAGGTTTCAGTCAATCTGAGGATCAATGACTGATAAATCTTTCTGTAGGCCACACAGACTTTTTTTTAGATCTGGTGTCTGGTTTGGCATTCCCATGCTGGTCCTCTTCTAGTAATGCATTAACCTTAAAAGACTGTTTTTCCAGAGCTGCCATAGCTACAGAGCAACTAGGTGAATGGTGGATCCTATGGCATCATAAACACCTGGACTGTGTTGATGTTATTACTCTCACTGTCAGAAGAGGGAGTCAAAAGTTCTGTACTGTAACGTTAATGAAAAACATTATTTGTCAGACTATTTTCACTTTTGATTTTGCTTAGTTTTGGCCACTGTAGCTTCTGTTGGATTCAGACAAACTGTTGATAATGATGTATACAAACTGTGTGATTAAATCAACAAATATTGAGTTTTTTTTAAACCTTTATGTTCAAACTGTTTTGAGATTGCTGTATTTTTTAGGATATTTTAATTTTAACTTCTCAGGCTTAGATAGGCTGGTATTTAAACTACTTTTGCAAGTTAAACTCAGGAGTTGGATGGGCTGCTCTAGAAGTCCAACAGCAGCCTCATCCCCAAGTCTTGCTCGTTGTAACATTCCCCTGTCTTGTGTTTATGTATTCATATTCATCACTCATTGAAGTTAAAGGTCCCAAGATTCTCCGATTGTTCCTGAAACCTGAGTAGACCTGGACAAGAAAGCTTCGGAAAGATCAGGAACTCACAGTGCTACATTTTCTCACCGACTTATTTTGCAGAAGCTGCAAAATAAATAAATAAATACAATAAGAATAAAAAAGTAGAAAGATAAACCTGCTGGGAATTGAACTGAATAAGTTGTGACTTCCATATTACAACCTTCCTTACACTCTCGTCTCTGTTAACTTATTTTTTTACATGCATATAGAGATTTACATTTTTTATTCCTATATACTGTACAGGGTATGTATCGCACTATGGTTGTTTATTGTATGTACCATAACATGCAGCCACCTTTATGGCCATATTTTGTCAAATAAGAAATTCTGTTTTTCAAATTGTCAACAAGAACTAACTTTTTGGAATAAAAGTTCGAAATAAGGTAAAATCTTTCACACCTCAGAGGGGTTTATGTCGACACTGACAACACGCATCCTCAAATTTGTGCCTCTATTTCTTAAAATACCACCAGCGCTCACAACTTTCTTTTTCAGATTCGCTTTCAAAGGAGCTGGTGTGACATTCATTAGGTGACTCTCAGATGTGTCTTAGATAAATTCTGCGATTCATACGCACTCACCCGGCCTCTTACAAAACAACTGTGCAGTGCTGCCTCTTTATCTGCAAAGTAAACTTAAAGCCAGTCAAAAGAGCTTTATCTCTGCTCCTCAGTACAAATTGAGTGGAAACCCTCTGAGCACCTGCCATAATACATGGCTTTAAAAATAAAAGCCATATCTTAACTTTAAAATGAAAGCAGCCAAAATGAGGTAATTAAGGTAGGAGTTATAGGATCTCCACTCTTTGCTGGAATATGCTGTAAGAAAAGGGGGGCGGGGGGCTTTTACAGGTGAGTCAAATTAGAAATATTATTTAAAAGGTTATGAACAACTCTTTTCCTCTTTTTTGATTCTCATAATTCAAACCAGAGTCACAAATAACACATTGCTGGCAGCTTATTTGATATCATTTTGCAGGTGATATGTGGCGGGGAACCTTCCCTCTCTTGTGACTGTCTATTGGGGGCAGTAGTTCATGTTCACTAATAGAAAGCGAACTGTCCTGGGGCACATGAAAAACATAATGGAAACGCTGTTCTGTTCCCCTTTAACAACTTTTTCCTCATCTGGAGCTGACACTTGTAATAAAAAATGTAAACACAATCCTCCTTGTCTCTCTCTCTCTCTCTCTCTTTGTGTGAGTGTGTGTGTGAACTAAATTAGCCTTCTTTTACTGCAGGCAACTATATAGGCGACTCGGAGCAATAGACTGAAAGTAGTTTGGTTATGGCTGAGAGGTTTCATCTATTTGCTTTGTCATTATGCATACGTACTATCTTGAATAGAGATGACTTTCCTTTTTTGCTTAATTAAAACAGAGAGCTGAACAATTACACTTTAATGAACAAACATTAATTGCACAATATTAATGTTATCAGCTGTGTGTGATGTATTCATATGCATTCATGCCTCGTGGCTGTATCTTGCATTAATAAAAGACAGTGTTGTGCACCCTGAGGAGAGAGACGTTGCCAGTACTGCAATAATAATCATTCCATAACTTGCCAAATAAGTAGATTTTACATATATATATTTTAAACAAGGCATTACTTTCTTCACCCAAGTAATTATGAGGATTAAATTCAATGGTTTCAAATCATCACAACAAGTGGTTTACAGCTGTTTACAGATGGGTTACAATAAGTAAAAGTCACTGCACTCAGCCAAAAAAACAATCTGGCTCACAAATAAAAAATAGTGTTTTGCAGGGTTTTAAAAAGTAGAAATATAACAAACATAACCAGTTCAGAAATGCTGGCAGGTGGGTTTTGTTAAGTTTGGATGGAGCGAGGCAAAAAGGTCCCCCCTCCATGTTTTCCCCAGTCTTTATGCTAAGCTAATTATCTCCTGCCTTCATAATTACCACACAGTCATCAAAGTAGTTTTGGTCTTTTCATGTCACTCTCAGTGTATTTCCCAAACTCTCAAACTCTTCCCTTATAGATTAGGACTAAATTACTACAAGAAAGTATCAATAAAATGATCTTATATACAATTTTTCAGATGGATCAACCTCTGGTTTGTTGCATGGAGTGTCCTCCACATCACTAAGGGTTCCCCAAAGCAACATGTTCCTTGACACTCGTCCTTCTCTTTACTATTTCAATTTTTGGGACAAATAAGGACAGAGGTTCACCAGATGCGCTCTCAAAGAACGTCTTTCAGCGCGAACCGTGTGCTCATGTTTCCAACCTTCAGATTAGGGCAGCCTAATTTCTCTAAACTATTTTTAAAGTGTCTTGTATGGGTAATTGTGATTTACTGTCAGTCTCCATTAAAGTCAGGCGTACGGGTGAAGCCACAGTGGTGAGGAAGAAAATAACCTACAGCAAGACGCCACAGTGAGGGAGAAGGATTGGACACGAGTCGGTCGCTGCTCATTTCACTTCCTTCGCCTCAACAGATGACGCTCGCATTATGTCATTGTCTGCCATGAAACAAACAAATCAAACCTCAAACAGATCATCTCATGGTGATACACACAGCAGCATCCCTATCTCAAAATGTTTGAGATTATACTTGTTAACACTTTCATAATAAACACTGAACTTTCAGTTCCTTGTAAAGGCGCAAACTGTTTTATGTTCAGGGCTGAGGCATTAGCATCCATACTAGCAGTTTGGTTTAAGTTGTTATTATTTACGAAGAGCACAACTTCAACTTATTTTCAGGTTTTTCCGAGAGGAAATCTTCAGACTGGAAATCCAATATAGCAATAATAAGAGCACGCAGCCCTCTAACTCAGCCTGCAGGCACTTCCATGTCATGGTAAGTCTCCTCTGCTTCTCCACAAAGCCGATCTATTATACCAAACCTATTTTTGCATACCTGTAGTTATTGTGTACTATATGCTGTGTTGTTCACAATAGCTCGACAAAAGGGAGGGGGGGGACTCATCTTTAATTCAAGGCTGGCTTTCTCACACAGAGATAAATCCTCCTTCCATTTATAAGGAGGAAAAAAAAAAGCCTCCAAGTATTCATCTCTCTTTTCAGCAATTATTTAGCCTACCTGTATCGTCTGCAATTTCAGAGAGGGTTTCAATTTTATGTTTCCGAGAGGCATTTAGGTGATGCTCTTACCCAGAGTGACGGGGAGTCGCTTTAAGTGATCCACGTCCACGATTCCAGCGTCCCAGCCCACAACATATGGCCGACACACACTTGTCTCGATCGATTCCACACAATCACATCATGCTCGCAGCAGGTCACACCCTATTCAAATTACCACACCTGGAAACTTAACGTTTTGTTGTATTTTGTCTCCATGTTGCGGCTTGATTCTATTAGAAAACAATTTTTAGCCCTCTGATTTAATTTACTTCCTCACATTTGTCAGTATGAATATCTGTAAGAGCGTCCATGCAAAAACACAAAATGTCAGCCGAGTGCCTCAGCATCGGTCTGACATAACTTGATATAAGCCGGTGCAACAGACACTGTGCCGGTGTCATTGTAAATCTGTCTGTGTTTGCTTTGTGTGATCAACTTGTTATTCCTTTGTGAGGACCTAACGGCATGAAAGGCCTGGTGTTCTCTGCATGAATCATTTAGATGAAAGCCTGAGGAGGAGGGGGAAAGGAGCATGAGGCACCTGATGTCAACTTTAATTAGAATCCAGTTTAGTCCGCGTTACCTTGACTTTGAAATCCCAGAATCCTGCAGGGGCAGTGGAGACAGCTCTCGGTTACAGGATGTGATTAGACTGGGTAATCTTGACGATTGCTCGATACCACAGAAAACAACTGCAAGTAACTTTTACCCTGTTAAATGTTTTGTGTCCTCTGTATGTGTACATAACTAGCAGTTTCTTGTGAGGGTATCCAGTACAAAATCCAGCATTACAACAGCCACGCAGTTAATTTTCTATTCGCCGCTAATAAAAAGCCATTTTGAGCATTGATCTTCTTTCAAGCAGATAATTATCGGTCTGTGGGGATTTGGTCTTGATAGGAGTTATTTCACGCTTAACACCATATCATCATATCCTGTTGCTTTAAGTTACACCTTGATATTCATGGAAACAGAGCAGCGACTTCCAAGTGCAGAGAATGGAGCATGACTAGACTGTCTGAGTGTTTTGAATGAAATGTGTCTTTAGAACAAACCCATGGGAGCCTCAACTCCCAGGACGTCCCTGGTGCATCATAAAAAGAAGTCAGGGCACATCATCATCACTCGTGTCTTATTTCTCACTGTTCTGCAGCTTGATGTGAGACATCAGAGCCTACAGCAGCAGCCCAGAGAGCCACTCGGAAGACTGACAGAAAGTGGAATGCTGCTTGCTGCCATCTTGCACATATTATGCCCATTTAGCGATCCCATGTTGGACAGGAAACGCCGTTTCAAATGCTAGTTCAAATTGCGATAGCCAGAAGCAAAATAAACCGAGACCTAAACGGCATGTACGGCAGTCACTGCTGCCTCGACAAATGGTGTAATTTCAGTACAATGGATGATGGACAGTGTGCTGTAATTTGGCATCTGTGTTTATGCAGCACGAACCACAGCGCAGATGGAGCCAACAGACAACATGTGCAAGGGCAGAAACACAGCAGGGAAACACTGAATACACGCCATTCAGATGCCTATTAATTCACTATTGATCGCTTATTAAACCACACCTAGATTTACAGTACAATGTCCTCCTTCTCATTACCGCTACGTGGTTGTCTCTCCTCATTAGAGTTAATTGAGTCAAATTCACACTCGGCGTGTTAATGAATGCCGATGACAACTGTTAGTATGACAAGTCACAACAGGCAGCAAACTAAGCAAGGTGATACTGGTTGCAATGCCAATAAGCTTAGCATGTCTTTCATTCAGAGCTGAGGTCTCACCCCAGTTCCAGGTAAGCCTCTGGTCCAGTTGCACATTTGCACTGCATTTTTCACAGTGGGTTTCTTGCATAATTCTTTCTAAAATAGCTGAAATTTGCACTGGATTCAGGGTTTTGATAGCCCCATTTGTAATCTGTCACATTGAGCAGCGTTCTCTATGGAAACTTCAGGAAAAAGTCAAATCATTTCTTTTTAACCTGTAACACAGCAGCGGGTTGTATCTTTGGAGGTATTTTCACGACCCCATAGATACCGTCTTCCTAGAAAGATAAAATATTTGCCTGCTGCTGTGGCCTGTGCAGTCCACTTAACCTATGTTCTGCCAAAGAAGAGGAGTAAAGCGGACCGACACGGTTTGTGAAAATGCTGGATTCAAGCATTGGTTTCGCCACAGGAAACCATTTTATCTGCTTGGGTAAGGAGTAGACGTCCATGAGATCACAAAAATGCATTTGGAGATGAATAACAGGTAAAAAAAAAAACCCCCAAAAACAAAAAACAAACCATAATATATATATATATAGACCTCTTGCTCTAAGGTTTGCGTAAGGAATGCAATGAAACAGAATCACAGTGTGTCTTTGGAAATACTGGCGTAAAAAATGTGACGATGGTCTTAAAGGGGACATATTATGAAAAAGACATTTTTCTTGCCTATACATATTTAAACTAGTCCCCCCTCAGCCGACCAACTCAGAGAATGAGGAAGGCAGACAAGTCCTGCATCGTCTCTGCAGCCCACCCTCTGGTAACATGGGGCTCCTACAGGCCGTTCAGATCCAGCTCCTGTCGTTACGTAACCACAGGAGTGATTTACAGAGGCCGTCCTCCTCTGAGTGAAACCGCTGAGAGGGGGCGTTCATCCCGCTAGGTGAAGCTCTCTGTTTCCAGCGGTAAGCTAGCGGTGTGTGGCGATGTCGTCGGTCAGAGCCAGACATGCAGATTGCTCTGCCGTTGGTTGTAAACACCAACACAAATGCCGATATTCTGCATTTTATTCTTTTATTCTTTCCAACCGTTTCCTCCGCTGTTCGCCGTCAGATTCTGGCTCATAGCTATAGCGTACAGCTGCGGGCTGCTCTTCGGGAGCGGTAGCCATGTTGGATATCGGTCCTGCACCGCTCTGCACCCTCCCCCTCCATACGTCATTCAGGCAGCCAATCAGCGCAGCACCTCATTATCATAGCCTCCCCGACCACTCACAACTCTGCATATATAATGAAGGTAGAGAGTGGGAGACTGCAGACCCTCCTCAGAGGCTGAACTTTACATCCAGGACCTGTTAAAACAGTTATCAGTTGCCATAATATGTTCCCTTCAATAGGCTCATGGGTAACTGTCACACTGTTAAATGCTACCCCCCCCAAAGCTCTCTTTTATTTTAGTTGAGATGACAAAGTGCTCAGATTTCACCAGCAGACTCCCAGTATCACATCATATCAGAGAAACCAATAAAAGACACCTCTTTAGTGCATATGAGAGGCTGGTGAAACAGGCGCTCTCTATTCCTGCTTCAAACATTATTGAAGTTGGCAGATCATAGTGTAAATTGGTCAGATGCTGCGACAAAATTCTTTTTAAGTTTAAAAGAGGACTATATTAGAGGCAAATATAAAATATACATATATATCAGGCATTTATATTTTTATCTCATGAAAGAAAACGAACAAGCAGTGCTCTTGAACAAAGCTAAATATAAAGGGGCAGAGGGAAATAATGAAACAAGTGGAAGGTCCAGGAAAAACTTTCATTTCTCCAGAAGATGGATGACACTGCGCAGAGCACCGGCAGTCACCCAGAGGGGCAGAGGCTGTGAGAGCAATGGCAAGTATCCCACTGTGATACTGCATCAAAGTGGTGTAAATACAGAAGCGGGGCCTGTTAGCCATTCATCTATGTGTGTAGTCGTTCTTGGCTTTATATACCTGGTTGTACAAATTGGAAGAGGAACTTCAGTTAATAAACTCGGCATTGGCCCTGAAAAAGTCTGAAGGGGGTGATTTAGATGTTTAATGTCGATGAAACAAATAGTATGAATTTTTGGGAAAAAACAGTAAGAATTAGCTGAAAAGATGCGGCACTTGTATCTAGTAGGCCTAAATATAAAGCAACAGACAGTAAGTTAGCTTAGCATAAAGACAATTGGAAATTGTGGGAAGCTAGACTCTGGGGTGGACAATCGACCAGTACCTTTAAAATGAACACGTCACGTATCATTCGTTCAATCTGTGTAAATAAGTGTAAGTTCACAGTGTTGATAAGACCCCAGACACCGACCAGTCTTACTGCTCACAGCCAAGATTTGTGACTTCACTTCCAGGCAGGCTTTTGTCCAACTAGCTCCTATAATTTCTTTAATATGACCGTCTGAAAAAATTCAAAAACTAGCAGTTTCATCCCCTGTTTCAAGTCTTTATGCTAAGCTAAGCCATCTGTTGCCTGGCTCCAACTTCCTAATTACCGTACAAATAGGAGAAACATGAGCCACAATAAATCATATCCCTCAATCCTAATCGTGATTACTATGATTGAGTGTTGTAAATGACACCTGTGGCGACAGTGGCAAGGATGCACTCACAGTAGGTACAGGAACAATGACTTTAATGAGACTTCAGCACATATCAATAGATGGCTTCATATGTACAATATCATCATTTGAATGATTTGACACAAATAAGGCATTTCAAGTATCGAAAACAACCTACTGGTATCGCATTTTTGGTGAATCAATCAGTTTCAGGGTAGCTCACGTGTTACCGAGTTTGACTGGTAAAGCCATTTAGGAGGTGATCAAAGGCATACGAGTACCATACAAACAAATGGCAAAATGTACAGTATCAAGACACAAAAGCTGTATTTGTAAAACATCTCCCTCACAACACATCTGTTTTTAATCTTCACATCACATCCTTGAACTTTGGCTGTGTCGGGCTTTGTGGGTAACTAGAGGGAGGTTCAAGACAGCATTCAGGGACTCGGATTATCGTTTTTTCACCACCACCACAAATAAAGTTCATGTACACAAGAATGGACAAACAATATATGTACAGTATTTTTCCTCTTACAATATTAAAAAAAGAAAAACCTGAGGGCTGTCAACTACTGTACTTGTTCAATCCCATGTCCTTTGATGTATTCCTCTCCTGTTTCGTGCTTCGTAGTGAACATCTGTCTTACTGACGTCTGAGGGACGTCAGATGCTCTCCAGATATTAATCCAAACGTGCAGACATTCATGTTCCATCTCAAAGTTGGAAAGAAATGATGAAAATCTATTCATTACAAGGTTATGATGAAGTTCCCCGCAGGCAGCTTGGAGCGTCAGTATTTTCAGTAGCCTTGAGCAGGATGTGCTTTATGTATTCTACATCTTTTTACACTTTAATCTGAGAAGTGTTCATGTTTCTTAAAGCAACAAAAGGTTCATTGTCTTTGTGACAATTGGTCCAGTGACAGTGCTGAAAAGAGAAGCAAAGACATACATATATGATGATATAAATACCAGGGAAATTAATATCAATTGAGTGTGTGTGTTTGGCCATCACATGGCAATTATGCCAGTTAAGGGAAATTTAATCACCATACAAGTGTCTCAGTATAAATAAAGAGGCTGACCTGCAGATTAGCCTTCGCACCAGAGGCGTTCCCCTGCATCCTCTCCACAAAGTGTTAGTATGTTGATGTTGTGTATGGCTGAGTGTTCTGACAAGAAGAAGGAGGAGGAAATTGTGGGGTTAGGCAGTGCTGTTAACAAGTCAATTTGCAGCGAAATTCAATCCCAATAACTATGCTGTTTTGTTGATGCCACAGCGAGTGTCAGAGTGCTGCGCATTTCTCTCCCACTGTTCTGCTATAACGTCTTGTTTCCCGCGGTCAAGAGAGGTTATCTTACCCTTGTGGTTTTGATCTTGTTGCCGGCGTAGCACATCCAGCCTGAGTTGTCAGGGAGCGTCTTGCATTCCTCCCCCTCCAGGCAAGGCTCCATCTCACACCACCACTTCCCAATTACTATGGATGCTACAGGCAAAACAAAGACAAGAGGAATGGTGAAATTCAGGTAACTTTCAGAGTGCAAAATCAGATAGCACAGCTCACAGTTTATAGGTGGATGACCATTAGGTGGGGCTGTCTAATCCTTATTTTCAAATGTGTCACGTCAAAGGCAGCAATAAGTATCTTGGCTGTATGCATTACACGTATATGTGCCCTATACTTGTGCAAAACTCTGGCACATTAAAATATGGTTTCTTTATTAGCTGCAGATATACATGAATGTGGAGGGAGGAACTGAGGCTTTTCATTGAGTGAGTGGATCAGTAGGTGTGACTGTGGCTTGACTTTAATGCACGCCACATTTCTGCCGTCAGGAGAGAAAATTGCCTTAAATACAGGGTAAGTAGACAGTAAATGGTTTGTAATGTGTGACAGAGGAAAAGAATCTGTCAGAGCTGACATCGAGAGACCTCAAATTCCCCCCAGTCCGCTCGGAGATTGCAGTAATATTTGCAAAAGGATTTAAGATAAAAGCAGCAGGTGAGAGGTTTTCCTATAGCCAATACGTGTTTTACTTTTGTCAGACCTGAGCCCAAAATCCATTTCTTACAAGGTATTGAACCCGTGTAGCAGACATTTGTCAAAGCATGTATAACCATCATGAAATATCTACCAGCTGCCTATGTAATCAACAGCCATTTTCCACTGCAGCTTTATGTTAGCCTTTATTTCTTTACTCTTCCCTGAGGTGTGCTACATTCAGTGACTGCCTTTGTCTTTCTCCTGTTTGAGCAGGGCTTACCCCTGCAGATACCTTCTGCTGTCTGTCAAGAACTGAGTTTGGATGTGACATTATCCCACGTAATGTTAATCTTATCTGGGACAAGGCCTTGCATGGGTGACTTAGGCTTTTATTTGAACAAATCTCTGCATCTTTGGAAAACATGGCAGTTTTGTCTGGCATGCCTTGTTCATTTATAGTTGAATTAAACATATCAATGGAACATTTTCATGCAGTATGTAAGTATGTTTTCCTCACACAACATCATGGTAAAACCTAATATTTTATTCTTTTCTTTATCAGCTAAAATTCTCACCATCGACGCATGAAGGTCTGTTTCTCGTGGTTCCAGCCACCTTCCCCGGCAGACAGGAACACTTGACTGTCTGTGACCGCTCCTCAATACGATTCTTATTACAGCATCTGTGCGCAGCAATTACTTCACATGTGCCCCCCTCTGATAAGGAAGAAGAAGAAGGAGAAGGAGAAAAAGAAAAAAACAGACAACAAACTACATTAAGTCAACATCTCAGGGGTGATCAAACAGAGCTGCGCTTTTGGTTTCTGAGAATAGCTGAACACTTCACCGTGTAGACGTCTGTGGCTAAACATAGACTGTCATCATGGTGAAAAAGTAAACAAGTACATTTATTTAAGTACTGCTTTTTTGATTTTATTGCTACTTCACTACATTAACTACGCACAAGAAATGTTCCACTTTTTACTCCACAAAATAAAAGCTGGAGCAGTAAGGTAATTAATTGCTTACATCAATCAAAAACTATTATGATTTATTGTTTATGTTGTTATTTTTAGCAAATATACCAAGTAGTCTGGTGCCAGTTTCTCCAGTGCAAGGAGTTTCTGTCTTCCTGGTTTTTGTGTGGTTGTTGACTGAATACCTTTCTGACTGTTGGTCTGATGAAACAAGACATTCGAAGATGTCAGCTCGGGCACTGGCCTAAGAAAAGTCCTAAAAATGTACCACTGAACCGAAAGACTGTTATTCTGAAAACAAAAGCCCACTGTTCTGAAGGCACGTTGTTCCCCCTCAAAAATGCACATTTTCCCTGGACTTTTTGGCCCTAAATGGCTTAGTGTATTTGGACATGTAGGGAAGGATTTCAGGTCAGGTGACCTCCCTTAGCTGACCTTCATTGCCGAGGTAAGAATAGGCAAGTGACCTTTATCTTCATAGTTTGGAGACCTTTATTGTCATTGTACAATAATAAATCCTTGGTTAATGCTGTGAAATGGCCACAGTTTGGTTAGGTTTCGGGATCAAAACCACTTGGTTATGTTCAGGAAAAGCTGATAGCCTGGGTTAAAATCAGCTACCCCAGTTAAGATGTGCCAGTTGCATACATGGCTTCTTAGTCCAATGGGACATTTTCCAGTTTACTGGGGTCTTGAAATAATAAGCAACCAATGGTGTGGCACCATATTCAATTTGGAGAAACTGTTTTCTGATCTACGCTGTATAAATCCAAAAGCTATATTTACCAATTACCTTGCAGTAAATTAACACATCATTTAACTGCCCCTTTAACATAGATTCAACATACGCTAACCATTGTTAACGATAAAACCAAATTACAACCTTCGTGTTCATAACCTTTGCGGCTTCTGCTTAGGAACTCATCTTGTTTCAGATTGCTATGAGTTGGAGGACGTTTTACTGCAGAGACATTTCCGCTCTAAACCTCTCCAGTAGTTTGATTTAAATAAATGTACAGTATGTGCCAAAGAAACGAGAAGGAGAGAGAAGAAGACTGTGTTTTTCACCCGTTAATCATCTCAGGATTTATCTCTTGACCCTGTGAAGCTCCATGTTAACAGCTACAACTGTAAAATGCTCTGTGTGATCTAATTGTCATATATAATGCTGATAAGTCAGAGCCATTCCACTGCACAACCAATACAGTTTAATAATCATCTACTTTTCAATTTGTTCAATTTTGAAGGACGTTTATTTTTGCTTAAAGTGGCAATAGCCAACTTTTCAACTCCAACCGCAAGCCTTTCTATGCTGATAAATATTGTTGGTGCTGCTGGAGCAAACCTCTTTCCATTTTCCTCAAAGTCTAGCAGCTCCCATCAACACATGCCACATCAACACATGACACACTGCATTTGTTTCAAAATTTCTGTAAAAAAAACCCATCAATGAATGAATCAGTGAAGGGGGAATAAAGTGAAAACATTACAAGTCAAAAAAAGGTGAGTTTATTCATTCAATTTGTCGAGAAAGGAGACATGAAAAAGGAGGAGGAGATTTTCCCGGGAGATCGGACACAGAGGAAGACAGAATTGATAAGTGAAAGTGATGCTTCTTGGGAACAAATCTAAAAGGAGATGGAGTCATTCCTTAAAAGCCATCACATTGTGCGGAAAGCCTTTAATTAATATTAATGAAGTAAAGCTACTGTCAGTTTAAGATGTTTCTGCTATACTGAAAATATGCCTTAAAGATACCTTGATAGCATTTATCCCATGAATATACTGAAAATTCCATATTCATAGATTATTTATATTACATTTATGTAGAGAACATTAACTGTAAAACACCACACAAGTTTGCTGTAAACAAGAATAATTATGCTTTACACTCTTTAAGTGAGTGTGGCCCCTCCAGCTTGCCGAATGTAAAATGATGATGAAGAGATCTGCGAGAGCGGGCAGGAAAAAAGACATCTATTCGCAGGAGGACAGACCTGCTTCAGGGTTATCATGAATATGAACACTGGTTCCACCATGCAATTATCACCAAACTACTGACTGTGCCCTGAAGGATGAGAGGACTGGACCGAGCGGACTCGACCCACCTCAACCGCTGGCCTCTCCCACCCACTGAGCTCAGGCTCTCCACATATGAGAGTTGTGCAGAGAAGGACCATCTGACAATTACACCCGTCAGCATGACACAAGATCAAGGAGGTTGTAGAGAGAAAGAGCAGAGCGAGGGGGGAGAAGTATCTAGTATTTTGCCAGCAAAGTGATTTGAAGTAATGTTTGACAATGAGCTGTGGGTTTGTGAAATGAGTCGTGGCTAGATTTGCATATATTTCTTACATTTGAATATTTTGGTTTGTGAGGCCCGCCTGACGCAGAGCAGTCACTTACAGCAGCCATGGACACTATCTTAAGCCAGTGAGAGCGGCAAACAGCATCGAGTTTTCATTATATTATTTATACACTGTTCACACTCTCTATATAATGCTCTCTATTGAACTCATTCTATATATATATATATATATATATATATATATAGTTATGCATAGAAAGACACTTCTAACGTTTACCATTGATTTAAAGTTAAGCCATGGGTGTGAAAAGTGTCGACAGTCAAAATAAACAAGACATTAAAAGACTTGGACTGAAAATTGAATGATTTATTGATTAATGAGAACACACAGCAAAAAACCCTGACAGACTAATCAATAATGAAAATAGTGTTTATTTGAAGTCGTACTGATTTGTCTGTGATTGTAAACAACCAAACCCTGCCTTTTAAAAACAGGAATATGAATTATTTGCAGACGTGTATGTGTATGTTTTACAACAACGTGTAAGAATTAGCTCATGCGCATGATTATATTAATATTCAATTGCGTTGCCTATGATTTTGACAAATAATTAAGTATTTAAATTCCCTTTTATTCAAACGGTCTGAAGCTTATTGATATTTAGTTGACTTTCATCAAAGCAATGAAGCAATAAAGCAATTTTCTGTGCATTTGCTGCCGATCAACTAATCGATTAACCTACCCATCGATGCAGCTCTAACATGTATTGCGTGTTAACTTAGTGAAATGTGTTGTTTTACGAGATCTGCATTGTGTATTTCGTTGCTTTACAAAGGGTATTTTAAAGTCCACCATTTTAAACAAGCAAAACCAGGCCACGCAGTGGGAAAAACTCAAAGAGAGACAGTTAGTTGTGTGTCAATTTCTGGATTTAATTGGGCTATCATGCGAACTCCTGAGGGGATTAACCAACGCAGCCCCACTTGACCTGCTGGATAGACGTAGATCAGTGGCCTCATCTCACACTTGATTCTCACATTTCTACCACATTGCGTTACAGAAAAAAAGGCCATCATCTACTCTTGTGCGCACAAAGCCTCAAAAGAAGTCAGAATAAGAATTTAATAAAGTTGATTGAACTTAAAGTACATGCGTAGCGCCTAATTGTAAATCTGCCTGTGCTGAAGAACATGACAAGTATTAATTAAACAGAACTAATGTCAAGTCGTTGATTGGATAAGTGAGTTTTAAGACAAAATTAATGTTTAAATTTCAATGCAGGGGGAGGAAATCATTGAGAAAGCTTGTCTTTTCCCTGCGTCTCGCCGAGTGCGTTGAGTTTCTTGGGGTTATCATGACTCCTGGCTCTGAATTTGAGAAAACATCAACAGCCTTTGGTTTAACTGAAAAATATCCAGATCTTGTAGCCGGTCTGGGAGAATGTTGCCTGCTGTCTGATGCACTCAACAAAAGGGCATGTCTGCACAACGTTAATCGTGATGTACCAGTGGAAGCAGTGGGGCATCATTTGAAAACAACAGCCCACAGGGGTTTGTTCTTCTTAATGCATCTCCTTAATTGCATAAGACAGCCCCAGATTTCCTCTTTGATCTATTAAAAACACACTACTCAACAGACTTAACTTGCATTGCTTGTTGCTAGCAAACAGAGCAAAGAATCGGGATACTCTATATTTGGAAATCATCACCTCAGAAGAATACATTAAAATCAAATAAAAATGCAAATCAGCGTGGTATTTCCAGCTGGCAGGTGTACACGGTACCTTTAAACAAAAGCTATGCAACACTGATGAGCAAGTTCTTCAAGTTCACCCGTGGTTTCAGCCTGTGAGTACAACACGCTGCATGCACCGAGACCCCATCTTTGCATTATAAATATTTCAGAGGGAGACGGAGAATAACATGGCTGGAGATGAACGCTCTCATCAGGTGAAGGCTGGAACCATGCAAGGGTATAATTGTTTTCTGTATTTCCATTTTCCCCCATTATCAGTGACTATGAACAAAGTCAGTCACCCAAATGACAAACAGCTTCAGGCTGTGTGTGTCTGTCTGTGTGTGTGTATGTGTGTATGCGCTCCCTTTGTCTCTACAGGAACAGATTGATTGACAGGGAACAAGGGTCACACTGAAATTGTCATCTGGTGGGTCAGAGGTCACCCTGTAGCAGAGGGTCTCAACTGGAACTGCCCTGTTTTTGTTGCCATGCTCTGTGCTCCTGCCTCTTCATTACTCCGAGTTGGAAAACAGAGGCTGTCAGGAAACGAGGTGAGCACCTACAACCTGCTCCCAGCAGGGCACAGCTCATTTTTAGGTCTGAAAGAGCTGAAAAAGTCATAACTTTGCGCTATATGAGACAGGGGTTCTGTCATGTTTCCTGGAATGATTTGCTCCTGGTCTCGTGAGGTTTCTTATGTGGATTTATTTCCTGTGCCGAGACCGAGAACCACGAACATTTGCTGTATTTAGTGTTGCAATTTTCTCTTTTCTTTGTCGTGTTGCACTTGTTCTCTGCTTTGCCTCAAAACGATTTGGTCAAACCGAGTGAACTGATGGCCACCAATTCACACAATCGTGAATTCGATACCATCTTAATACGTAGCCATGTTCAAAAATGAGTCATTAACATACATGCAAAATGACATAACTGCACTCAAGTACTCTACACAAGAGATAGATTGAAAAAGGTCTCAGACTAGCAGAGTCTAATGCATTAGGACTTTTATTCCCATGTAAGGATTAAACTTCTAAAACCTTCATTTCCTATAATGCAATTTGGTTGCATCTTCAGTTCCATCCCCCACTGCCTCCTTAATGCACATTTCTTTCAGACTTCACATATTTACGTTAAAATGTTTAAATCTGAGATGAACCCGATGAGATCCCCCGGGTATTTAAATTAAGTCCAATTTAGAGATACTTTTAACTTTTACTACACTACATTTCAGAGGGAAACCTTTTAATTTGTTTGCATGTATTTCCTGCAGAAATTTCAGTCTTATCAAGTTGTTTGTATTTTATTCTCTATTTTTGGTCCTAACACTTTTATTTTGCTTTCAGCGCAAAACAGTTAGTTTTAATGATTTCCTAAAATCGGGTTTAATTTTTCATAATTACAGTGTGGGGTCGCGCTCTCTCCTTTCAAGATACAGTCAGTTCCTTAGACAGGTTCATTTGAATTTAAAGGTTGGAATTAAAAGCTTGAAATTGCACTGTATTATCAGAGTTTTATAAAAATAAGGATTTTATGAACAACTTATGGCCAGAGTTGTCTTTTAAGATTAAAACTCCGACTGAAGGGCCCATCAGTATACGACAAAGCCAAAAGCAGCTCCATCTTAGCCAAGTGCAACGGTAAAACGCTACATACAGAATAAAACAACAGCAATAATAATCCAGCAATGCAATCTTCTACAAGTCCTGGGCAGCCTCAATCTGCGGGTGAAGACAATGCATTGTGATAGAAAGTTCCATACCTCTAGCTACTAAACTGACCTCGTGGTGGGACTGATTTCACAACCACATCGCTTCTGCGTATACTTCACTTGTAGAAACACAGTCATTTGAATTGTAAATGCAGAGGTGGAAGATACGCTCAGCCTTAAGTGAGCAGAAATATCACAAATAAACATTGTGGTGAGGCTGTTTCTCAACTGCTGTTTTCAAGGTCAGCAATGAATAATATACCTTAATGCCAGTTATTACACTGTATACTGCATTGTAGTGTACTGTCTCATGTTTTTCTCATCATCTGAAGCTACAGCAAGCTGTCAGACACCTACTGTTCTGCTTTCTCCAAAGTGGACTCTGGTGTATAGTGTCATACGTTTAATGTCTATTCGTGTGCTACAAAACTGTATTATGTCTCTTATATAATAACATATCACACAAAAGAAACAGGGAAAAAAGCTAATCTTGACCCCATTATTCAGTCTTTCTGTTTGCCTGATTCTATTATATTCTGTTCTATTATGTCTATGTCTATTATTCCTTTATGTCTAAGACGTAACAGTGTTATTGACAGTAACTGTAAAACAAATTTAACGTTTGGCTTTTTCTGGAACTAAACAAACCCTCTGGCACTGCACCCAACTCCTCACGGAGAGGTCTCCTTTGTTCAAGTTCATCACATGGAAATTTGTCAGAGCACTTAACTGTAATGCTATTATCCACACAAATGACACAACACCTGGCCTGAGCGTAGTCTCAGCTGCTGGTTGGAGAGCGAGCAGTCGATGGCACGATGAGTCACGACGGAAACCAACAGCCCTGCGTCAAAATCCGATGAGTTATGGACAGCAAGCCTGGATGAAGGCAAATGCTGTCAAATCGTGCGTGACATAGACGCGTATTGCCGATTCTGAATTTCTGTGGATCTGCGGTTCTGCCTGCCTAATGAATGTGAGCAGAGTTCATGTGGGACCAGTAAATGGTTCTTCAAACGTGATGAAACAGCCATAGCGCAGGGGAAAATGGTCAGTCTATCTCAATAGAAATGTCACTATGCAATAAGTATGCAATGAGTCGCTGTCTACTGTAATGAGCCCAGACTGTGTGGTTGTCTCCGGAGACGCTGATAGCAAGTATACTGTCTGAATGGTAACACTCTTCTGCCATCTGTTACAGGCTTTCCACACAGTGTGTACATGAAAATATACTATATGTGCAATTTATAGAGATTCTGAACACGGTCTATCATTTGGGTAAAACTTAATAATCCAAGGGAAATGTGAGTTTAATGAATACAGCCTATGAGTGAGAGGATAGCAGTGAGAGTAGTCACTGTTACACTCCATATACAAACCAACTGGAAAGCCTAAGGGACTCAATTTAGCAGGTAACTTGTCTCTCTCCTGGGGCTTTGGATTCTAGTGATTGGCAGCCAGTGCACTATGTGTACCGAATGTGCATGCTCACACACACATTTAAGTGCCGTGCAAACGATATATCTTGATAACCGCGTGACAGGTGAATAACCCCCTACAAGCTCAGAGTCCATGTCACATGCAAGTCCCTGCAAACTCAAAGTCTGTATTACCTGTGGTTAATTATTTTGTAGTTTAAAAGTCATTTATAAGAGACAGCAGGCCCTGATCTCCACACCACAGCAGTCCGTGTTTTAGAGCAGCATGCCTGTCACCTTTTAATGAGAAATGCATCCAAGGTGACCCATAATAGGCTCCACTTTTCTCTGTGCATGCTCTCTGCAGACATCCAAGCCAGCAGGCTACAGCAGTTCTGTCGGTGACAGGAAATGGGACCGGCAGATTAGAGAATGTCAAATTAATGCAGATGGAAGACAGTGAGAGGCACAAAACATGTGACTGCATGGTGTCAAATTGAGTGACTATTTTTTTCCCCCTGCCTTCTGTGAAAACATCTGAAGTCCCTGTAGCACTGTTGTTATTCCAGACATAAATACTGGGGTGAAAGTGAGTGACATATTGCTTGATAAACCGCGAGACAAATTTGTTTTCGAGGCAGCAGAAAATGCACAGGACTTGTGTGTTGGTGTAAACGATAAAAAAAAAAAAACCCAAACTCTTGAGTGAACTCGGGAAAATCTTTTCAGAATTAACAGGGTTTCGGAAGAGCTTCAGTTACTAAAGGTGTCAGCACGTGAGGATATATTTTTTTTCTTAACACACTAGATTTTAATGCATGTGTGCATTCTGAGTTTACACTCGTGAGTGCATGTGCTTTGTGGAGAGAGGAATCAAAACAATTTGCAAGCAAAGAAAACTACCAATTGCTACTCTGAAAAAGCACTGTCCATGACAAACAAAAGCATAGAAATTCATGAAATATGGCTGGCGGTTTTGACAGCGTGTCACACAAGGAGGCCGAAAGATTGGTCCTGTGCAGTGGGCCAAAGATGGGTGATACTTTATTGAAATGCAAAATGACTACTCACGGAGCAGAGCTGGTGTTGTTTTAAGATGCATGAAAACTGCATGGAACAGAGGAAGCAGAGAGTAGTAGGGAATGGGTTTCGCATTTGCATGTGAGCCTCAAAGCCTGTCGCCTCTGTTGTCGCACACAACACAGGCCCAGGACACTGAAAGACTGGTCCTGATCAAGGGCATTAAATGCTATTCTGGATCGCTGCGAGTGGGACTCGCACATGAAAAACAGCCCATGGTTATTTGGTTTTTATGGTGGAGATGTGGGGCTTGTTGAGCATGACAGCAACACACTGCAGAACAGCAATCACCCAGCAGCTTTCATGTCCATTAAACACAAATAAACAAAGGCGCTCTATCTACGTTATCCCCTCATAGCACACATTAACTTTGAAAATAGGTGACCAAAAGAAAAATTATAATGTAAAAATATGTCTTCTGTCAGTGAGATGTCATTCAGTTTTTAAATGTCAAGCTGTTCCTGTCCTTCATTCTAGCCCCTTTCCCAACTGGCAAATGTCCAGATCTGGTATTTCATATTTTTAGATTGCCTGCTCTGATGAAAGACTTATATTCAGGGAGAAGAAAAGGAAGCGGCGATAGAGTCGAGTCAGAGGGCCTTTAGAGAACAGCTGCTTGCCTCTGATGTGACTGCTGGCCCTCTCACTGCCGCCCTGATAATGTAAGCAGTGTGCCTGCCACATGTAAACTGTGTAATAATGCGTAATACAAAGGCTAAATGACCTTTCCTGCTGTATGACATGTACTCTGAAGGATCGGAGGTGATGATTATGCACCTGCAAGCTGAAATTGGATTGGACAGTTCTTTACTTATTCAGTGGGATACAACGGGGCAGATTGCGTCACGTGATCGAAATTTAGCTCACGTCTCACTGCAATCAAAGAAGGTATAGAACATGTGTTGCAACATGTAATCAATCATACGTGTGTATTCTAACGTGTCATTAAGTTTAGTTAAATTACAGGATACAGCATGAGAACATCGCTTGTACTAAAACCCACTGTTTTTATTGGAATATAATTTCTTCTATTGAGGCAGCACATGGAATATTTCAGTCAATCCTTCCATCATGTCGCTTAATGTATTTCCCCACTTCTGTCCGCTGTTTTCACACATGAATACTCCGGTCTCTCTAGAAAAGGTAATTGGATCTGTAGTGTAAATACGCCAGAAGACTTATGGCGCACCAAGGAGATATTAGAGCAGGGGAAAAAAGCCTGAAATCTGCAATAGAGCCTGATAAACCCAATATTAATTACTTTGCTTATTTCTCATACTACCCTCCCCCTTGGAACCAATTAGTAAGTTGAGATGCTTCTTTTCAGTTTAATGAGGTCTAAGTAATGATAATGAATTTCATATTCCTGCCAAGCATTTAAAATAGGCTAGTGGAACCACAAAGGCAATGCCATAAGAAATGATCTCTCAAGCATAATTCCCATTTCTTTCATTGACAAAATCAAAAATGAGGAAATGAGGTCCCATTTTCACAGCTACAGATGCACAGGATGATTTAATAGAAGTAGTTTTTCAGCACGCCGATGCCTGTTCGGGGATGGCGGGGTGTTAGTCACATGAAATCACTCAGAATCTACAGACCCAGTTTTAACTAGATTTAGATAAACGACGTGTCTCGCAACTGGGTCACCAAATCTTCAAAATCACATCTGAATTCCACTGCGAATGGCCAACAGTGAAGTGACAAAAGCCCTGTTCGTCGTCTAAAGAGCAGGGAGAGCCTGAGGGCTGCCACACCTAGAAAATCCTCCACAAAGACAAAAAAAAGGGACCAAGGCACCCTGTGACTAACTTGTTACATCCCTACACCTCCATGTAATGTCGGTGAACATGAAAACTAAGCAGCAGGGTAGCTTTTTACCTTGGCAGGGAGCATATCACTCCTCAGTACACATAAGACAAGAGGGTCTGAACTCTCTGAATTAATATTTGCAAACAGTGGGGACACAACGCTATCATTAATTTAACAGTAGTTTTTTGTTTTATGGGGAAAAATGATGAATTAAAGAGGAACGGTGCTCGCACATGAACCCACACGTGCTCGTGCAACCACTGGCATCAGCAATTACTGTGAAGTGTGGTGATGGTGGGATCCTTTCCATTGTGAGGGCTTGTTTTGATTCTCTGGCATGGGAACAAAAGATAAAAGGTTGGACTGATTTTTTCCCCCCATTTATTAATAAAGAGAAATTTGAAGTGATGTCACTCTGATGGGCACACTGTAGCCTGTTATTCAAATATGGCAACCATAGCTAAAAACGTCCACAGGCCAGTTAAGGTTGTGCATAGTGCTTCAGATAAATAGTGTTCACTCTTCTATCAATGTACAGCTCAAGGGCAGGTCCTAAGGGGTGGCCAGGGGTTGCTGGAGGGGCAACAGGGCCCCCCGGCCAGAATCACAAGGTGATAGGTGGCGGTCCTGTACCACAGATGTATTACTGAATGAGCCTGCCACATGCAGGCCCAGACCCTCCATTAACGTTTTCTGAAATGATCTCAAAAAGAAGCAAAATGACTGCAAAGATATCATATAAAATGCAAAATGAGACACAAAATGACCAAATAAAATGATGCAAAACCACTACAAAGAGACACAAAACAGCCACAAAATCCCATATTGGTAATAAAGAGCTTCTAAGATTAAATAATTAAGGCTGTGGTCTGTGTTTAGGGTTCACCGTCTCATAATCTAACTATTGCTGTGGGCCATCTGGGGTCACAAATAGCTGCTATTTATTGCCATTATCTAACATCAGTGCATTTAAATTAAATTTATTACAGTGAATAAGCACAATAATAATGTATGTTTTTTATTGTCAAGAACTGGGGCTTTAAATGTGAGTCACAACACATTTTTACTCAAACCTGCTAATGCAGATGCATAATTCACTGCAATGAAAGTTTAACACTGATTACACCTAACATCATCGTTGCACATTAATTAATATGAAACATTAATGTAATCCATAAACTCTTTTAAGGACCTGCTCATTTATTTTTAGCTACAGATAGTTTTAAATGTTCAGCAGGCTCAGAAACTAGCAGAGAATCATTCAGTATTAGCAAAAGCATGTATTAGGTTTGCTGTTTGCACACAACAAAAACAACAGCATCTGTAATGGCTGAGCTTTGTTTTGGACTATTTCTGGATTAAAGCGAACTGAACGTTTTTTTATCAGGATTCAGGGTTTCAGAGTCAACTATCCTTCAGCTATGTCAGCTGTCACAGCAACATATTTAGAAAACTGCTGCTAACTAGAAAACAAAACAAGGGTATTAAAATGTTGCTAATGACCCCAAGAGGATGCTCCACTTCTTAGACAAAACGGAGGCAAAGTGGTTTAAAACGATCAACTAATAACGCTATTCTGAGGCAAAACGTGCTCCACTATTCTCAGTGGTTATTAAACAGCAAATGTCTCTTAACTACGTGCCTCCTTTATGTGCACTTATGATTTTATTTTGTTGGAGAAACATTTGGCCGGGGGCTGCTATTCAAGGTGACAGTACTCTAATGTAAATGTACTAATTTGGGTTGTAACAGTGTGAGTATAAGCTTTAATTCATTCCATACAAATTATTAAAAAAACACATAATATAGTATAATACACCCAACTGAAAGTTTACATCTCACAAACTGCAAAACATTTATCAAGGCCCGCCCACGGCAACTGTGATAAACGGTGTCTGCCCTATTTACCCTGCTCATGTACAGCCCCTTAATGTGACCTCTGCTTTTTAGAGACATGAGCTCGATGTTACACCTTGTCTAATATATTAACTTTATTCAGTTAACTCTCAAGTCACAATATTTTTATGCTACTATTTGTTTTTACAATGTTCTGGTGTCAGAACAGCATATTAGCAACAACAGGCTAACATACTGTTGTTAGCTGTTAGTTGCTAGCTGTTAGCTAAGGCACAAGGCTAAGGTAACCAGTGCCTGCAACACCAGATAACAGATGCTGTAAAATGCTGTATAGAGTGAAATTAAGAGATCTGTTTGACAGTTATAGACTTAATCATCAAAATTTTAATGGCAGCAAATGTAAACGAGCAAAGCCATGCTGACCACAAGACAGCCTCTGAGATTTGTGATAACTGTGCAGACTAGTTTGTGTTTGCTAGTCACTGAACGATTGCGATAGCCTATGTGTAACTGAAAAAGAAACAATTTTCAACAGGGGTGAAGGTGGTTATGATTTAAAATATGTTCTGAAAAGCTCAAAAGCAATTTAATTTTAATGTGAAGCTAATTTGTCTTGGATTGGTAATTGAATGTGTGTAGGAATGTTTGTAAGAACACAACATTCATGCATGCGAGAGTTAAAATAAACAGGAAGAAATGTAGTTTCATTTTCCCCACATTCACCGTGATCTCAACACTGCGATACGTGTTGATTTGTGAACTTTGCTTGCTGTTAACACCCATTTTAATAATGCTTGGGGATTCTGGCTAAGACAAGAAACAGCTGGTGTAGTCTTGAGAGAGAAAGCTGGCTAATTAATTAAGCTGTGGGCCACAGAAATTCATTTTGCATATAAGCGTTGTGACCACAAACCATAGCCCCTGCACAGAATTGGCTGAAAGACTTCAATTAAACATGCTGTTTAAACAAATATCCACAAGCTTAGAGGAGCTCTCTCCTATGAATAATTCATAGCCTGGAAGAGGAAATAAATGGGAAATACTGAAATATGTAAAACCTATTTGTAGCTTTGAGCATACAGTAATAATTAGGGCAGTGATTGTCCTAAGATTCATTTATTTAAGAATATATTTTTTCTTTTGGGGCTAACCAAGAAAATGACACACAATTGTTTGTTTCTGTTAAAATATATAACGCTGGCTGAAAAGGCTTTTGCCTCTTAGGGCTACATGAGCCAATAAAGCAAAGGAAATCCACTGTGAAGGCTTTGGAGGAAGTTTTTGGTGTTGTACAGAGCGGTCAGAGGTGCTTCAACGTCAGAGTGGCATGTATAACAACATCAGGACCAAAGTGGGTTTGCTGAGCTCCAGATGTGGAGAGACCTCAGGCTGAGGCTGCACGCCACTTCCCATTGGCACTGCAGTGGAGCAGCGATGACACTAGTGAGAGCATGGTTGAGAGGAGGTCTAGGGGAGGGGAGGAGGAAGATGTATGTCAAAATAATGTGCCTCCAGGATACATTATATAAGGCTATTAAATTGTCAGTGTCTAAAACAGTGCATAGAGGATACAACCTTTGTTTGTGACAGCCGAAAATCCATTTTTCATGTTTGTTTCATTGTGAGCTCTACCAGCGAGTGGTTTCTTTTGTTGGAGTGCACTGGGAAAAAAAAGCCCTGATCCTCTACTCCTCACTAAAGCTCCCGAAAGGGAGACAAGAGGGATTTTAATGGTATTTTCACTCTGGAAAGTTAAAAAAAACTATAGATGTACTCCATATATTAGAGGAAAACTGGTATTAAAGTTGCTTGATATTGAAAGTACATCCATGTTGAAAAAGTACATCTTAGAGAGGGACTGTCAGGATGGGGATTGGGTGGGGGTGGGGTTATATGGGGTAACTATAACTGCTATAGGAGATTATCATAATATGTAACAGTGTGAGGGAAGAGGGGGGAAGACAGTGGAATGAATATCACATTGAGTAAAGTATTTATGACCTGAGTCTGAATAAATTATAATATACAGTGGATACTTACAAGTGAGTTACCTCTGCTTGTATCCTCAGTTCTGCTGCTGTGCATATCTTATCTCGTTATGCACGCTCACTCGCAGCTACGCATTTTACTGCAACCACAAGGTAAGAGATTATCCGCACAGTGTTGAGAATCGATGACCTCTCAGTTATGAACAGTTTGACCCCGCAAAGCCGACTGTTGGTGGGAGTGAGTTCACAAAGGAGCAAGGCCACCTCAGGCAGCCACTATCTACTCTTTGTCATAGTCTCTGCTAACACCTCCACATGATGCACTGCATCACCAATGGCACCATTTCTTCGCCTGGAAATAGACTGCTGCTCAACATATTCAGTGCACCTTTGTTCTTTCTGCAGTGAGCATATATTTCTGTCTTTACCAGACATCATACACGCGCTGAGATGTTCGTCCTGAAAAAGTGCAATTTGTCACACCTGCAGAAGGCGTATTTTCATGTTTTGGGTGCTTGGATTAAGTTTGAAAATCAATGCAACTTCGTTTAACCAAGACAAGAAAAATATCATCTGCCATTTCCTCTGGACATGTTCAAGGGTCGGGAAACGCATGACCCCAAACGCAGCATCTCTGCCCGGCACATTACGGACGCACGACAAACACAATCTGCTCTATTTTGTGCACAGTTCACGCTCTTTGCACCAAATAAATACAGCACCTTATGAATCACATGGCAGAGAGCAACACTGCCTGTACCAGGAAGGCAGAGAACAGCCTTAAGCGTATCTGAGAGAGTGGCAGGCAGCAATCTGTAAGTAGAGCTCTAGGCTGGGAAGCAGGCTGCCTTGTCCGAATCACTGAGCACACACAAGCACCTACTCAAGGGTCATCCAGCTAATGGACTTCTGGACACACATTCTTTGCTATAAGGCTGCCAATATCTTGGTGAATGAGTGGAACAGTTGCTTATACTCTGTCAAAAGAAATTATTACTGAGAACACATTTGGAGAGAGCAACACAATGCTGCTGATAAATCTGTAATCTTCTTGTCTTGTATGCCTTTTCACGCTACAGGTGTTTTTATTTACAACCAATAATTTATCTAGAGCTTTTGTGTGTGTTGAAGGGATATGAGGACCAGGTTACAATTTAGCTGTTTCCAGAGTCACAGCATGTGATTGACTCAGTTTTCTAAACATCTTCCCATAGATCTAAATTTCTATTGGCAAGGACACAAACCGATCTCCCGCCCTCCGTAATCTCGATTTCCTCTGGTAATACCAGTCACCGTGAACTTCTGGCATTTCGCTGCCTTTAATGATTGGCCTGGTGGTCTGCAACCAATGGCCTTCTTGCCACCAATTCATGACCCGTCAACCCCAATCCTCCCACCAATCCAACAGGCACACAACACACAGCACAGAACAAATGTCCCAGTGTCAGAATCAATCCAGACAGGCATCCCATCCTCCTCTCATAAAACTGGCATCTCATTTATCCAGGAGTGAGGACTAGCCATACTATGGTAAATGGAATGACAGGGCATTTACACTTTTAGTGGCAGAGGGTCCTGAAGGACTTGAATTGTTCGCTCCGAGCTTGCTTTCTCCAAAAAGGTGCCTGAATGCACATTTGAAATATTAATTCCATTTCCCTTTTGTTGACATGAGGCCACTTTCTAGAAGCCATCCTATTTGTGAGTGTCTTTTTTCTTTCCTTTAACATTTTTCGTCCTCCAGTACACATGTGCAGACGTGAGTAATGAAATGAAGGTGTCGGAACAGGAAGTCTTCTGACTCACAATATTGAGAGTATTGAAAAGACCCCTTGCTGATATGCTTGAGGTGCACTGGCGCATAGAGGAAATAACAGACACCAAGGACCTGCACGCTCATGCAGCTACTTCTCCCTTTGAAGTTCTGACAGCATTCGGCTTCCTCTCCTCTGTTGAATCCTGAGATCATAATTATTTACCATAACCATGGCACACACCCGCCAGACGAAAACAAAAGTTCGACCGCAATGTTACGGTCATATTCTATTCAGTGCAATTTCACAGGGACCACAATCGCACAGATCAAATTGAGAAGGAGCAGTGTAGCATGAATATCAACTGTAATAGCTCAAGAAGAAAAGTGCAAAGGCATTCATCGTCTATCTTTGTGATCTTCTATACAGAAACTCTCATGGTATCAAGGCCATATCTTAATGAAAAACAGCCATCGTACAATACGCTTGATAAATAATTGGTTGTTAGCCCAAGCTTAACCGCTAATATATCAATGAATGCAATGACTTAGCTACTGTAATAAAATCAAGATTGAAAATATGAACCCAGAGCAAAATAAACTGTTGTTGTTTTCTTCAAGCTTGTGACAGTCTAATTAAACACATGAGCAACCAAACCCAGCATGCTACAGTAACAGTACTCAAGGGGCGGCGGCGGCGGCGGCAACTGAAAAGATGACACTTTGTTTCTCGTCTTGATGCGTTTGAGAAATCTGCAGAGCAGGAGAGGGGGGACTCACCGATCATGTGGATGGTGGTCCGTCCGGGCCTCGTCCCATGATGCTGCTGGATGGTGTCGTAGAAAGTGGCCTGACACAGCTGAATGGCAGTCACACTGACCCAGAGGCACAGGCAGAGCAGCCAGGACATGACAGGACACATCTGCTGTGGACCGGCAGAGGTGGAGTCAAAAAATACATCATGTACTCAACCTATGACCTCAACCCCACCTCGCCAACACTCACAAGCACACATACAATCGTGAGCAAAATAAATTAATAAAGAGAAATAAATAAATTTCAAGATTTGAGGTCTATAATTGGCTTCCTCGGTGAAGTCTTTTAGTCATCGGAATTTATCATTAGCATGATTATATAAGTATGAGTTCTTCACTGTTTCATCTTCCTAGTTTGCCCTGTCTTGTCCCTGAGCCACAACGCTGCAAATGTGGAGTGATCCCTGGGGAGTTTTTCCCATGCAGCAGAGATTTCCCCTGACAGGCTGACTCCCTTCAACTCCTGAGCTGTGCTCCTGCCTCAAAACCAAAATCAAACTTAAAGAAAGATAAGATTTTGCAAGCAGCTGGCTGCCGAGGCTTTTCTGTATCTGTCAGAATAATGTGACAGTGACACAGCAGTAAGAGGAATCAAAAGCCTTGTAATGTTTCACCATGCTGTTTAGATAAGAATAAAAAAAAGAGAGAGAAAGAAACTGAACAACAGCGAGGAATGCTCCCGGTCATAGGAGAAGGGTGGCTGTGAAGGAAATCTATGAAGGAGAAAATACAAAATGTTTCAGCCCTCAAATCGTTCCACAGCAGTTTTATTCACAGCAGCGAACTGCCAACAAGCATTAGATTATTAATCATCCCTTTAAATGCATTAATTCATATCATAGCCCATTTATGAGATGTATTTGAATTTAATTTCCCAACGTAATGAATTCATCATGGTATTAAATTTTCAAGTGCATAAAAACTTTTATCAGACCTTTCGGAAAGAGAAATGAGTATTGCATCAATGTGGTTATAAATTGAATGCATGCTCCAGCTCCAGCACACTACTTTTCAGTCCTTTATCATAAAAAAAATAGCTAAATGGTTAAATAAACATCTTAGATGAAATTGCAGTTCTCAGCATGAATCAATATGAAACCAAACCATGGAATTAAAGAACATTTAATTTTGATTGCCTCAACATTTTGATACAGAGTACAATTAAATGTGCAGATTTCACAGTTTGCATTTAAATCCAAACAGATTTCTATGGCAAATTTATGCTTTGCCAGTTTTATGACGGAAGCTAAATCTCTTGACAATGACATGATTTATTTTTTGCCCACGGTAGAAAGAGGAAAAAAAATCTTACCTGAGCAACCCAACAAAGAGTGTATAAATATCTCAGCAGAATAACATAAATCCATCCATAACGCTGCTCATGTTGATTCCATCCAATAACTCTGAATTTAGCTCGAGGAGGGAACTCCGCTCACTGTTTCCCTCTCCCTGCTCCACACTTTGATAGCAACAGTCCAGTGATTCAGAAATGACCGTCAAGCCGGAGTCAGGAAATAGATTTACAGCTCTTTCAATTCCACCTTTGAAATATCACTGCTTCCCCTTGAGGAGCTGCTCCCACTGACACTGAATTCATTTGCCCCTTCGCATTTATAGGCACGTGCGGAGTGCTCCTTAATTAACTGTAGTGGAATCTCTTCTTTCACCGTCTGCATCCTTCCAGTGAGAGGCAGCCTCTGAGCAGCGGCTCTCGCTGAGTCCCCCCTTCAGCGAGCACTAAGAAACAAATGTTCCCGTACAGCCTGGCTGAGTGTAAAGACTGTATCACATGTCTTAAAGCCAGACTGCCTCTGGATTAGATGGCACGGTGGAACTCCACCTGATCATATGCTTCTGACAAATGCAAATCAGGGAAACTGCCACCGCTCATGTCGCTGTGACCACATGATTAACAATTATTTACATTTAGAATAGATTTCTTTTTCTCCTGAGGCAGCATTTCCTTTTATTTCTTTCATGTTTTGTTTGTCAGTCTCTACTTTGCCCTACATAAAGAAAGAGAACCGAGAACATGTTTAATCTTTTTATGTGATTAAAAGTTCTAGGAAACTTAACAGGAAAGTCAGGATGTTATGTGACCAGATACACCCTCACTAAACCCTCAGTGCTTAGCTTACTTGGGTGTTGTTAGAGGAAGGTGCATAAAAGAAGATTAGGAAAGAACATGTTTTCACAAGCTGAGCAGAAAAGAAAATTGAAAGCGGATTGTGTTGAGAAATAATAATGTCCATTCAGCTGAAGGTAATCTTCACTTACAGTGGGGGAGTTCTTCAGTCTATGATGGAGACATAATGGTGATCATTGCAAAGGGGGAGTGGGGGGTGAGAGCTGCTATTTGGTGTAAATCAGCACGAATCTGTATGTGTGGGAAAAAGCTCGATCCTCCCTGTTCTCCTCCACCTTCACTACATGGTGAGCTCTACTTTTTCATTGTGTCTGGATTTTTATATATATATATATATTTTTTTTTATCACTGGCATGCAGAACATGCCCAAGGCCTGCAGCTCACACTGCCATCTCTACGGCATAAAGACTTCACATTTTATTTTGATGCTTGCTCAGGAAGACAGGGTGCATTCCCAGTTCAGGAAGGAGTGAAGAATACCCAGAGTGAGAGGAACAGCAAGAAACTGCTTGAGATGTAGGCACACTACAACACGGCATTAATGTCTGAGGCTTTGGCAGAGTCAACTGTGCAGAGGGGATTTGGGACATATAGGAGGAAGCCAAATACCATAAATTGCTGAGTTGTTCTGAGCAGAACAATCGTTTCCGAAGATGGGGCAGTCATTAATTGTCCATATAGTTTTTTTTGTCCCATCTTGACTCTGTGCTTTGACACACAAGGACTGAACTTTATTCGAGCCATCTGTTTCACGGGGAGTTTGTTCAGAAATATGTTGAATTCTTGGAGCACGCAGGAGGCTGCACAGCCAAAACACAAAGCCTTGAAATCAATGAGGACCTTCTTTATTCCGGTGAACCATGCAGACAATTATCCGAAACACTTGGAAAGAACAGTCAGACTTAAATAAAGGTGATTCAGTCTGATACTACCTAACACCACGGGCACAATCACTGATACAGATAGTGATACCAATACTTTTCATTAGCAAAATTGGGCAGTTAATATACTGCCATGGACTGCCACAAGTCTTACATTCTGAGGTGAGTGCATCATTAATCAATCTATTTTTCAATGCATTTTCATTAGTTTATTACCAAATGGCTTGTCAATTGCCAAGCTTTTACTTTTGTTTTTCTTGGCCTTTAAATCAGATGCATGGCAAAGCACAAGAGAGTTTTTAACAGTAAATAGCACATATTTGTTGTTTTAATTAACCGAACTAACAGGCAATTGCTGCAATCAACAGCAGTATAGAAGCAGAGTGAGTGTTCATTTATCAAGAGGGTGTTTTTTTGGCACTGTTCCTATTGAGGCTAATGCTTACATGCAAAACAAAACTTAGTATGAGGAGCACTGATGTGTTTTTAGCATTTATTCACCCAGATCTAATGTGCAACAGCCTTTTACCTTTAGAAAATGCTAGTTTGTGGTTGGGTTAACATTGTACGGGTCTGTGATGAAGCTGGCTCAGTGGTATCTAAAAGATGGACATGGACACAAATAAACAGAAGATTAAAATTGGAAACACAATACTTGTCCAAAAACTGGAAAGGTGTCGGAGCCCAGAACAAGCAGTCAAGACGTTCTTTGCAGCTTGTTCAAATATAATAAGGCTTTTTTAAAAACATAAATTGTTATTTTTGGAAATGACAAGGAATGTTTTGGATCTGCTGAGGCCACATTGTCCTCATATTGTAGGAGTTATCGCCATCTTAAATTAGCGAGCTCCCAGCTCATTGGAGACTTAAAGTGGAACTTTTGCAACCTGGACCCTATTTTTTCACATGTTTTCGTGCCTGAATGACTACTGAGGACAACAATTGTTGAAATTGGTCCAGCACCAAGGGAACTGTACAGCAACTACAGCATACAATATAGGGCAATTGTGTCCCGTCAATGTATGTCCACTAAAAGTGCTTGTTTTTGCCTCAGACAGGCTCAGATTGATCTTGTTAAAACTGCCTGGCATCATTATAAAACGCGCTTTTCTGTGTCCTGATGCCAGGTCAGCGCAATTACTTTAGCTAATAACATGGCCTCCACCCTGTCTGCAGCAAGTCCTTCAAATCTTGAACAGCATTTCTCTTTAAGGAAGTTATGCTTTAGCTTAAGATCCTTCTTCTCCTGGCTGGCAGTTGCCAACCCGGTCAAAACGATCACTGCTGATGGTCTGCAAGGGTCAGTGTATGGATGGGAATGTTAGCATTCATTTATACCACAACCAGCCCCAACTTCAGTGTGTCCTTATCCAACAAAGTCAACCTATAAAAGCTCTCCAAAGAGTTGTGTGACATTTTGTTGCCACAGTTCAAAAATGCACTTCTTTGAACCTGTGTTTCTCATCTTTTAGATACCACTGAGCCAGTTAAGTTCTCTGAATGCGGAAGAAAGGTGCGTCAGTGCTTCCTTTCCAATCTCCCTTAGCCCATGGTTCAGTGTTTACAAATTGAAAGGTGATAACATTCAGCGTTAAGATCAATTCTTGTTTTGGTTTGCATGTCATTTGGTAATAAAAGAAAATACAGAATCAAAAGCCTTATGTAACAACATCAGTGAGAAAATAACCATGTAGACTAATATAATGTCTCCTAATCGCTCCTTCGTCTACTTGTTTGTATGATGTTTGTTTTGTACACGTAAATGTTTTCCACTCTTTACTTTGCAAAATGAACCTTGTCCTTGCAAAACATAATGTTGCCTTGAACTGTCTGCAATTCATGGATGCTTCATTCTGCCACACAAGCCCAAAAATGCGTTATGGCTTGTGAGCTTCAAGAACTCGCAATCGCTTATCTAAGAACAAAATAAAAAAAACTTTATTGTGAAATGATTCCCATCCTAATGTTTATCTATCATCTTTGCAGTACAACAAACCAATCAAAAAGATTTTTTTTTTCTTGACCTGCAGACCACCAGTTTCTGTCTGAAGAAGGTTCATGCACTGCTGATTCAACGGACTCCTTCCTGAAAGGTTCTGACGGCTGCTCTCTGAAAAGTAACCCTGAAAAGAGGACGATTTTTGTAAGAATGTTCACATGAGTTGTCTCCTAAATCTAAACCGGTCGGTACAGATATGGCCAGGAAGTAGACAGCCCATAAGCTCCCACGGGCCTTTGGCCTGAATGTTACATACCTACAGTGACAAGATTCTCAGGGACACATCCAGAGAATCGTGCTTCTTCCTACATCTGCAGAAAGACAACATAAAGTCGTGTATTTTACAAATAATGGCAGCAATATGGGTCCACTCTTAACGCCTGTCTGATTCCATGTCAAATTTCCTTTCCAAATGGCATGCCCACAAGATAAGGTGTTGGTTGCTACTTTATGCCGAGGGTGGCTAAGCAGAGTAAAAATGTCAATAAATCGTTGTGTTTTGCTCCGGGTGGGGGAGCTGGAGATGTCTGAGGAAGAACTATGGAGCAGTGTTCTATTTAGCTTCCCCCTCAGCTGTGCCTACTCTTGTCATAACAGGGATCACTAAAGGTTTAGCTGCCCTAAAAAAAAAACATGTGACATTTTAAGATGATATTACTGTTGATTACAATGACACTATTCCCAGGAGGCCAATTTCTATTAGACATAGAGAACGTGTCGTACTGTAGATCATGTCATGCATCAACATGCAATGCCTTTTGAACTATAAAAGAGGAGGTGGAGGAGCGGGGGGGAGGGACTTGTAGATAAAAGTCATATATTTCTACAGGCATTCCTGCTATAATCTCATGAAAATCCTCACATGCACCTTCCATTCACACGTGCTGTGCTGTCTGGATGCACAAAAAAAGACAAGTGGTGTGAAAACAGTTTCAAAGATTCAACAGAAGATATTATCTTGCTGCTGGTTTAACAACTGAAATATCTTTTCTCCGAGATCAATAAATCACTGCCAGTAAATTGCTTACAGTGAAACAGTGAGGGATGCCTTTCAAGTCATTCATTTGCATTTTCATTGAGTGTTTTTGTTTTCTGAAGCATTCTCCACTGCTTTCTGGAAAGGTCAATGGAAAACGGTTGGTGTCTACTTTATCTGCATGAGCCAACTCTCAAGTTCAGCCAAGTAAGAAATAAGATTATCTTTATAGAAGGCAGTGTGAGAATCTGGCCTTTGAATCTTATTCAGTAGAGTATTAATGTCTTAGTGGGCAGAATCAGCCCAAACTGCTATTAAAATAACAGAAGTCTTGAGTGGTGTGTTTTTCAATTCGCTGAGCCCCTCATGTTTAATGGAAATTGAGTGTCTCACCTTTTACATCAGTTGATCTTAACATTTAATAGATTCTTTAAAGGATATTAATCTTTTCCATTATATCTTTGTTGTGGATAAGAGTGAGGCATATTTCTCTCAGGCGCAACAACTCATTAACTTCCCAGACACAAACCTTTCCACACCTGAGGTGTGATATGAGAAAACTCAGGTGAAAAGCAGATTAAAAAAGCTACTAGTTTGCAAATGTAATGCATGCCTACCCCTGTTATTTTTTTAAAGCATATAATTAAAGGCTGGAAATGCCTTTGTCCTCCATTATTTCCTGAGTCCGATTGACATTTACTGAGAGTTACACTATTTGATCCTACCATTAAGTCAAATGTCATTGCATGCACATTATGAAATTTTTCAAATTAACAAAGAGAACTACAGTATTGCAGTGTCAGGCGGGAAAAAATAGAGCTAGCATATACACATTTCAACATAAGTAGCCATTCTTTTAGCCCAAACTGCTGATGACAGTCTCCAGAGAGAGCAGATGCTGTTGCCTTCTGGCTGGGCTTCATCGTTCCATTCCAGTAACTGCCTCTGTGCCTCCTGAGATTTGCTACTGTAAAAACCTGCTCTCTCTCATGGCATCCAGGTGAGGAAAAAACACCAATACAATGGGTGGCTTTTACTCCAGCCTTTAAAAATGTCATCAGCCCTCAGCGGTTATCTGGGTTAAGTGAGCGGGGCTGTGTTAATAATTGAGATTAAATGTACAGTATATGCCAAGTGTGACGTACGTCTCTTGCTTTCGCTGTCTTTCGGATGGCGTAAATCAGATATGAAAACATTAAACAGTGAGATTACAGCTTCTTTGAGGGATTTTGAAAAGGGAGGAAATCTTGCAAGGAGACGTTTTGTCCCTTAAGTCACACAATCATTTTCATTGCCTTTAATGCATCCTCCTCAGCTCGTACAGCTGACATGGTGCATTGAAGTCATGTTGGCGCCATCACATCACATGACAACCCCAGCATTGTGGTTGTTCATGTAATTGAACTTGCCAGTCCTCCTCTGATGCCTGTATTCATCTCCTGAAATGAAACCACATTTGCCCTTCAGATGTTTACATTAGCACCTGAATGGCATGAACATAATAATTTGGTCATGTTCCTGTAACCGCCATATGTTATACGTCAGGGATGCAGACACCAGATCGGACTTGCGGAGGCGTTGTGTCCGCGCTTGTGCTTTTGTTCTATGCTGAAATGTATAAACACATCCTCCAACAAAACAGTAAGAAAACTGCTCAAACACGGAGCAAATCCAGACTTAACATTCACATGCAAAATGGTTATGTGATATTTTTTGCGATATCAGGCGGCTGTTACAGCAGCATAAAGATACATGATTCAGGAAGAAATGAGTGAGAGATATGTCAAATCTCTGCTAGCCTCCTTTGTAGTCCCAAAGGGATTCAGCAGAAATCTCAGGCTAACCCCCCTGACAAGGTCAGAGTGTCTCATGCAACCTTTTGTGGAAAGCACTCAGCCCAACAAATGGACCCTAAACTGTTTGATACCTGCTGTTTGCACTCTAAAGGCAGCTCACTAGAGTTGATTATGGAGACCAACCCCGGCACTCTCCATCCCAGAGTATTTGTTCTGGGCCAGTGCTGACTGAATATGACTTGAACAGCTGGAGGAACCTCACTGGCAGAGGTCAGCTAAAAACCTTTCTATAAGTGATGATGCAATTTCTGTTATCTGATGGTTGGGTGCTCAAATTTTAAGGGATGGGACAGTGTGAGACGGCTCTGGTACAGATGAGGACATCTTGTCTTCTCTGACTGTGACATTTTGGTGCTTTTATGCCCAAGAAAATCAACAAATAAACTGTGTTTAAAGTCAAATTTGAATAGAAATTTAATTATTGCATGTATTAATCCTTAGATTTACCCTCAGTGTTTGTTGTCACATTTGTGCACAATATGTAATTTTCTGCCTTCAGGAGTCTCTCAATGAAAACAGTAACAAAGCACTGGGGTGATGTCATGAAGTAGCATGGGATCACGGGAGCCGTCGTCTTCACCACCAGCGCAGGTGGTTCTCCCAAAACCAGCATTTTATGAAGCAGTTTCAAGTTTCAATCAGTGTTTCTATGACGCTGTTCGATGCGAACAAGACATCCAGGCGGGGCTGCAATCAGAGCTGCTGTTAACTTAAAAGCCAGACATTGGATGACTAAAACCCTTCATCATGTTATAATATATAGTTTAAAATAACCAAGAGCTCTGTAAAACTGTGTATCGCAAAAATGTGGCTTAAAGCAAGATGTTTATACTCAACCCTGGCTCACTGGGAGAAGGTAATATGACAGGCAACCAAAAGAAACTGGTTACTCACTGTTGTCTTTATTAAAATTAAGTATTTCATTGGGTTTGAACATTGTTAGAAGCATTTGTGATAACATAAGGACACAACTCAAAAACAAAAATAACACTGATGAAGTCATTTTAAGGTTTTTTTCTTCAGTAATATTGCCCTCTGTGTATGTGTTCTCCAGGGGTGGGAAATGTCTGGGACTGACAAGTGCTGAATGTTGCAAAATGGACAAATGGTCTCACAGGAAAGGTTGACATTTACAGAAAATGAACTCCACTTAATATCTGCACAGTAAATACAAAGACTGTTAGCTTCGCGCAAAGACTTTAAACCGGGGAGAAACAGCGAGCTGCTAGCTGTTCTCTCTGAAACCGCAACTTGACTTTCAACTTGCTCTTCTTCCTGTGAACGACTTTTGTGTTTAGATGTTTTTGTAAAAGTAAACCACATTGAGAAGCTGTCCTCTATAAATAAAACTTCAGTTACTGCACCCATTAAAAAACTACAATATAATATGTTGCTTATTAGCGAGGCTAGCTGTTTCTGCCTCTTTCCAGTCTTTATGCTAAACTAAGCTAAGCTAGCTGCTAGCCTCACATTAAGATTCTTCTCCAGTAAGTTTTGAACCATGACTTTGTCACAGATGAGAGGGAACGTCCTGACTTTGTGTTTGAGGTTTGTGTTTTCCATTTCAGTTAATCACAATAAAGAAAAAAAATACACGGCGATATACGAGTCGTCCACGCAGCGGGTCCACACAGCAGGCTACACAACAGGACGCTCGAAGTTAAAGAATTACTGGAAATTTTTGAATATTTTCCCGACCTGTTCAAGTGGATTTCATCTCACCATTACCGTGCTCACTCTTTCTTCCCACCTCCACAGGCATAATAGGAAAATAGCTAATATAAAAACTGAAATTGTATTCTTTCCTCTGTAAAGAGAGATGATTGCATATCAAGTTGGCTGGTTGAAGTACCTCCTGTGTATGACTCCTGTGTGGTGGGAGAGGAAGCATTTTTCTTCCAACCAATGGAAGAGTGAGTCAGGTTTATGACTATGGGGAGCAGAGGGTGGCCTTTATTTCCCCGAGAAGAGTCATTATTATTGCCCTGCAAATTTATGGCTTGCTTCTAGAGAGAACCTACCAGCAGAGTGCCTGTCATTTCTCTTACTATCTTATGCATTATTGATAAGTCTATGGTCCTATCATCCATTGTGTGCTATTGCCATAACTCAACAGCAGAATACAACATATATAGTATACAGATATGTAGAGTGAGTCCCTCTCTTTTGCTCTCTCGACTGTATTTTACACTATTTTATGAGGACTTTCACCCGTTAAACAGATGTTATGACAACACCAAGTGTGATATCAACAAGTTTGACCCCTCTTGGAGGAAATACTTATTCTCTTGTCCCTTATGAAAATATTTTTTTAAGCGTTCATGACTGGAAACATCTGACAGTGTGAAGTCTTATTACACACACACTTTAAAAAATGATTCCCCTGCAGAAAAAAAAAAAAAAGCTCATCAAATTAAACTCAGTGTCACAAACCAGTTCACGCAAGTTTGACAGAATAGATGTGGGCTGTAATGAGCATGCTAATCCACTGCAAGAAGCTCTGGATCAGGCACAAGGGACAAGAGAGTTGTTTTTTGTTTTTTTTTTCATAATGCAGATGAACCCGGCCAGAAAAACAGAAAAAAAGTTACATTCATTAACTCTTTGAATTATACAAACAGAAATGAGATATTTAAGCCTGATAACCACCGACTATCATGCAGCTACAACTGCTTTGAAAGGGGGAAAAGGTGCTTTAGCGGGCTTTGTTAAAGCGAGGCATCACATGACAATAGCCAGAACAACTGATTAATTGTGGGAGTCTGCTTCAATTAATATGCCCTGATAAATGGTTGCTATTAGCCATATACTCTGCAGCTACGTGGGGAGATAATTAGATCATCATGTTGTTGAAGGATAATAAGGTTCAGGCTCTTGCAACAAAGGATGCCCTCCTTTGACTTTGTCCTTCACCTGGCCGTGAACGCCGCCACTGTTCAAAGAGAAGGCAAGAAAAAAAAACCAAAAAGCAGCCAGGCTCAGACGTCTTTCATTTTCCTTTGTCAAAAGTGCTTGTGAATCTGCCGCATTTAGACACGTGGATGCGTCCAAATTGTAGCTGTACGTTGAGGCTGCAAGTGCAACCGCGCACACAAAATCACTGCACCGCACTAAACAAGTTAATCAGTGATGTTTTATTTGGCACCTCCCACATGTGCTACCTCTTTCTCTCTGTCTCTTTCCTCCAAAGCTCCTCTCACTGAAGGACCCTTCAGACCAGCAGCAATCATCCTATTTAGACAGCTGAGAGGGCTGCTTTTTGAAACATGGTATTGTATAATGCTGCCTGCGCTTGCAATCATGCTCTTCACTCTGCGATGATGAGGTTAATTTCAGTCTTTTGTGTATATTTCGCTTATTTGGTTGTTTATATAAGCAGTTTAATTCAACAGCAAAACAAGCTCATTTTTAATTCTCAACTATCAGCCTTCAACGTGTTTGCTATTTTTTTTCCCTCAAAATTAAGAATTGATCACGTTGACCCTGTTTTCAATTTAGGTTTCATGCTCTTTTGTTGCCAAGGCATGCAGTAAAAATCAACATTTAAATAAATTTTACATACCGTGCACACCACGTTGATTACTTTTTTTGGTTTTCCTCTCGATTCGTTTGTAAAAAAAGAAAATGTCAGAGTGACATATTTAAAGCTGTACACATGGTGATGCATCCTGAGCCAACAGTGAAGGAAGATAAAGACTTAACAAATTTGTTTATTAGGTTCCCACTTTGTGAGGCTCAGCCAATCCATCACCACTGAGCGACCTTATGAATACATTACAATACATTAAAGCTGACTGGCTGCACAGGAGTCAGTTTGTGAGTTATGTTGTTTGTCATTCTGTTGCATTAGCTCCAACTCCTCTGCATTACAAAGACGGACGCTGCTGCAACTGTTTATTGAAAATCTCAGAAAATCTATGTCAAATAGGTCTTTGAGGTGTAATTTTCTACATGGATGAAATAAAGGAAATTATTTTTAATTTATAGTTTAGGCTTCAGTGGAGCCTACACACATATTGCAAAACCAACAAATACGTGATAATCAAATGCACCCGTAAGCATTTTAAGGGTGATCACTGATTTGCGGAAACAGGAATGACTGGGCTGATTCGAGATGGGAAACAAATACAAAGTGATGTGGAGTCTGTGTCTGGTTTGAAGGTAAAAAGTTACTTTTAGCATAATAAATATACATTTATGTATAAACCTACTGCTGTCCTTAATAATAATAGGTCATATTAATTCACCCAAGCACAAACCCCCCCCCCAAATAACAGTTACTGCTGGTTAGAAAAGATAAACGAAAAGCAACCTCCAACATTTAGTTGATGCATCCAGCAGCCTCAATTTTCACTATAATGCTGTCACCTGACTTCCCCCTACTGTCATAATATCTACAGCATTTTGCCACTCAAACATGAAATAGGAGGAAACAGCTGGTGATATTCTGTAGTTTTCTTATTTTCAGCAAATTAGATGACAGACACAAACCTTTTAAGCTTTATTTTAAAAAAAACAACAACCCAAAAACATGCTGTTTTCAAAAACTAAAGTCCTTTCAGTGCATTATTATATTGTTTAACATGATTAACATCCTCTATTGTGATGTTCGCCCATGTGTTGGTTCAACCGCGACAGCAATCACTCCCTAAACCTAATCAAGTCACTTTTATTTAACCCACAAACTATGATCTCTCTCAAAATCTAAACCATTGTTTTTGTGTCTAAACTCAAACATACCTCAACCACAGCAGACACAGACTTGTTGCAACAAATCCCTTTAAAGGGATAATAGAGACATCCTTCTGTGTGGCCGTGAAGCTCGATAATCTTACTGAGGTTGTAAATCTTTAAAAGTGAGTTAACACAGCCCTCTCTGTAGAGTGACAGTTTTTTTTCAAAGGTTCAGTCATTTCCTCAAATAGCTTATAGAGAAAATGTAACTTAAACTAGAGTAGATAGTGCTGGTTGGTCGGCTGGGGACTATTTTTAGACACAGTTGTGTCCCATTGAGTGTTTACAGCAGCAGGACGGTTTATGTGTGCTTAAAATAACCTGCATTGTAGTGAAGAAAGATATCATCCATGTTATTGATGTGTTTAGGCTGTGTCAGGTACAGCATCAGGAACTTTTCCCACAAGGCCTGTGAATGACAACATAAATATGAATTATCAGCTTTGTCCATTTTGCTAGTACTAATTTTTTCAAAATGGCCAAAGTATACGTCTGAAACCTACAAACCATATAAAGAGGTTTTCAAAGTATTCAATCCACTTGTGTAGACATTGTACACTCCTTTCAGACTGCTTCTCAACTACGTTAAACAAAGAAATACCCCATTGTGTTCATACAAACTGCACACCAAGGCACCCTCTTTCTATTGTCACTTCCCCCTAAGAGAACCAATAGGGTCTGCTTTAAAGACATTTTATTGACTTGTCCATATGGTTTATAGGTTTCTAAATGGCTCCACTTCTCTTTAGGGAAAGAATGGATATTTAATCGCACACCTTTGCCGGGCTTAGCGAGGCAGCTGTGACAGTCAACAACCTCGTCATGTCAGCCCGAGACTCAGGAGAGACTGTCCTTGAAACACAAAGAACCCCTGATGACATTGATTCAATTCAGCCACTGTAGTTCTCATTCACGGCACAAAGGCCAGCATGTTCAAAACCTTTCTCAAGCACCGACTAGCAACAATATAGCATCATAGTCTGCTCTGTGTATAAATATAAGTCAGTCATTAATGCCTCCCACATTCCCAGACAGAGCCACAGTCATCACTGCTCCCTGATCATCAACAGTTTTGGTTCAGGGTAATGATACACTTAATTACTCTGGGTCCCGGCCAGAAATGTGCAGATGACACAATTTGGTAACAGAAACCTCAGTATCGCAAGGTTCCTGATGTTTAATTACACAGATGTTAGGAATGAATCAGGTACTGTACATGGGCCCGCAGTTGATTCGTGCCATCATGTTTCATCCTGCTTTTTATTTTGAGGCGAGGACAAGCCGATACGCCTCAGTTGCTCTTATAATTATTTCTGCTCCTCTCCCTTTTCCATGCCCAGTCTCTCTGTCATGCTCTCAGTCTCAGCCCAGGCCCGGGTGTCGATCCCCGAGGACATGGCGCTGGAATGCCTATCTCAGGCGTCTGCAGATGGGGGATTGGGAACTATTTTAGATTCAATACAATTTTTCAAATCAGACCGAGGAATTAAACGAAATCTTACAATGTTATCTCTCAGGTCGAATTGGTCACTCAAGTGTGCTGCCCTGATAGAGTGATAACGCAGCCCACTTACTTTTTATCATCCACACGCCACAGATTGCATCTGACTGCATGTGTGCACAATGTGTAGATGCCAGAGTGCTTGCGGGTAGTTTATGTCATCCAGGCCTTTAGCTCTTCAATCAAAACTGTTCATGTAGCAGTGTAATTCAGTGTGGTATTCAAAGGATAGATTATAATCCACAGGACAATCCTTGTATTCTTCCTGTAATATGCACACAACAGCACCACCGTCCCCAGACAGGCAAGCTTCAGTGGTTGTCTGTGTTGGCCAGATAAAGAGGAACAATGGTTCTAATAGGCGGCAGAGAGTCTCCACAACCAGTGTTTCAGCGGCGCACATTTGTTCTCACAAAGGCTAAATGTATTTTGAGTGGCAGATTAAGGATATTGGTCAGGGGCTCTGCATTGTCAACTCTGAAAAGTGGGGTAAATGTGCGTTTGGATGATAATTCACACATTCTTAGGCTCAACGGCAGACAAAAAAGAAGTACTGTTCTCGTTTTTTGGGAAATGTGTTTCACAGATTGTTAATTATGGGTAACATAATCTCATTAAGTCCTTTTGCTTTGCGACTCAATTTCTTTTACAAGCATTAGTCATGATTGAGTAGTTTAGGGGTTTAAGTTCCTCTTTTGTCTGAGTTCAAAACATGGCCGTCTTCATAAGGGCTCTGCTTTGTCTCATTTGTGTCCCACAAGAAAGCCTGATGTCCAGCAGCAGCAACAGAACAGTTTGGCTGGTCAAGAGTCTGTTATACTAAACAGTCACGGCCTGGTAAAGACATAAACATACAAATTACTTGTATTCATCTGAAGATTGCTGAGGTTCACATCTTGAGTATGGTGTATGCAATGATGGAAGACTTATTCAGATTTGTTACTTTGAGCTATAATCAAAATTTTATATTCACGATTTATCAAATGGCAAGTGTGTAAGTACCATAGAAATGTGAAAGAGGCTGGACAGAGTGAATTATTGCATGAATGCGCAGCTCCCCTCACCTTTCAGGAGCTTTACGGGAACTTTCCAGCTCATTGTTTAGCTGTCTGGTGTGCAACTTTACTGTCCTGGTTCACTTTCACTGCTCTCGTAACGTCGGTTTCAGCTGTTTTCAGAAAAAAAAGAGCTTTCAAACCACACTGGTCACTACATGCTCAGCACCAAAAGATGGACAGACCCAGTTAAAGATGTAAGTGTGCACAGTAAATAACTCTGCCTTTTAAAATAAAAAGTATTGATATGTCACTGTACAAAAATCTTGGTCTTGCTGCCACCAAGTTGTCAAAATGTAATTACAAGTTTAAATAAACGTAAACTCTACAGAACATACTGCTATATCACTGTAAACTGAATATTTGGGGTATTTGGGCTGTGGGTTGGACAAAGTCAGACCTGATGACTCTGGAATGACTGAATGTGATGCCTCGGACTGTGGGAAACTAGAAACCTTTCACTGTTTTTGATATTTTGAAGGCTAAAAATGTTAATGAAATGAAAAATATTAATGAATATTAATCAATCACAAATCAGATCAATCACGTTGAATACTAGCTTGCAAAGTAAAAGAAAAGTATAAAGGAAGTATGATATACTGAGTTACTCCCCACAGCTACAATGTCTAGCCTAGTCCATGTTTATCTGTGTACAAATGTTCCTTCAAGACAAACATTAACGAGTGTAATCAGCTGAGTGTTTTGCAGAGCAGATATCATTCATCTGATTCAGGCTGCCCTCTAGGGACTGGGGACAACATCTAGACCTACTCTGTTTCTCCCTCTACGTAATCACATGTTAGCTGCTGCTGGAGTAAATCAAATATCCAGAAGTATCAGACAAATACAGATGACTTTACTCTACATAAATATCAAGGTGACCTTCATGGATGTTAAGGTAGCTGTTTACAAAGATTATTGATTTTGAGAGGAGGGTATTCTGCGCCTCGTTTTCACCAAATGATCTCAGTAAATCTTGTGTTTCATCGGGGGAGACAGAGTCAGCTAAGACACCCCGCAGGACCTGGTGTCTCTAAACTCTCAAAGGTGTGATTGAGTCCTTGAGAGCTCCTTGGATAGACTGATGCGGTGATTGCTCGAACATGTCAAGATACCCTCTGTTTTTACGTTAGCTGCTCTGGCTATCGATGTTTATTTCAGGCCAGCGACGTGTCATTAATAGCATCCACAGGGCTGTGGACTCTTAAGTCTCTGGTGTTTGCATGATGTTGCCCTCCCTCCGAGTGTAAACATTGTGAAGACAGATTAGTTCTGCTGCTGTGGGTAAAGGAGATTAGCAGAGATTATTAACAAACACGTTGGATTAAATAGACAGTATCACTCCCTTCTTTACGGACATCCCAACCGTGTGGTTGAAAACAGAACTCGGGATGCAGCTGCTCGAACCAGCAGCGTGGTTAAAACATCATGTCTCAGCACGGCAGCAGTCGTCACAGGGATTGGACGCAGAGATGCCAGGATTCAATCTTCTTGCTCCCAATTAAAATCAGATTTACTGACATCAGTCACAGTTCATCACAGTGATTATGCTCAAGCTGTTCACTGAGGAGATGAAACAGAGTTTATGGGAACTGCCACTAATTGGAGGTCTTCACTCTCTCACTTTGCACCCACTCATTAACCTATCTTTTCCATTGTGATCAATGATAAATTTGTCACATATCTGCACCACGCTGATACCTATATATCACTTAATATTATTATTAAATCCATTCAAGCTTCCCTCCACACACTAAAAATCACTTGGTCAAAACTGACCCAGTTTGAGCAATTCACTAAAATATGGTTTGACTGCAAGCTGCATGTCACTATTTGTTTCTGGTTGTAAATAATACGCTCATCCACTGAAGTTCTGCATGTCGTGCACGCAGTGGTGGGAATTAACTATGCAAATCTATTCATTTACTGCATTAAAACACAAATGTGAGGTATCTATACTTTATTTAATCCCATTTAACATTTTCCTTGTCCTCTCTTTATTATTCTGCGAGCTACTATTTACTTAACAAACGAAATTTTACCACACACCACACAAAAAGATGTGATGCATTAAACTACCAAACAATATATAGAATTTGATCTTAAATGATTGGTCCATTAATTGGTAAGCTGATTGGTTAATTATGGCAAAAACACATATGACTGTGTAGTTAACTAAATGATCATTTAAGTAATTTTCTTATAAAATATTTCTCAACTGTGACAATTTTCAGGTTTTCATTGTTATGAATTACAGTAGGCTGGTTAAAATTTAACATTTCTATTTCTACTAAGGTTACATTTTAATGCATGAGCATTACTTGTAATGGAGTAGTTTCACGATGTGGAAAAAGTATTTAAGTTAAGAATCTTCATAATATCTCCACAACTGCACATGCACCTTTCTGACAGTTTTACGGTTAAACTTAGGATTTTTGTTTCTGACACTGAGTCAAATTAATCAGTTTTAATAAAAAAAACTCACCAGTAACTTCATAAAATAACACACACACTGGGCCAAAACAACCAAATGTGTAAAGTTAACCCCATTCATGCTATATCGACCCAAAGCAGGTTCCAAAGAGAAGACCACCCACCCATAAGCCATGAACATACACTGTTTATCTGATTTTCAGATAATGTTATCTAAGGATATAAATACACGTATCGATTCGGTCACTTAAGCAATTTTCGTGCATCTAAAAAAAAGGAAGTCAATAAGCACCTTGCAGGGACACGATAAGAATGGATCATTTGAGCATACATCTGTAATAATGGCATTGTTCTCTTCCTGAATGGCTCCACCATGTATCTTGTGCTGCAGGTGCTCAAGGCCTGGCGCAGGGAGGTTGCAATCATACAGTGTGTTAGAATACACAGTTTGACCTGAGGTGGTGATGATGTGACCTGGCACACGATCACAAATTTCATCTGCTGTCATGTATTTTTCTCTGTGGTGCCGTACATGAGTCAGCATCTTTGATCCTGTGCTATTAGGGTTCTTCTCAGTGTGTGGTGGAGATATGTATTAGCTGAGAAGTCGTCAGTTAAAATGGCTAAAAACAGCACTTTAAAAATCTGAATTATTCGGAGGGCTGGCCTGTGGCTATGGTCAATGTGTTGCTGTTATATGCGCCACACTTTTTATGTCAGTGAGGCTAAGTAAAACATTTCAGCTATCTTCACCTACACATGCAAATGGAATCGTATCATTAAATGCACACAGGGCTCCTCACATTTATTTGAAAGTTCAACGCTAAAACATTTCCATAACTTCACTCTGAATTTTTATGACTGTACTAAAGTGATGCCCCTGTGAAACAACTCATACAGATCCCCTAAGCATTGAAAATATATTTTACTGTAGAATAAAACTTGAAGAATGAATAAAGAATTTTGAGTTGAGTTAAATTTATGTGCATTCATGAGGGGATTTCAGAAAAGAGTTAAACAAGTTAGGTTTCTCGGCTTTGATCGCATCGCCCCTCGGAAGCCCATTCATAATATCTGTCAGCCCACGGGAGGGTCACGACCCAGACTTTTGAAAACAAATGCTGAAAAGAATCAGACCACCAATGAAGATACCTGCAGTTTAACAGCAGAGATGTGTTGCAGTTTGAGTTCTCACATGACAGTGTCCATTGCCATCTAGTGGTGAGAAGGTGGTCATAAACAGTCTCTGGAAACCTGTTATGGATTTTCACTTGTTATTTTTTTATCAGTCCCTCAGGAAAATTACTCTTTATTCAGCCACTGAAGAAACAAACAGGTACTATATTAGATTATAGAGTCATTATGGTAATCGTAGTGGAACAAACAGAGGCATTTCTGGATGATTTATGAACAAAGGCCATTAGAGCTACAGATGTCACATAATGCAAAACTAATAATATACATAAAATAACCATTAAAATACAAAATTTTGATATGTAGCAAAGGTCCAAAGAGTCCAACAACCTCATCCAAAGTAGAAAATAATTGCTATCAATGATACTTTATATGCTGAATGACCTGCTGTAAAGCCTGTACACTGTCAACTTTCTACACCCACTAAAATAAAATCATGGTCAGCAGGTTCACCCATCTGTTTCATGTGCTGTTTTATCATCCTGGCTCATTTTAAGTTGCACTGCCTCTTCACAAGTCCTCATCTCCACAGCCAAACTCTGCTTCCGCTCCTCGTCCAGTTTCTTGTAGTTGTAGTAATGCATGATGAAGAAAAATATACCCGGCACCAGCATAAACACTCCACACGCATAGTACATGTATTTATAATCCCCAAAGATATCGACGAGAGCTCCTGCGAGGAGAAGATGCACAAATCATTGGTCACCATTCAAGAAGTGCATTTATAATCTGAAATAAAAAAAATGAAGTCAGTTCACAAACCTGAAATCGGAGGCCCCAGAAGCACCGGACCGCACTCGATAATGGTGACCAGTCCAACTGCGGTGGAGAAGCGATGAGCTCCAACAAGGTCCATCAGAACTTCAAATAGCAGCGCAGAAACCATCCCAAAAGCCAAGCCAAAGAAGACAGCGTAAATAACCAGACCTGAATATCCAGACGCCAGCGGGCATAAAAGGTGGCACACACCATTGTATGAAACTGCAAAGCTGAAAAAGTACTGGATACGTGGCCTTATCCACTTAGAGTTGCCCAAGAAGCCAGTTGCTGGTCTGATAAACATGTCTACCAGAGCAAAGATAGAGAGCAAGAAAGCTGCTGAATATTCATCAATCCCTTGATGTTTGGCATACGGAGCAAAAAAAACCACAGGCGCGAAAAAGCCAAAAAACATGACCACGTTACCAATGAGATAAATGAGGAAGCCACGGTGTCTGAAAAGAGAGAGATCTATGAATGTGTGCACACAGCCCTGACTCTTGCTCTCATCCTGCTTTTCTTCAGCCAGGAGGTTATCTGACTGTGCACCATCTTTCACAGCTGCAGCTTCCTCAGCGGCTGCCCCGTTACACTCTGGTCCTTCAGTCTTCGCTTTGGGTTGGACGCTTTTGTTGACTGGCCTCATCAGAGAACCGGCAACACAGCAGTTCAAGACAATGGATCCCAGGATGAGGAAACTTCCTCTCCAGCCAAAAGAATCAAACAGAAACTGATTGAGTGGAGCCAAAGTGGACAGAACGACTGGACTTCCTGTCATAGCGAGCCCGTTCGCCATAGGTCTTTTGACCTGGAAGTAGGTACCTATGATCGTCAGGGCCGGCTGTAGATTGAAGGCAAGGCCAAAACCTGTTGAAATAATAACATGGTTTATTAATATATGATTAATAGTGGATTTTTCTTGGATAATATGAACAAATAGTAAAACTTTAGTATCATTAAAATGACTAAAGAAACAATGAGGCTATTAGATCATCTGCAAAGTTAAATAATAACGTCATTATTGTGTGGAAAACATGGAACAACTATGGTAAACTCCTCATTAGACTGATTTATTAACATGCATTGTGACGCACTGCCACATGTCCTTACATGAAGATTTTAAAAAAATAATCAGGCACTTCACTCATGTACAGTTCTTCCCTGTGCGAGAGCAGGTAAAACATCTCTACTAGATTAAAGTTTAAAGTCTGACAGGCTTGTTTGCTTGGTGTCAGCAGCATGATCATGTGGTTTGGCATACGTCCATACATGCATGTGGAGATTCGATTTATTAAGACGTGTTCTTTTAATGGCAGCATTTTATCATGGCATGGATATACCATTGTGATTTAAGTAAATATTTGCATGTTTGCACAGAAGGGCCCATGTTGTTCCTACACAAATAACATGAGTAGACTGGTTTGGACCTGATAATCAAACAGCAACTTTACTAAAAAAGTTTCTCAAAATCTAAATGAGCTTATTTATTATAACAAATGGTGAAAAAATATATATGATTTACCTCCGATTACTCCAATGCAAAGGTAAAGATGAAGAATACTAGTGCCAAAAGAAGCAAGCACCATTGCAGTGCTAACCATGACACCACCGACCATAACCACGGGTCTGCTGCCATAGCGGTTGACCAGTATACTGCTCACAGGTCCTGCACAGAGGAGGGAAAAATCTCACTTTCTTGGTCCCTGCTTTCACGGAAAGTTCTCAGCACTGGGACTACATCTGCCACTGACCTCCTGCATACATAGAGGCAAGCATGACTGAGGACACCCAGGCAATCTGACTGTAGGAAACTGAAAAATATTCCTGAATCTCCTTAAAGTAGATGGTGAGGGACTTGGGAAAGGCATAGGAGAATCCTATGGAGATGAAAGCGGCGAAGACGACAGCCCAGCCCCAGCCTCCATCTGGTGGGGTGTAGGCCAATTTGGTTGTTCCTGCAGGGGGCATGTTCCTTTTCGCTGGCTGGGTAGTGGGAACAGCTTTAGAGAAGTGAACAGATTCTGCAACAACTACACACTCCCCACACGCAAACTGATAGTAATGATCACACAATGCAGATCCTAATGCATGCGTGTTGCAAGCACTCACCTCTGCAAAGTCCTTGAAAGCGTGTTGCCCAGTCTATGAACCCTGCTGCTGTACCAGGTTGGGGCAGTCCTTCAGAAAGACCCTGCTTTAAGGCCTTTGATCTCATCACGTGTACTCGCATGATAAATAAGTGACCACACACACACCAAAAAGCAATAGCCCTGGTGGAGAGTGTGATCTCAGGGTATGTATCCATGAATATAAAAGTCAACAACAGTCAAGAGTATGCTCGAATGTAGAAGTAAAAAAACTGCTTCCCCTTTTCAATATGTTTAAAACTTGTGTGTGGTCCTGCTGAGGCCATTTGTGCTCTCAGTGTGCTTCTTGTGTGTGTATACAAGTGCTGCAGGTGGGCAAATTGGATAAAAGCCTCCCATGATAAGGTAAATTTCACAGAAATTCAAGTGAGAAAGTGTTTACAGATAAAATAACAAGATTGGAGTGTCTGGGTTTTTTTTCGTTTTGTTAAATTCGAAAATGAAATGCCAAACATCTCAAGGCATTTTATCACATTGCGGCAGAATTCATGTTAATCCATAATTGTCATAAATTATTTCTGCTCTGTAATTTGCGATATTGCAGCCCAAGGCCCAATATGTCTTTGATGGTGGACAATTTAATGTTGACCCATAGTATGTAATAGATATATAGATAGGTGGCTGATAACGTGGCTAAGACTACCTCATGACTGTAAGAAAACAACAATCTCTTAGTCAGAGATGTGGCAGCAAAGCATCATGGACGGAAGCATAAGATGTATTTTATCCTTATTTAAAATAATGTGGAGCTTAGATTTAATTAGCAATTAGAGACCCATTGAGTTTAGCATATGAACAGAAACCCCAGTATCATTTTGCAGCTTCTCTCAGAAAGAATGATGAAAAGCACTCTGTGAGAGATTGCAAGAGAGTTTTGTTTGTCTTTGATAAATGAGGACGCGCTCAATATTACACATCAGCATTGTAGGCCACAGCTGACAAACCAAACGCAGACTGTAGACAGGTCCTTGTGTCATGTTTTCACAACTGCGGTAAGTTTGTCTGCATGCTAGGGGAGCGGAGGGGTACTCAGCTGGCTGCAATCTGCAACCTCACCACTAGATGCCACTTAATCTTACACACTGCTCCTTTAAGTTACTAACCAAAAGACACTAGCGTGCGTTAAATTAGCCCCTCCTTTACACACAGTATCCTTAAAAGTTTGTGCATCAGAATTATGATCCAGTAATATACTGTGCATTATTCTGAAACTGGCCACTCTGCGAAAGAGTGTTTTTTCTTTTCTTTCTTACTTTATTGTTATGCATTTATATTTTTATTCTTATTTTATTTTTATTCATTTATGCATTATAATTTTAAATGCATGAACTTTGCTTGTACCATATTTTTTGCTCATTGTGGTGATGCTACTATGACTTAACTGAAAGATCCAAGTTCCTCTCACTCTGATAGTTAACAAAGTTACAGACAGTAATAACATTTGCATTCATACCACGTGAGAGACAGAAGTTGGAAGTGGGAAATCAACACTAACGTTTGACTAGAAAAACGCATCAGAGTGGGACCTCTCGCTGCAGCCTCCTCTCTGTCATTGCAAAGAGGAAGGTGCTCACCACGCCTCCTTCAGTCATGCTCTCCGGGCTACCGCTGTTATTTAACTGCTTTATATGGTTTTAACTTTATTAAACTGGATTTAGGAATTAGAGGAAGTGAGATAACGATCGCAGCACCGACAGAGGTTTGTGTCGATCGCTTGTTTTGAGCACCGTCAGCGGATGACCTCTGTTTACGTTACCCAACCGCTTGTGTAACACGTGAATTGTTGCTTGGTAGCGCTTGCTGGTGTTTGCCTTACAACTGCCAGACACTGTAATGTGACAGAGTTAACTGCATTTACAGCTTTTTAGTTACTTCCCTGGTAAATTATTTGCAGGTTCGCCTTCGCGGCGGGTTCATTTCAGGTAATCTGCAGATGTTTTCCAATTTAAGAGTATGTTTGGTCTCGGGTTTGGCCAGATTGCCCAGTTGTGTAAATGCAAGAGCGGCGGTGAGAGCAACACCTGCCCTCTGCAGACACCAGCCTCGGACCTTCAGAGCTGAATCTGCAAATGTCAAGGTAAGCTTCTCACTTCAGTGCTTTATTGCTGCACAGTTTACACACAAACGACTTTATTAATAGCGAATTGAGCAATAAGTTGGTCGTGCAGTGTCACTGCAACACGCAACCGTTTATTAACGTTTTGATGGTTTATCCCATCAGTTTATCAAACTAACTGTTAAAGCTGTAACGCTGCACCAGAGAACTGTTCAAACATTAACGTGAACGACAGTCCTACCTGTAATCACATTTTAGCTGTCCATAAGAGCATTTCTACTCGTCAAACTTGAATTCTCACTATTCAGAATGGTAATTTAAGATATCCACAATAACATTATTACCGCAAGAAATTGTATTTCAATATATCTACAACTTTAATCATATTAGTTAAATTGTAAATACTTGTAAAAAGTAAAAGTGGCTGTTTAATTTCAGATATGAAAGACCATTACAGATATTTGCAACTGTAATTTTGAATATCCCAAAATAAACTGTGACCTGTAAATAGGTCCAAAATTGTATTTTTGTAAGCAGAATTGTATACATAGTACATATTACATTTTGGATATCTGAAATAAAAATTGTTACTAGTAACAGTTGGGTTGTAGATCTCTGAAATTAATGATTTTTTCTAGTAAGAATCATTTTGCAGATTTCAATCAGTGTTTGAAATTGCAGCTGTGGATATATGTGAATGAAAGCTCAATACACGAATTGAAAAAGTGACACCATTCGTCCAAGAAGGAAGGCTCCATGTTTTCTCCAAATGTTCCACTCTGTCGTGTATTTTCCTGGTTATTGACTCAAAACTCAAAACTGGACCAGTTTCAAAAAAACGTTGCTTCCAGTTGAAAAATACCTAAATTCCCCTTTAATGAAAATTCACTTGTACAGGTGAATGGTGAAGTGTCATTCAACCATTAAAGAGGCCATTCAACGTCTTCCAGCTTGAAATGTCTTTTCTCCACTATTAGTCATACTGTGTGCCCTTGAGTGAGTGAAACAGAAAATTGAAGACAGCAATGCTGCTATCATCTATTCCCTGCCCCGCTGCAGGTGCTGTATGATGGGCAGTGTCCCATATGTGTGACAGAGATCCGGTTCCTACAGTTTCTGCAGAGAAACCAGGCTGCGAAAGTAGATTTTATTGATATCTCCCTGCCAGGCTACGATGGAGCGAAATACAAGGACGTCAGCTACGAGACGGCAATGGAGGAAATGCACGTGATCGATGACAAAGACAAGGTAAACTTACAGTTCATTCCTGTAGCTGTCCTGGAACTGTAATATTGCTATATTGATAGATGTTTGCAGAGTAACCTAAATTAGTATAATGTGGCACTGTGCTATGTCAGTTACCTGACCTTTTGCATATTGGCAGGTTCACAGTGGGGTCCCAGCGTTTGCAGTGATGTACAGTGCGGTGGGCCTGGGCTGGTTGGGTCGCTTCATGATGTGGCCACCTGTGAGACCATTAATGGACAAGTCCTATGCCATCTTTGCAAGGAATCGCTTGAAGTGGACAGGACGTGGGGAGGAGTGCACCACTGGACGCTGCGAGAAGAAGACACTTTGACTCTTGAGCACAGATAAAATAAAGTATGTACAGTATTAATGTGCTTAGCAAATGGATAAATGCACCTGGTTGGCCCTGTTCAACAGTTTGTTTAAGACTGTTGTTGGCTGAAGAGAAATACTGGCTGCCTGATTCAGTGTGAATGATGCGAAGCCCTCATATGAAGCAGCATTTCTCTACCTGTTAAGAGGGTAATGGTGATACATACCTCAGTTATTTCATTAAAAGGGATAAAAGTGTCAACTAAAAAAATTCTGAAATGGTAAATTTGGACGGCAACAGTGACTTTGATACTGATAAAAGCAAAAACATGGTTCTGCAATCTTCTGGAAATAACCTGAATATTAAAAAAGGATCTGTAATGGAGAAATATAAATGAAAAGCTTGCAGGTATTTTAGAAAACAGTTGACAGAAGGTGACAAAAGGTGACAGACGAGCAGATAAACGAAGCTTTGTGTACCAGATATTAACAAACATGCTGAGATGCAGAGAAATAGCTTTGCTGCAAATGACATAGAGGGATGCACTTCTGTATATAAGACTGTCATACTATGGCAAATACACATTACACTGAAACCCGCTCAATCAAAAAGCAGCCAACTTCCTGTTTAAGACTGAAGTTCATCCAAACGCAGATTGAGAGCCAAACTGTTAAGAAGCTGCCACTAGATGTCATTGTGAGTCCAAAATAATTATCAGCTGTAAGGGTGAAATCTGCTCCTTGGGATCTTTGGTACATGGCTGTCTTGATTATTGACCAGCTCATGATCGACCTCCTCATTTAAAAGTTGCCTTTTCTTTATAACGGTAATAAATATAAGCTGAAATCCCCAAATCACTTGATTCATTCTTGTCAATGTTTTGTGTGCCCAACAATAAAAGAAACTCAAAGACCAAAACTGACTGCACTGGCATGATTTTTTTCTTTATTTGGCTCTTTGTGAAGTAATTTCCTTTTTGCTGGGTCAAAGAGTTTTTCAGTCCTACAGGAGCCTCTCCTGTTGTGAGCATGTTTCATCAACAACACGTTTTCATTGCAGAACAGCGTGTGCTCGTGGCGATGGGACATTGATGTATACAAAACATACTTCCATGCAAGGCCGACACATTTCAATGTCTTTCACATATTTTTGTGTTTTGCATTTCTGTTTTGCACAGCAGCAATCTGAAATAATACAATGGTTAATTAGAAAAGTCAATTATTTCCAGGTCCCCCTGAGAGATAAATATGTGGCGCATTTGTAAAACATATTCACACAGTGATTTGTTGGCTGTAAGCTAAAACTGTAATGTATTTCCTTATATCTATTAATTATGACAGGCAGCTGTTATCAAATGTACTGGCCTGTGCACAGTTTCTAAGAATTACAGAGCTGTTGACTATATTCACAGCTCCGTCTGTTTTGAGGTGAGGTATGTGTGCATGTGTTGTGCTGCGCTTTGACGCAAGAAGCCCCTGACATCAGCTGACTGAGACTCTTGGGTTATCACCCCCTCCCTAAATTTAGATTTGTGCTTCCAGTCCTGCAGTCAGCAGTCACAACGCATGACCTTAAGCCTGTGTGTTCTTAAAGCATTGGTCGTGCCTGTCCACCCCCTCCAGCACAGCTCAACCAATCAGATTAAAGTCCTGCAGGAGAGAAGAGTTGCCTTAAGTGTCAAAACAAAGTAGAAATAGTGCTTTCTGACCAGTTTGTCCAAAGTGGTCCAAACTAGATTTCAAAGAGCAGGAAGTTGGTTGAAGAGGAGTTGTGAAGACAGAAGAACTGGGTATTTCAGGTAAATCTACAGTGAATGCTTTCATCATGCATTTCCTGTCAAGGTTAGAATGGCTATAAGCTACTTTAGTTCATGACCTTCCCCCACCTGAGTGGAAAACAACCACAGTAAGTGTTTGACCATTGCATACCTAAGCTGTGTGCCTTTCTCTTGTGTGTGTGAATGCGCTGTTCTTTGTATGATATTAAGGTACACCTTAATTTGCTAAGAATTTAAGAGCAACTGCTTCTCAAATTTCCATGTCACATTGTGTGCATACATGTATTGGCAGAATGGTCTTTACAGGCCATGTATGCTGATGTATTTGCTCTGAGGTGTCACGTTACATTTATAAAGGGACACGGTACTAGGAAACCGTGAGAGTGCAAGGTTAAACTGGAACATAATGTTTGTACACAGTGAGCTTACCATGAGATGCTATGAATGTATAGAAGTGACAATGTGCTTCTGCTCTGAACAGACAAGCAGAGCAGATATTGATACACCAGAAATACCCCATGCTTGGATATGAGGTATATCCCTACTGTTTTGGAAGGTAAGTCAATTGTCAATTGTTTTCTGCATTGAATGGATCGCCATGCAATTTCATACAGGCATATGTGTTCTCACTAAACATTAATTTTTTTAATAATTTTGATTCATTATTCTACTTATAGCACCATTATCAGTTCAAACTTTTAAAATGTCTAATAAATAAGTTTATGATTATGACCAATATCTGCAAAAATGATAATTAACAAATGTCAACAGGTTAGCATGCTAAAATAAGGTGATGAACACCAATGCCAATCTTAGCATTTAGCTGAACATAACACAGCCTTACAGACTTGTAGCATGGCTGTAAACTCTGTAGTTTTGTTCTAATGTCTTTGTTTTGTGTATTTTCCTAGATCCCCACTGAAAATGCTGCTGCAAAGCTGTGAAAACTAAAGAGTGACATTTGGACTCTGATTGATTGCTGCTCACAAGATCAGGTCAAGCATGGGTCGCTACCTCAGCACCAACTCGTGTTCAAGTCCTGTGAACAAGACTTTGAGGTCATACTGCAAAATTAGGTACCTAATGAGCCTTCTCAGAAAGTACCCTTGTCTGGCTAAAGCACCGCTCTGCATGGACCTCTGCAGAAATTTGCTGCTGTCACATCCTCATCCTTTCAGACTTATGAGAAAAGCTACTTTAAAAAATTCAAACAACAGTGACACAAGCTCTACCTCTTACCACATCCTCAGAGATTTTACCAAAGACATTAAACAGCTCCAGTTTGTGCGTTTTTATTCATCCTCCAATAGGAATATATTCAAAGCTGAAGCTCCAATTGGGATCTTTGAGGAGGCTCAGAACAGTTTGAACATGAGTTCACTGGGAGGACGTCTTGGTCAATCATTTAATCAATTATCCAGACACATTAACGTTTATTTCAAGAGAAAGGACATTGTACCTTTGGCTGAAAATGCCTGTGTTGTTGTCACAACTCCAGAATATCTTGGGAGATCACAGAGGCGTAGTCAAAGTCACCGTGCAGCCAGAGAGCGAAAAACATCTGAGTGTGAAGACGCTTTGCAGACTTTGAAATGCAAAGATAAGCAGGACAGCTCAGAAACAAGTACTCCAACAAAGGGAAACTCTGGGCTGCAGCTATTTCACATTAGCTCTTTGGCAACAACATTTGGTGAGAGCTACAGTTATGTTGCTAATCACATTAACTCAGTCTTCTCCCTAACTAAGGACAGTGTGCAAGAAACTACATCTTCCAACAGAGGTATAAATAGGAGGCATAAGAGGAGAAAAGCGCAAAACACTTGCATCATAAACTCTCAACAGAATGAAACATCTCAAATAAAATCAGTGGCAGTGGAACCAAACCATATCTCCAGCAGCTGGGAAGAGAGCTACCTTCACTTTGCAAGACACATCAATAAATACTTTGGTGCCAAGGTTGCCAACAAAGTTGAACAAGACCTGCAGAGGGGAAAACAATGTCCTGTGGAAAAGAATCGCACTTTAAACACTTCGACACAATCTACCTCACAAAGTCAAGGTGCCATGTCACAAGTAAAGCAAGAAAAAGCCTTCAGGCCTGAAACTGTAGGCCTTTTTCACAGCAGCCAGAGCACCACTAACTTTGGTGAGAACTACCTCCAAATGGCTGGCCACATCAATCAGTATTTCAAGGGTCAGGGTGGATCGGATAAGGACAGTGATACAAATCTCCTAATCGAGATGGACCCTAGATCTGCTACCTCTGAGAAGACCATTTCCTTAATGGACTTACTTCGCCACCCCACCAGTGCCATCCCTGACTTGCTGGGTGCATATCTAAAACTGGGACCCTTGACGCAGACTCATAAGCACAAACCTGTTATGACATCACCAGAGGCTATATTGAATAAAAAGGTGAGTTGATCTTAAATGATGTCATGTTGATCAAGACTACGAGAAGCCAGAAATACAAAAAGGTATTGGCTGTTAGTCTAAAAAGCTGCACAGTGTGTCCCCTAATATTGTTGTAGGTACGGCATTTCTATTCAACATGTATTTTATCAGGCCTCCTATAGGTTGCAAACACATTTCAGATGCTAAAACACATCAAATTAAATTAAGTCATTTCTGGTTGTGTGTGTTCTCAGCGTGTCATGAGTCGGAGGCAGGCAGAGGAAATGACAGCAGGATTGATTGCCAGTCTGACACAGGCTTCATCTCCAGAAGCTCTAACTGCCTGCGTGGAGGCTCTCAATGACCACCTTATCCGTTACCCATCATGCAAAGCTGTGATGTGGCAGGTCCGTCGGAAACGAGAGAATCAGATTTACAAATTTCTAACAAACTGATCTGAGCTCAGTGAGATCTCAAAGATGTTTCTGTTTCCAGGAGAAAACTGCAGTCACATTGTTGAGAAAGCGCCGAACCTTCAGGGAAAACCAGGTGCTTCAGAGCGCTATAAGAGAAAGCTTGGCTCTGATTGGCTACATGGACCCAGTCAAAGGCCGTGGCATTAGAGTGCTCTCCATTGATGGTGGCGGTACAAGGTAACTGTTAAGAAAGCTAATTATTATTTTTGAGCAGCATTCTGTAGACAGTTCATTTCTATATATGATTATTTCCATTACAGTTCTCAGTTAATTAAACCAAATCAAACCTTTGCAAAGCTGGAAACACGGGATGTTTAATAGTTTTGAAAAATTAAAAATGTTTAAAAGGATTAATCAATTATAAGAATATATGCTGATTAATTTTCTGCCAACTAATTCGTTTATCAACTAATTATTTCAGCTCAACACAAAACCCTGTTTAAGTCAATTTATGTTCTGCGTTCTGTGTTTTGATCTTTTCTGACCCTCAGGTAAAACATTTTTCATCTTCTCGTCTGATTAATTCTTCTTCACTTCATTTTGTCTTTGCCTTTTCCAGAGGTGTGGTGCCTTTGCATGTGTTAAAGCTACTGGAGGCTGAGACAGGCAAGAAGGTCCACCAGCTGTTTGACTACATCTGTGGAGTGAGCACAGGTGACAAACAACAGAGCTGAGAGTTACTTAAAATAACCGTATAATGTTTTCTTAACTGCATCTACATGCTGTTCAGAATAAATCTTCAACTTCACAGCTCACTTGTGCGTCTCTGCATGTGTTTATCAAAGGTGCCGTTCTAGCCTTCATGCTGGGCATGGCCCAGTTTTCTCTAGAGGAGTGTGCTGACATGTATCGACGTTTTGGCTCTGAGGTGTTTCGGCAGAACCCCTTGGTTGGCACTGTGAAGATGGGCTGGAGTCATTCTTACTATAACACTGAGACCTGGGAGGCAATCCTACAGTATGCACAGAATACATCTTAATAATACAAGTGCTCCAGTGAAAGTTGTTAATAATAAGACAGCAAGACAATTTATTCAGACAAAATGTCCTGTTTTTATCCTATTCAGGGAAAAGCTGGGACATAAACTTCTTATTAAAACAGCCAGAGATGAGCTGACTCCCAAGGTAAGAATACTGGGATCATTATATTAGTAGATTAAATGACATCATCACCAGGCTGGGTGTATTAATGAGGCTGCAGCTGCTAAAGTAGAGCCCCCCCCCTGCTCTGGTCAGAATGCAGTTTGTCTGTTTGCCTGTGTTTGTCTAAAGCATTGAAACTGCAGGTTGCATCAGAAAAGTTTGTTGTTGTTATCTGCTCAGGTTTCAGCGGTCAGCGCGGTGGTAAACTGGGGCACGAGTCCAAAGGCCTTCGTCTTCCGCAACTACAACCACAAACCAGGCGCTCTCAGCCGCTATGCAGGAGGCTCAGGCTGCCAGATGTGGCAGGCAGTGCGAGCATCATCAGCTGCTCCAGGATACTTCCAGGAGTTCACCTTACAAAGTGACATTCACCAGGTGTGAAACTGCTCTTTTTCCTGCGTTTGAGGTTCTCGGTGCATCTAAAATTAGGGCACTAAGGACATATTTATATATGAATGAGAAACATAAATCTAGGTTGAGTTTAGAAAGTTTAGATAGTTCCCTTTTCTGCCTTTCTATTAATTGCCATACAGTCCCTAAATTAAATAAGGCAATAGGTGTTTGATAGTAATAAAGTTTTATTATCTATATTCAACTTTTGAATGAACTAATTAGGAAAATGTTGAAAGGGCACTGTGGTTCACACACATAGTTTCGAGTGGAGTACTTGTTCTGTACACTTATAGATTGTGTCTCTGTAGGATGGGGGTATCATCCTGAACAACCCCTGTGCCTTGGCTGTCCATGAGAGCCGCCTGTTGTGGCCCAACCAGCCCTTCCAGTGTGTGCTGTCCCTTGGCACTGGTCGCTATGACAACGCCAAGAGGGCACCTGCAACCTCAACCAGCCTGAGGGCCAAAATCAGCAACCTGATCAGCAGCGCGACTGACACAGAAGGGGTCCACACTCTTTTGGATGATCTGCTTGCTCCGGACGTGTATTTCCGTTTCAACCCCATGTTGAGCGCTGTGGTGTCCCTGGATGAGAGCCGGCCACAGGCCCTGGACCGGCTACAGAGAGACACCCAGAGCTACCTGGATAGAAATAGGCCCAAACTGGCCAGGCTGTGTTTGGTGCTGGGCGCAGAGCGCTCAGCCGTCAGCAGAACTAAGGACTGGATGAGTGAGAGGGCCTGGGAGATGAAGCAGAGGTGGGTGTGAGTAGGTAGAGATGCACACATAAACAGGCTGTGGACAGAAGAACAAAAACACCTCTGAATGTCAGTGAGCATAATAAACACTTTGAGGAAATGAATAATAATAATAATAATAATAATAAAAGGAGACCTTAAAGGAGTTTCTTCAACTCAGTTGTCATTCATGATCCCCAGAAGAAGAACCACTTTAATGTGGTGATCCCCTCGACTTTTGCCTTATTTGATTGAGTAAACCGTCTCTTAGACTACTCTTAGACATTCGTGTCTCTCTCAAGTCAAAATGTTGATTTGTCCAGTACTAATGTCAACTAATGACACACCCATCAGCCTCCGTTATATTTTGAGTTTAGTGCTAATTAGCAAAATAGGCTAGCATGTTAAATTGAGATGGTGAACATTGTAGCCTATCCATGTTAGCAATGTTATAGTGAGCAGGTTAGTGCACTGACCTCAGGATCTAGTTTAAAACATTGGCGTGTTTGTCTCCAAATGCTACAAAAAAACCATAGACCTAATACCCAATACTGTGCTTAAACACATCCTGTGGCGACAGATTGAAGCATTGAAGCTAAGATGCTACATTGGCTGCGCACAATGTGTTGACACAGGCTATACCTTGATATATGAATCCAGTTTCATTGGTGAGGATCTACTTGTGAGCACATTTCACTATTTCAGTTTTATGCCATAGGATGTAATTTAAACTGATAGCAGCTGAGCCCACGATACATAAATGAGTATTACTTAGTAGCAATAAACAGCATGCTTCATCTTTAGAGGAGGTTTATTAATTGATCATTTATAAGGGCCTTTTCAGGTCATCCTCCAGAAGAGCTGCTGCAAAGCTTCACTGTATCCATCAAGGCTGTTGTATCAAAAGATGTTTCTCTTCTTTCATCCACTTCCTGGTACTGTGCTCTAAATCAGCATGATGTTGCCAACATGCCTTGCTCACATATATCTTTTATTTCGATGGTAGACACACAAACCAATACGCACGCTCATGAAATAAGCACTTTCATGCACTTTATTTAAAAAAAGCTTTGTGTAATGTGCACATGTAACTTAACTCACTATCAGTTGAAATCTTGACTGTGATATAAGCTATAAATCATATTTTCATGTGACAGCGCAGTTGTTGTGATATATTATTGTGTTACTGGGCTATTTATTTTCAATAAATTTGTGTTTATGAAGACTCTTTTCCTTGTCATTAAATACTGGTTGGGGCAAATGATGTAAGACTTTATCAATGGGCGAGAAACCATCCAATCACTTGAATGTGATGGGTTAAATCCCCCCCAATGTGTCTGGAAGCTGTGCCTCCCTGTCCACAATAGACTGACTTTGTTCCAGACAGAAAGGCTTTGTGTGAGAGAGTGTGCGTTCGTGCCAGCCAGAGTGAAGATACAAGGTCAGTAACCCACCCCCACATTTAACGCGCTGAAAATCAACAGCACACAGGAAAAAAAAAAACAGAAATTATCTGATCTCTTTAGAAATCTGTAATTAATTGTTGTTTGTTGGGAGCTGGATGACACCTAAACCTAACCTACTAACTGGTGCATGACATATCGGTTCTGTTTAACTTGATTCTCCCATCGCAGTGGCGATGACGTGATATTTATGTGTGTGTGGATTTCACAATGGATTTATTATAATAGGCTCTCAGGCCCTGTTTGCCAGGCGTGTGACCCAGGCTTGGGACAGCCGTCCTGATGGGCCACATGAGCCTCTGTTATCTTGCCTGTCACCTGCTCTCAGATGATGGAGTGACAAATAACACTAGTGCCAGATGCCGCTGGAAAGGTGAGACTCACCGTGGAGATGATGTTGTGAATGTATTGTGACAGAAGATGAGAAGAAAGTAGGAGTCCGCTTCCGCTGTGACGAGGGGGAAAACAGAACAAGGAGCAGAGAAAGCACTGAAACTATACCCAACGGTAGGACCACTTACACTCACCAATCAAACTTTGTCTGGCTTTTTTCTGAATAATAGTTTTTTTTGCATGTAATGAACACAGTATTTTAGCACATTAACACACTTCAGAGAGTGTACCACCACTTGAGAGAGCGCCTTGGTTCTTGTAGCTGTCTTTTAAGATGGCAAGCAATGGAAGGCAAGGTTTTAAATGATGTCATAGCCTGCGTGGAGAAGTGGGATGGGTCCACAACCGCATCAGCAGATTTCTTATCAGACTGAAGGCAATATTGTTCAGCTCTAACACCTGCCATTGAGATGAATTGCAAGAATGTGTGTCAGTGCTTCAGTGTCAAATGTGATATGCGTTTGACTTAAAGAGCTTTTTTAACATATAATGTAGGGACAGTAGCCATCTGTATTCATATTTTACCCATGCAAACAGCTAGCAGGACGGCTATGTCAGTTGATCCACCACTATCTAAAGGATTGTCTTGAATAATGAATCCTGTTGATTTCGGTGATCCTTTGACTTTTCCTTTCAGACCGCCATGAAATTAATATTTGCGTTTTTTTAATGAATTGTCTCAACAACCATTGGCTTAATGAAACTTACTAAGCACTATATAGCTATGTATCCTCTAGAGCGGAGGTACCAAAAAGTTAAAAGCAGAATAATTTATTTTAACTAAAAGTCCATTCAGAAGAAACACAATGACCAACTGTATGACAGTTTTGGTCGTGAGTTGCAGAAATCACGTGAACTGTGGGTCTAATTTGTGTGATTGTTTGTGGGTCGTTGATGTGAACGAGTTTGAGAACCACTGCTTTGGTTGATGACCAAATACCTCTAAAACTAGTAATAAAACTAGTGATGCTTACATTTAGCAACTAATGATAGCATGCTCACGCATGTAAAACTAAAATGGTGAACATTGTAAACATTATGCCCGCTAAACATTAATATGTTAGCATTGTTGCTATTAGCAATTGGAGCTAGCATGGCTGTAGACTGGCATTCTTGCTCTAGGATTTAAGAAGCTGTTTGTCAGACAATAACGTTTTGATTGCACACTGGCAATGACTTCACGTAGCACAGTGTCCTTCTCGATAGGAGTATCTAGCCAGCCTCTCTTGTGCTCTCCCTGTTGCAGTGACGTCAAAGTGCAAATGATAGGTGCGTTGGGTCTGAACAGGCAACTTGTCCAGTTGAATGCACCCTCCCACATGCCATCTGCTCTTACCCCGAGCCCTGGGCACACGTGCCAAAGGAGACCCGCGAGCATAGAGACACTCTTGTCGTCACTGAGCTGGCTCTGTCCGGCTCTCTGCCTCTTCACTGTGCAATCTGGTGCATGGCACTGATCGCTGTTCACTGCCAGGCCTGCTTCAGTCCAGTACATGGGAAAAAGCCCATTCTGAGAGCCAAGAAGCTGAACATACCCCCTCTGCTTTTGTCATCTGTGCGAGGCGAGTCAAGTTGTGTTTTAGTTGTGATCACTGAGGATGGGTCAGGGCCAGAGGATGCAGAACGTCAGCTACAAGTCTTAACTGCTTTAATAACGCTCTCCAGTAATGAATGAAGAGACGACGAGTCAAATTATCCATAATACAATTATCCAAACTTTCCACTTTTTTACCAATTAAATACAAATCTTAATTACAAGTCTAACTCCATCACCTTGTTTTACCTCACCACCACCTCCGCCAATCTATTGTTAAGCCCAGTCAGTGCCGGTTTGCCCTGTGTGGATGCCTGAAAGCCTACACAGGTCAGGACTCTGTCGACGGCCGTGAGATGGCTTTTGTTTAACACAAATGCAGCTTATCCTGCGTCTTTGGCACTGTGTCTAGAAAAGTATTTTCTCAGCTAAATTGGTAATGACCTTTTCCTCCTCTGAGGATATGCATGTGAATGGGTGTACGCAGAAAAAAACTATTGCAGCTTTGGCAGTGTTGTAATTGGTATAATGAAACACTGGGGAAAATTACAGGTGAGTTAAGTGTGCGCAGAGACGTACGGTGTCGCAGGAGGTCAAGAGTAAAAATAATATTCAAATTGTTATTGAGAAAACTTTTAAAAAGTTGGACATTTCCACAGCTATTGGGCTGGAGACATGTGACTTGTTGAAGTTTTCCACATGTAAAATTCATATGTGGGGAACAAACATTGCTTTCATGCTCTGTTCCCGGGCTTCTCTCGAGTCAACAATCGAGCCCACATTTTGATGTCATCAAAACCAACAGGAATGCAAATTGTACAGAATATGGTTTGTTGTGCGCTTTCGATTTTGTTCACACCGGACCAGGTCAAAGCAAACACTATTCAGCTGTTAAACACAGAATAATCCACCTTAAGAACAATATGTGATTGCTTCCACAGCTGTTGTGTAATAAAACCAAACATTTATTCTTTTAGGTTATTTTATTGCGCAGACAAACTTTGTGACTGTTCAGTATTATGAGAGCACGGTCAGAACAGTGAAGTGAAGTGGGTGACGAGTAGGTGGTGTATGGCGCTCATTCATTATTCATGAAATGGGTGGGCAGAGTGTAAGTGGCAGTGACAGACAGAAACTCTATTACTGAAGTGTATCAACTCCTCGAGGGTTCTTGACCTATTATTTGAAGGACTCGGGCATTAATTGGCAAACTCCACGAACAGGAATAATTTGGTAGAGAACAGTCATTGGAATTATCGGGGCACTGGGGACGCTGCAGAGATGGGGAGGAGAGAGCAGTGATTTGACTTTATATGAGAGAGGTAGGCACTGACAGCTTCTTGTTTTGATCAAACTTACATAAAACATGGCTCATTACATATTTATAGCAATAACACGATGAAGAGAAGAATCTAATAAAACACTTCTGAGTCTTTCTGCACTGTGTTTTACTAGTACTAGTACAGCAGTGTTAACTAAGTAGTGGAAGTGTCAGTGGTGGAACAGTTTTAAGGTATTTCTACTTGAGTATTTTTAATTGGATGCCCCTACACGCTTTATCTGTGCTACATATCAAAGTGAAATTTTCAAGCTCTTTACTCAGGAGCATTTATCTGACAGTTATAGTTTCTTTTTAGATTTCAAAAGCAGAAGAAAAGCTTATAAAATTCAACAATACCCCTTGCTTATTGCCCCTGCGTCAAATGTGTTAGGAGTGGGAGATTCATCTCAGAGTGATGTCCCTCTTAACAGCCAAGATGGTATGTGATGTGTGATGTGTCTCTTTGATGCTCGTGAATAGTTTAGTATTGTCAAAAAGAAAAGAATCAAAGATTAGAGACATCTTCAACAAATGAATACAGATTAATGGGGCAGAACTTAGTTTTTTCTGCTTTCTTCCCCCATTAATCATCTCAAGATCGCTCAAATCTATTGTATGATCCTTTAAAAGAGGTCTGATCTCTAGGTTTTGACTCACTCAATCAAATTGTATATAAAGTAGTTAAAACAGGCCTCACATCACCTGCATCAATACAAATGATATATATAATTCAATACAAAATGAAACAAAACTCACAGTACTACTTTTTGTACTTTTGTTAACATTCTGCTGATTATCTTAACGTACCATTACTTAATTTTACTCGAGATTTTGTATGAACAACTGTTTTTCATTGATGCCATAGTTTTCACAGTGTATTTACTCCTGAGTACTTTTCCCCCCACTGTGAGAAGTTCAGTAAAATCTGCCATAACAAATGACACTGTGATTTTCACACAGAATAACTTGGATTTCATGGTTATGGGTTGAAGTGCGTGAGATGAGTGCGGTGTAAACCACAAGTCTGTTGCCCTTCTTTTAATTTGAGTTCAGGATAACTGGTGAGGGAAAGCGTCACTGGATTCCATGCTTTGTAACGATGGGGACACTGGTCGAGCCAGTGCTGCTGCTGCTTTTATGGCAGACTGTCTGGGCATTGGACATCCCTCTGGAAGGTGAGTCGGTTACCCAACGCATGTTGCAATTTGTGATAAGTATGGTTTCATCCCATACGTTTCTCATATACTAAGCAGATTTATTTCTTGGCCTGCAGTCAGGCAGCCTCCAACCATCATAAAGCAATCACTGAAGGAGCACATTGTTGACCCCAAAGACACAATGGTCATAGAGTGTGAAGCCAAAGGAAACCCTCATCCCATGTAAGAGCTGATGCAACCCACTGAACAGTTTTGTTAAAACTAACGTTGTTATCTGCAAAACACCTCACTGTGTTTTTCTGTCCTCCTTTTGATCATTCATGAAGTTTCTCATGGAGGCGTAACGGGAAGTATTACAACGTAGCACGTGACCCTCAAGCATCGATGCGCAGGCGCTCAGGGACGCTGGACATCTACGCCTGGAACAATCCAGAACAATATGAGGCAGAGTATCAGTGCATTGCCTCCAATGAGTATGGATCTGCATACTCCAACAAGATCAGACTACAACTGTACAGTAAGATCCGTGTTGGGATTATTTGAGAGTCAGCAATTTGTTTACATTGACCACTATTTATTTGGTCACTAGAGCAGCAGACATTCTTCTGTGTGTCCATATAAAAGTCTCAATGAGAGCATGATCAAGACAAGTAAAAGTCAAAGCATCAATGTGTGTTTTCCAGCACTTAGCAGCAACATGTTTCTTATTTTCTGTACAATATTGTGCATAGTAATTTGACATAATGCCCAAAAAACTGCAAATCATAACCTTTGTCTTATAACTTCCTATTATCCCTATGGTTATTTACCTCCTGTCCTAACTGCTTTGATTTGACTTTCATTTAGAATTCAGCTGCATTACACTTTACTTAACAATGAATATTATCTTAAAATGCATCATCAAACAACATATCTGACTGCTCACATGCCGACACGTGTATACCTCCGTGTTTTTCTAGGAGCTCCTGTGTGGCCGAGGGAGATTCTGGAACCTGTGGTGATCAGCGCTGGCTTGCCTCTGGTCCTGTCCTGTGATCCCCCACCTGGCCCCCCAAGACCTGAAACATACTGGATGACCAGCTGTAAGTGGGTCACTAAGGATACGTAAAAGTTTATATCAAAAAAGCCTCAACAAAGACACGTGTAAATGATTACTGCTTACCAAATGTTTCTCTTGTTACCTGACTTTATTTTTAACACCATGCTCTCCAGGTTCATATGCAAGACCTTTCAACTGGCCCATTCAGACAGCTTTCCCTACCATGCAGCCTGTGCGGCAGGACCGCAGGGTATCCATGGGGGTAAACGGAGATCTGTACTTCTCTAACGTCCTGTTAAACGACTCTGCTGCTGATTACTGCTGTAATGCCCGCTTCCCTTACAAGAATGTCATCCAGCAGAAGATGCCCGTGGTTGTCAAAGTGCTTACAAGTGAGTCTGATTGTTTGTTCACAGTGCACAATGTCCGGTTTTTAGCTGCTAACTGAAAGTTTTGGCACATATTAACATTTTTTTGACATGTTTTTAATTGTTTACACTTATAAACTGGAGTGGAGTAAAGTACATTTACTCAAGTGCTGCACTTAAGTACCAGTTTAAACTACTCTACCACAATTCAGAAGGAAATGCTGTTCTTTTTGCTACACCACTTACAGTAGGCACTAGTTACATCGCAGATTCAGAGTAATAATAAAGAATATAACCAGGAACAAGTTATGATGTATTGTTATGGAGAAATATAAGACTTTATTGATCATGGAGAAGAGATTCACAACCTATAACAGATGCATCCATTAAGTTATACACATATTTATTAATCAATAGTTATAATAAATTAATATAACACACATTATTATGAAATTGGCAGTTCTGCATAATAAGTAGTTTTACCTTTGTACCGCTACCTTTGTGCTTGTGGATACAGAGAGGTAATACTTGGGTCAGAGTATTTGTACATACTGGTATCTCAGCTGTTACTTAAGTAAAAGGAAACAAATCACTAAAGCTTCGGTTTCAGCAGGGGTTAGATTTAGGAGTCATGGCAGGAGTCTTTTCCCTGTCATAGGTCAGGAGAAACATTTTATTAAGACCCGAAGAAAATATAAAAAAATGTCTACAAGCAAAACACAATAGAAAGTATTCTTTTTTTCCAAACCGATGTGTTCATGTCATATGTTAACGTGACCCAAAACCAGTCCATGTGTTATTTACATATTTACGTCTTTATTGTCAATTTCTGATTTCTGCCAAAAGAATTTTAACAAGAAAGTGAATAATGCTTTAGATACATACTTGACAACTGTTCTAACGTGAATTTTTCTAACCAAATAAATAGACTAATTAAAAAATCCATTTTGACCCCGTGAGGTTTTGTGATTTCTTTACTGACAAACTGGACAATTTTGTTTTATTTCAGACCCTAAAAAGCACCATAGTGTCCAACTAAACTCACTAATTGTGGTGAGTGCGTGCTCTGCCTCTGTCTCCTCCTTTATTTTCCGAGTGAGTTGTCACCTTGTGCTGTCTCATGGTGTGTGTGACTGGTTTGTGTTCTGGTTCGTTTTTCCTTTGCAGCTCGTACAGTGGCTGAGGCTGCCCCCACCTGGCTGTCTCCTACAGGCTCATCCAGCTCAATACTGGTTCTTCATGGGGAAGAACTGCTCCTTGAGTGTATCGCTGCAGGAATGTGAGTGTCGACTCTTTTATTTCATCCTATACTCACTGCTACTGTTTAAAAAATGCCACAAAAGGTGCCTGCGTATTTTCTGTTCTGTATAATTTTGACACTGATTTTATAAAAGTCGTCCTGTGTAAAGCCTTGTTTATCATCATCAAGGCCAACGCCTCATATCACGTGGACCAAAGATGGTGAGGACCTGGTGGTGAGGTCGCCCATGAAAGTAAAGCACTTCAACAAGATGATTCAAATCCCCAAAGCGTCTTTTGATGATGCTGGTGAATACGTCTGCACAGCTACCAATAAGATTGGATACATCCAGCACACAATAACCGTCAGGGTCAAGGGTAAGAAACACTCTCAGAAACCTGTTGCCTCTTCTTAATGCACAATAACACTAAAACAACTAATGTACTCGTGTCTTGTCGTACAGCGGCTCCATTCTGGTTGGAGAAACCCACTGATTTGGTTTTGGCACCAGAGGAAAACGGACGCTTGGTGTGTCGATCTGATGGCGTTCCTCGGCCCACAATCAGCTGGTTCATCAATGGGGAACCACTTGAAAGTAAGTTTCTGGAGATCACACTCACTAGCTAAATCAAAAAGTAAATCTCTCTATATATATCCAAGTCCTGCTGTATTTGTACATTTTTTCCACCCAGCTGCTACGCCACAGCCTAACAGACAAGCGTCCGGAGACACACTGACTTTACGCAGTGTGACTGCTGCAAACAACGCCGTCTACCAGTGCAATGCTTCCAATCAATATGGCTACTTACTGGCCAATGCTTTTGTCAACGTGCTACGTAAGTTACCGCCCTGTCATCTGAGGTTTTAAATGGTTTGCCAAATGGTCACTAAAGGGAAGGTAAATGTCCGGTCAATGCTGTAACGACATACAGTCATAAAAATTAAGTAGTAGGTAGTGAAACTGTTATCAAAACAACTATTATGAACTATTTACTGTGCATGCATTTGACTAAGTTTAAACATTTAGCATTCAGAAAAGTGGGGGACTTCACCAAGAGCATGAATTAAATATTTCATAACAAAATGAAATATTATCAATGTTTCCCTAGATGCAACTCCACGTATTCTCGGGCCTAGGAATGAACTCATCAAGGTGACAGAGGGCAGTCATACCTTCCTGGACTGCCGCTACTTTGGTTCTCCAGTGCCTGACTTGCGATGGTGAGAATCTGCTGTTTGATACTTACTTCAGACATCAGCTCACCATCTGTGTGTGTGTGTGTGTGCGTGTGTGTGTGTGTGTGTGTGTGTGTGTGTGTGTGTGTGTGTGATTTGAGCCTACTTTTGGTGATGCACTAAAATATATGTGTTCCCAATATGAAAGAGCTGAATCTGGTTAGTGCTTGAGGTAAGGACAAGGCTGAAGTTACAGTTTCAGGGCGCCAATATACAAAATAAATAAATAAAAAATAGCAATTGCAGCTTTGCAAGTATATTCCTTGCAATAAAGCCACAATGGTAAGTTTGATCTAAAAATGGAGTAGTGCAAGAACTTTACCTCATAAAGCCAGATTTGCACCCATAACACTTGAACCTGGCTGCTTTTAGGTTAAAGGGAATTCAACAAGGGTCAAGGTTAGGGTTAAGGTTATTACGATAGTGGTATGGTTAGGGTGAACCTCCTGGAAATGAATATAAGTCTATTTAAAGTCCCCAGAAATGATGTTTTGTAATTAATTGTTCAGGTGTGTTTATGGGTGTGCTCCCACAGGTCCAAATATGGACAGGGGAATCTTGAAGGAAATCGTTTTAAGACCCACAGTAATGGGACTCTGGAGATAAAACGCATACGGATAGAGGACCAGGGAACTTACCTGTGTATAGTCAGCAACGTTGCAGGAAGAGATGAGAGCCAAGTCCGAGTAGAGGTCAAAGGTGAGAGTCATATTCTCCAAAGCAAAGAGTCAAATTTTACATTTTACACGAAACTCTTTGATGATGCGATCCGTCACATTCTACCGTTCACTCCTCTCAGAGCCCACTTTAATTGTCACAAGACCGCAGAGCATGAAAGTCATCCGTGGGACTGATGTGCGCTTCGAGTGTGGCGTGAAAGCAGACGTCACTACTCCGGTCACAACCACTTGGATGAAAGGCAAAAAGCCAGTCACTCTTGGCTGGAGGTATGTCTTTAGAACAAATGATTTTTACAGGGATGCACACAAAAATATAAAGAAGAGCATTTTTATGTTTTTTATCCTCAGAATCTCCATGGATGAATCAAATCTGGTCATCACTAATGTAAACAGAGGCGATGAGGGCAATTATACTTGTGTCATCAAGAGTGAACTGGACCAGAAGTCTGCCTCAGCACGCCTAATGGTGATGGGTATGACCCATTTAGAAATAAATGACATTTCTGCAAACATGCAGCCTGTTCGGCTTTGTGACTATCTGTGTATTTTTTGTGCAGATCGCCCGGACCCTCCCACTAACTTGGAGTTGTCAGACCCTTATGAACGTACTGTAAGGCTCAGTTGGGTGCCTGGAGTCAGCAACCATAACCCCATTACAGGTGAGAGCCATTTAAGCTAAGAAAACCCACATTTTTGTGATTTCACAAGTATTATTGGTTTGGGGGAGTTCTTGTTGTATTCACAAAACATTTTCTATCAATTCACTGCTCTCTTACAGAGTACTTAGTTCAGTACGATGACGACGACTGGTTGCCCGGGAAGTGGAAAAACCTGTCTACGTATCCTGGAAACCTCAACTCTGTCATTCTGCACCTTACACCTTTCACTTACTATGAATTTCGGGTCATTGCTATCAATGAAATTGGAATGAGCCGCCCCAGTCGTCCATCTATGCGCTTCCAGAGCAGCGGTGCACGTGAGTTTGATTCTCTTGACACACATTTTGATGTGAGTAACATTTAGTTGTTTGGGAATTTAGCTAAATTGTTTTCCTGCTAAGACTGACACCACTGCCAAGTCTGGGATTTCAATATAAAGCTATTAGCTATGAAAAGTTAGCTTTGTTTAGCATAAAGACTGGCAGCAGGGGGAAATTAGCTTGCCAAGGTTTAGTTTTTATTCTTTAAAGCTGATGATCTTAACACTGCAGTGGTTTTTCTGCACAGCCCCAGATGTCATCCCAAAGAACGTAAAGGGTGTGGGTACATGGAGGAACAACATGGAGATCAGCTGGGAGGTAAAAGGGACTGAGCCCATCAGAAACTACAACTCTTTTGTATTTTTCTTCACTGCTGAATTTTTTTACTACAATTAATTAAAACCATGTCGGTTGCTGTAAACCATGCTTTCAGCCTCTGAGCTACCGAGAGTGGAATGGACCCCACCTGAAATATCTGGTGTGGTGGAGAAGGAGAGATTCAAGGGAAGAGTGGAAGAATGCCACCACCAAATGGCTCAAATATTACATCTACGATGCAGATACCTTTACCCCTTATGAGATAAAAGTCCAGGCTGTCAACGATTTTGGCCTAGGTCCGGAGTCACCTGTTATTATTGGTTATTCTGGGGAAGACCGTAAGTATAAAACAAAAAAAACAAAAAATAAAAAAAACCTGCAGTATAATATTTACAGTAGATGAGAGCTTCAGTCACGCTGTAGTAGTAAATTAGCTCAGATGCTCAAGTCTAAATTGTAGGTGTCCAGCTATCTTGATGCACTTTTGGTTATAAAATATAATTTGCAAAGAACGCAGAAACACTTTTGTATTTCTTATTCTATGAGCTGTGATTTGGGAACAATAAGTAAATTTCCTTCAACCTTTTATTTACATGTAAAATACCCACAAGTGGAAACACAGGAAATAAAAAAAACCCAAAAAAGTAGTCAGGTGCCAAAAGCAACCCAACTTGTAATATGTGCCACTGAAACACTAACACTTAATTTGAGTGGAACCTCTCCAGAGATTAAAAGGAAAAGGCATGACATCTCATCACTAAATGCAATTACTTTCTTTGGATTCAATTATTTACAAAATATGTATTTAAAGTCATGCTTTGCTCTTACTCTTCAAAAAGATATTAACAATTTTGGTGTTTTGATGATCGTTGGTTTTGTTTTGGTCAAGTGACTGGAAAAGCCATAGCATATGAGGAGCATTGATTTGTTCTCATCAAATCATTCAGTAAACTGCTCTGAACTGCTCTGAACTGTAAGAGTCCGATGTTATGTTTCACTGGTAATTTAGTCGGATCACTTTATAAATGTGTTTCATCTCTGTGTCATTTCCCACGTTTTCAGGAGAAATGTGTCATATATGTTACCTTTTGTATTCAGTAGGTTACATTTGTATGTCAGTAATGACACACTGCTGTAACCTGAATCTTTATCCAGCAGTGAAACATAAACAGTTTCAGATGAAAAGTGTTCTGAGCACACCTATTCTTGTTTTTTTTATAACATTCTTTTTTACATATTGAGGCTAAAATGTCCCTCACATCAACTCTCTTTGTGTTCACTAATGACCTGTTCCCCAGGTCCCTTGGCTGCACCTTTGAACCTTAGAGTGTCCGACATCGAGAGCACTCAGGTGACTGTGCACTGGGACCCAGTGGCACGAAACAACATTATGGGAGAACTGAAAGAATACAAGGTGTGTCCATTGTGAATTCAACCATTTGCAATCAAAAGACTATAATACGCTACATAAAAGGGTACCGGCTGATGTAATGGAGAGTCTTAACCGTTCCTTTCTAGGTATGTGGCAACTGTGAGGATAGTATTAGACTATGGCCAGAGAACAGACAAATAGACAAATTAGATGTTGTCACTATGGCTACTTTGTGTTGTATAATGCCACAGCTGGTAGACTGTAAGTTGATGAAGTTCAGTTTCGGAAAAATATGAGGAATATAAACAATTTTACTGATTTGCAGGATAATCAGAATGACCTCCCAACACACACGTAACATGCACACTTTCAATTGGTTATTGGTAAGCTAAATATAATGGAAGCAGTTCAAAATTAACATAAGCATACGCATATGTGAGAATGGAAGTGATTACCTGGACCATAACAGACAGTGAGCAGGAATTCAGGCTTTTCTTGAAATATTGTTTCCAAATGCATTGATCCAATGCTGGCAGCAGCATCACAGTGCTGGGCGTCTTCCTTCTCATCTCTCAGGTTTACTACTGGAGGGACAGTAGCCAGCTGAGGTGGTTGAGAGTCAACAGAGGGATGAAGTCTCAGTCGTTTCCAACCAATGATCTAGAGCCTTCTGGCGTCGTCACTGGGCTCATCCCTTATAGCAACTACAAGATGTATATAGTTGTGGCAAACAATCGATATGAAGGACCGCCCAGTAATAACATACCTTTCTCAACACCCGAAGGAGGTAGGAATAGTCCCTGTATTACCATCCCCAAAAGCAAAAGCATCCACATCCTCTACCAAGTACAAGCACATCACTATTTTATTTTCCAAAGCGTATGTGTGTTGTCTCCTGCCGTGTTTTTGTCTGCAGTACCATCTGCACCCAAATCCTTCAGGATCCAACAGCGACACCTGGACAGTATCTATGTCGAATGGGATCTGCCAGCAGAACCCAACGGTATCATTACCGGATATTCCCTCAAGTACCAGACAGGTACGCCGACCCAACCTCTGAAACCCTCTCAAACACACTCTGGTGATTCTTTCAAAGCATATTGTTCAGTCCTCTGAGAAAAAACAACAACAAATCTTTAATAACAAAACAAATTGGTTTATTTCACCAAAGCTGGTAAAGGTTTCAGCAAGTCCACATTTCAATAGCACACAACAGCACACTTGAATATGCACTCAAAACCCCAAATACCACTGAAGCACACTCTTGTGAGGGTAATGACCAATTGTGTAGGCACTCTCCAAGCAGGGAATGTACTTAATAGCTCAGTCGTGTGTTCTCCGCCAGCATCAAGAGTCCTCCTAACACGCTAAAACTTCCACTCTCTCCACAGTGAATGCCACCAGGGGAGAGGAGCTGCGAGCTGAGGAGTTTCCCCCCAACGTAACAAGCTTCTCAGTCCGTAGATTCGACCGTTACACTCGATACAGATTCTCTGTGGCTGCACGAACAGCCATCGGGATCGGGGAATGGCATACAGAGGAGTCCCCCCACTACACCACTGAAAGTAATTTACTACTTGTTCATTGCACAACACATTTGATGGTCTGCATAATAAACACTTTGAGGAGCTAAGTGGTTGTTGCCTTTGACGATGTGTCTACTTGCATTTGTTCGCGCGTGCTTGTGCGTGTTTGTCTCAGTTTACGCTCAGGACCAGGTCGACATCTCCACTCAAGGCTGGTTCATTGGGATCATGTGTGCTGTGGCTCTCATTGTGCTCATCCTGCTCATAGTCTGCTTCATCAAGAGGAGCCGCGGGGGTAAATATCCAGGTACAGTTGTGATTCCTCATATTCACCGATGTCCAGGAACAGTACACCGCAGCTCTCATAACAGTGTGGCCTTCTTTTCATTTCAGTGCGGGAAAAAAAAGACATTTCATTAGAGCCGGTGGACGACAAAGATCAAGAGGGTTCATTTGATTACAGGTAATCATTACATCCGATGGCAGGTGGAAAGATAACAAGAAAAACACACTAACTGCAAACTTTACGGCTACTGTCAAAGAAAATGTGGATTGTAGCACATCTTATTCGCACTATTTTACAAGTGTCTTAAATCATGTACTAGTATTTTTATAATTGCATAGTAATAATACTCAACACTGGGTCATTATGTTTCCCATAACAAAGTGCAACACTATAATTGAGGACTATAACAAGTACCTGTTCAGTTACATCCATTTGATCTGTAGCTGTGCATAAGCATTCTTGATGAATTAAAGCTGCCCTGTGGAGATGTCTTGTAAACGAACCTTATATTTACATTCAGTGTTACTTGCTAGAACACATCGAATGTATTCATGAGGCCTCAAAAGCTGATTAAGCTTGTGAAGCTTCATGAATAAATTAGGCCTGGTCAGCTTATTTCCTTCCTTTGATAAAATGATCTGCAGAGTTGATTTTAATTAGCAATATCTGAAAAGGTAAAGAATCACTTTTGCTACCATATTGTCTTCTTCACTGCCTTTTCTGGCACAATGCTATTTGGCTTTGCACATTACCAGCACCAATTATAAATCAGTCGAGGAGCAGAGGCAGGAATACTTCATTAACTTATAGTCCTGCATCATGTACAGAGCATAAACAAACTTGGAACCCTCTCAAAAAAAAATAACATTGCTACATCAAGCTACAAGTGGTCAAAAACTCAATTGGGTGCCTTTAATTTTGAATAAACTTTAGCACAATGTTGCACAGGTACAAATCAAATCTAGTTCCACAGTTTATGGCCTTTTTATGATAACTCTTTGATCATACTTACATTATTATGTTTTTTTTTCCATTTATCTTTTCTATCTAAACCTTTTCCCCCTCAAACCACGATCCTGTTCTTTTCCAACTGAATCACACAAGGTCTCTTGAAAGGTATGAAAAGACTTAATATTGACACTATTGATCCTGCATGGATTGTTGTGTATTCATTGTTTCATCAAGTATGAAAGTGATTGTTTGGGGCAAAAATGTTATATTCACCAGAATACTGGAGCTGTATCTATCCTGTCATACAAATCTTGATCTGAAACACTCTCCTCATATTTTAGGATAGCACGTGTTTCCACTCTGCCTTACCCCCGCCGGTATGTACTTGTATAAATGTATATATGTGCATGAGTGTATTGGCACGTCACATTAAGTTTCATCCTTTCAGTCTTCTAATGATGACACAATGCACCTCTAATATCCCGTACCTATTTTTGCATTATTTTGTAGAGAGGAGGAAAGAGGGCTCCAAAGAGGCCAGCCGTCCATGGAGGCTATGATGAAACGATCGGACAGTGACGACAGTCTGGTGGACTATGGTGAAGGAGGAGAGATACCGTTCAACGAGGACGGCTCTTTCATCGGCCAGTACACTGGCACCAGAAGGGATGTCCGGGAGTTGGACTTTGGTGGAAGTCTGGAGCTCCATTCTCCAATGAATACCATCTACTCCCTGGCATAAATCTCAAACTGCCTTCCTGACTTCAGATCAACTTTTTGTCGTTTGACTTTGCAGCGATCGTACCCTTGTGGTTTGTCTGCAGGAGGGAACAGCTAGAACCTGAGGTGTTGTTACCCTCTCTCTGCTTGCAGGCAAAGCAAATTTTCTGCGTGTAAAGAAGAAAATGGTGGAAAACACGGGACACTACTAGAGATGAGAAGCTTATTCATGCGATGAAGCTTTACCTTTCGTGTTTCAGATTGCATTTGCTGTAAATACGTCGCTGTGTGTTTGTGTGCATGCATACACACAATACACTTTCAGTCAAGAGAGAGGTTTGTACATCAAAGAAGACAGAACTGGATGAGTTTATCATGTTGATAAAAGCACTTGCAAGGATGAATTTAACTATTGGTATTATACCTTTTTCCTTCAGCTAATCACAATAATGACATTTGTGTTCTTTTTGCATGTTAGCCATTTGAAATAAGAGTTACATACCATACTATAATGATCAAGGCAGCCACAATATAATCTAGGAGCGCTAATAGCCTCCTTTTCCTTTGATAAGCTGGTGTTTAAGGTACAATGTGAGAATGTAAAGCTGTTGCTGGTCGAAATGAAGGAAAATTTCCAAGGACTTAGGACTCATCAGCACAGTCAGTATGCAGTTGTTCTTGGAAGGAAGTCAAGATGGTGAACTGTTGGGGCGGGGGGGTCAGCACGCAGCCATGAACCAGCTATAAAATCAGACATTGCTCATGTTTCTCTTTGAACTTGCTTTAACTCATGGTAGATAGACAGATTTGATTAAAACTGCTGTAACAGCTTTGTGTTTATGAACTTTAACATCATCTTTGTATTACCACCATTATGCCCAAAATGTAAATAAAGTGGATATATTTATTTCCAGTATGTTTTGATGTGAATCTTGATGTTGAATGCAGCTGCTCTGTTTTCTTTACTTTAAAGATAGGGTTTATTATTATTTCTTGAACTAACTAACTTCCAGAATTAGTTTTGAACCACTCGCATGTGTCAGGGTTTAGGCCTGGTGCAGATTAAATACGTTTGAAACAGAGAATGCTGAACTCATTTTACTTGAAAAGCTTTAAAAGAAAAGTTCTGAGTTTTCAAAACACTTGCACATTTTCTTTCTAAGCTCAAAGTTAGTTTAGGAGATCAATGGCACTCGTGCATGCAGACATATGAAGCGGCCACCAGCAACCAGCTACATTAGCTTTGCATAGAGACTGGAAACAGGAAAAACAGACAGCATGGTAACAAAAAACAATAGCCTTTGTGACATAAACTAAAAAAAAAAAAAAAAAATTCCATCTCATTGAGTCATGAAAGAAAACTCTTCAGGTCATCATAAAGATTAAGGGAAAAGGACATCTTATCTAACAACCTTTCTATTATATCAAGACTGCTACACGTATATTACTCATATTTCCAAAGACAGGACTGGTTGATAAAAATCATAAGGTACAGAATAAAACATAGTACAAGGCTTTTCCTTTGAGGAGTCAAGAAATACAGAGTCCGCAGGACATGAAGTCAGCAGATATCTGGTAACAGATCTCACTATCACCTTCCCACAGGTTGCAGATGTGTGATATGATCTCTTTTGGTAACAATTTCCCTGCCCTGAAGCGTGCACGTGTAACCCTGGTCCGCCTATAAAAAGGACCCCCAGTTGGGATCGTACGCACATCCAGCCAGTCACCCGGGAAAAGGTAAGTCATCAGTACGCAGGAGTGTCTGAAGTCTTCATTTCACAGGTTTCATGGGCTCAGTCGGTGATGTCCTGTTTTATCTTCCATAATAAACTCCGCTCGATGCTGCTGTTAACTGCACTTCCTGCTTCGGTGCGTCTCGCACGTGTGTCATCGTCTGCCACACCCTGATGTGTATCACCTGGTCCCATCATCCTTGCATACCTTGTGTATTTTGTGTGGGTCTTCATCCGAGTCTTTGCCAGATCGTCGTTGTTCTTTGTACCTAGTGCGCCCTGCGTCTGGCTCTCCCTTGTATTTTCCCATTCTTTGTGGACTTTTACTTTGTTTTCCCCTGGACTTTACCTGTCTTGTTGGTCTGCTTTTCCTGTTTTTGTTTTTGTTTTTGGACCCTGCCTGCGTCTACCTACCACTGTAAGCCTTTTTGTTATTATTTTCTTATTGAACAGCCGAAGTTCGGCCCCTATGTCGACATTTGCGTCCAATGTAGTATTTTTCCACGAGCAATCTACACAAACTTTCATCAAAAATAAAGGTTTGTGGCGCATAACATACTCACATTTTTTTCATTGTTGTAGCTCACTGAGTGTGGCTAAGCTGACAGGACATGGCTCGATTTATAACCTTGGCTGGTAAGTTGCATTCCTTCAGTTAATTCATTTAAAGGTGGTGATCTCATGCAACAACACAAAATATAAAAATATAAATAAAAATACTGACATGCATGTCAATATTTTTATTTAGGACTGTCCCTTCTGATGTGCCTTCAGATGGGTAAGCATTATTGATTTACATTGTCATTTGTGTTTTAACCACCATTGTCTAAAAACAGGACCTTAATTAGCATTTTTCAACTCTCCAAAAGTGTTTTCTACCAAACTGGTGTGCTACTTCACTAACTGGGCGCAGTATAGACCAGGTGCTGGCAAATATCTGCCTGCCAATGTGGACCCCAACCTCTGCACACACTTGATCTACGCCTTTTCAGTAATCAGCCCCACGAATGAGCTGGAGACCTACGAGTGGAATGATGTTGATCTCTATAAAGACTTTAATGACCTCAAAATCAGGTGAGTTGCCCTTGCCCGCTGTACCAAGCTAGTTAACAATAGCTCATCACATGGGTTGTTCAGATGAAGTTCAGTGTTTTTGTCTACATGGCTATTGTGATTTAGTTCTCCATTCAAGGAGACAGTTAAAGGTTAAAACTAATTCAATTTATTCTTAATGTGTAGTTGTTCATTCTTCTACTCTATGAAACTTCTTTATTTTTTAATCCTTATCTCTTAGCCCTACTCTAATTGCTATCAGCACCTTTTAGGGAGTATGGTATTTATAATAAATAAATATTATAATAAAATAAAACAAAAAACCGAAAGAGGTGGGTTTTTTTAAAAGGCGATGATCATGAGTTAAAAAACAGCTTTTGAGTAACATTTTGACTAGATAACTTTCATTTGTAATGGAGTATTCTTACATTTTGGGATTGTAGGTGTACTATTACAGTATTAAACTATTAAACTGTCATTTCAAATGCACAATGTTCATCATGCATCTGCACATATCCTGCACAGGAACCCTGAGCTGAAGACGCTCTTGGCTGTCGGAGGGTGGAACTTTGGAACAGCACAGTAAGTCCACAAGGCTTCAAGAAATTACATCAGCTCCTAATGATGAGGACATCAACAAAATAGTCGTTTTAACATGTTTACAGATTTACCATCATGACTTCATCTCCAGACAACCGTCAGAGATTCATCCAGTCTTCTATAAGATTCTTAAGAATGCATGGTTTTGATGGGCTGGACCTGGACTGGGAGTACCCTGGAGCACGAGGAAGCCCACCAGAGGACAAGGGGAGGTTCACAGCGCTCTGCCAGGTCAGTTTGGGGAGATCTACTCCTCTACCAATGGACAGCATTGACAGAGCTCTACAGGACACACCTGCCACACGGCAATGTCTCGTTCAGATATTCTTACTTCCTACATGTGACAGTCATCAGTTATTTTCCTCTTGTGTTTAGGAATTTCTTGCTGCCTTTGAAAACGAAGCTACACAGACCAAAAAACCACGATTGCTGCTCACAGCTGCAGTGTCGGCTGGGAAGCAAAACATTGACAATGGATATGAGATTGCTGAAGTCTCAAAGTGAGTTCCAACAATAGAAAGTTATTTAGCTTTCAGTTTTAAATTTGTTAAAAATAAAAAAGCTGGGTTTTTTTTTAATCATCATACTTGTGTCGCTTGCTGTCAGATTCCTAGACTTTATAAATGTCATGACCTACGACTTTCACGGAGCGTGGGACTCAGTCACTGGTCACAACAGCCCTCTGTATCGCAGCTCTTCCGACCAAGGTGACAACATCTACTACAATGTGGTGAGCGAATAATCCTCAACACCATTCTCACTTATCATGCTCAAAACCTAAGATGTTGGATGTCTAACTGATTTTTTTTTTTTTTTTTAAATCAGGACTTTGCTATGAAATACTGGAGGGACCAAGGAGCTCCTCCAGAAAAGCTCCTGCTTGGTTTTGCCACATATGGACGCACGTTTCACCTGTCATCGGCAGCTAATGGTGTAGGAGCGCCAGCCACCGGACCAGCCTCTGCTGGATCCTTCACCCGCGAGCCTGGCTTCTGGTCCTTCTATGAGGTCAGTGAAAGTTCAACATGAGAACAATAATGCATCTCAAACTCAGTGCAGACTTAAATATGAAAGCCCAACAAAAACAGAGTCACAATTCATGTTCAACCTTCAAGTATCATTTCCTTTTGACAGATATGCACTTTCCTCCAAGAAGGCAGTCTCAACTGGATTGATGAACAAATGGTGCCTTATGCCACTAAAGGAAATGAGTGGGTTGGATTTGATAACAAGCAGAGCTTTGAAATCAAGGTAATAAATAACTTTTTACCTGTACATCTATGTTTATGGAGATAATGCAAGAGTGCATCACAATCTTTGCTTCCTACAATGAGACCAGTACTGGGTAGAGCTCATCACAATAAGACTGTGCGCAGTTTGTAATAGCTTATATTAAGCAGAGGGTGGCACTCTTATTCATGTGATTGACTGGCTCATCACAGGGCTTTTACATGTGCGGAACACTGATGAAGATGATCCGATCTCAATATGATGTAAATATAATTGATATGAATTAAATAGCAGCGTTCACCCAGCATTAGAAATCCAAATGAGGTGCGCAAATCACAAGACAGAGACATAGGCTACTTCCTCCCAAACTTCACACGCTTGTGTGTTAGAGACAAGACATTTAATTGTAGTTGTTTGCAATGCAATACATGAAATATGCTAACAGTACAGTTGAAGATACACGAAAGGAGGATGGAATATCATGGCACAAGACAGAGAATAAAAAGCTTTTACAGGTGCTGAATAACAAACAAACTGAAGTCAGCCAAGATTAGCACACTCTACTGATAGAGCACTGAATAACATATTAACTGAACTCACATCTTTATCACAGTGGACAGAAACATTGATCATTGATTATGCTTAGAATACACTAAACAACACTCAGTGCTGTGTCTGGATCTTTTGTGTCTTATCTTTTTGAAATGTTATTGTTTTCGAGGTTTTTTTTCTACTTAAGTTAATTTCTCAAATACTTTAAAGGTCTTGCAATGTCTTTGTCTATTACTTGTTGTTGTCAATGTATTAAACAACAAAACATGCATTTTAAACTGAGCCCTCTATGTAACTGATATTCCACAGGCACGGTACGTGATGGAGAACAAATATGGCGGAGCCTTCATCTGGTCTCTAGATCTGGACGACTTTTCCGGCGAGTTCTGTGGACAGGGAACTTATCCTCTCATTAGGACACTGCGCTCTGTCCTGGATTCAGGTAACCAGACATTCTACACCACAACGACCACAGCTGCCACCACGACTTCTGCTGCCACCACGACTGCTGTCCCCATAACGACCACAGCTGCCACCACGACTTCTGCTGCCACCACGACTGCTGTCCCCATAACGACCACAGCTTCCACCACGACTTCTGCTGCCACCACGACTGCTGCTGCCACCACGACTTCTGCTGCCACCACGACTGCTGCTGCCACAACGACCACAGCTGCCACCACGACTGCTGCTGCCACCACAACCGCTGTCCCCCGAACGACCACAGCTGCTACCATGACGACTACTACAATTGCAACTGGAAGTAATTTCTGTGCTGGGAAGCCAAGCGGCATCTACAAAAATGACAAGGATGTCCACACGTTTTATCAGTGTGTGCATGGATACACGTACCTCCAGAGATGTCCAGCTAATCTTGTTTTCAGAGAGAGATGCATGTGCTGCGACTGGCCTTAAATATATCTTTAATTAAATGAAGTGTTTTATTTTTTAAAAGTTTCATTTATGTAAATATCATATTAATGTACTAATCAAATTAGTAGGAAATAATAAAGTCATAACATAACATGGTAATGATTCTAATATGAAACACATAATTAAAGCATTAAAGAAAGCACATCCCTGAACATTTGTTGTTTATGTACAGCATAGTAGGAGCAGAACTGTGACCGTGAACATACATTAAAGCTGTGGTACACTTGTCTAAAGTCCAAAGAAGCACAAGAAGTGCTGATTTAAAAAGGCCAATGGATCATTCTTGTAGCATTAGAAAATGAATAAATGGAAAGTAGGGAAAGTATACTTTAACATTACAAGACTTTCTAGACTTTTTTTAAGAATGCTGATTGTTTGCTGCTGCTGCCGGTCAGGAAATTATGGGATTAAAGGGCTGGTTTGTGTTTTTTTGGCTTTTTTTTTTTTAAAATTCACAGCTTTATTTTGCTTTTAGACAGCTTTTTTGACAGTACACTGGAGCCATTATATCACAGTCTCCAACTTCAGTGACATTGGATGAATCGTAAACATTTAAAACACTAAAGTCAATACTATGCAACAGACTAACTAACCAGTCAAGGCAGTAGCTTCCACATTCTGTAAAATTACTTAAGCCTGGTGTCTGGAGTCTGGTGAATTTGGAGGGAACACAGATGGTATATCAGAAAGTGTTGTCTGACAGCAAGGTAAAACGGTCAATGCTTTTAAAATAAAGCGCATACTTTGACTGATATGGATTTATTTAGGTTTAGCATTTTGTTCATAGCGAAAAGACAACTTGCTGCTACAGCAGTGCAGCAGTGTTTTGCTTCCTAGAGTAGTTCTCCAAACGGGGAGTGTGCACCACCTACTGTAGGTTATGTAAATGTCAGACAGACCAAACATTGAGAAATGTTGACAGAATGATTTTTAGCTGCTATATTAAGGTGTTTTTTTTAGTGCGCATGTTATGTAGATCAATGTATTAGATGAAGGGAACTTTTTTCATCTTCCCTTATTTGGCTTGTTTGGATGAAGCAACAGTTTAATGTCCAACTTTTGGGTTAGAAACTTTGATCCTGGTTAATGATTAATGAACACGGTTCGGTTTTATTTATTCAGCAGCAAAAGAAAGCTCTTCACTACTGTCTCTGTGACATGACAAGAGCTCATCCAAGTACTACCACCATGAACAAGCTAATTGTCATTGCAGGTAAGACACAATGGAGAGCAATAAATTATTTTATTAAAATCCATTTTCACCAAATATGTACTAACTAAACATGTAACTTCCAAGGTCTCTGTCTTTCCCTTGCCAGCCTGGGTGAGTTTGTTCAAATAATAATATCAAGTCTTGGTAGCAAGTAAAAAAAGCCTAAAATGTCTTTTCATGGATTATTCCTCAAAGATTAACAAAAATAATTTTTGCTCTTCCAACATTTAGTCTCATGTTCTAGACTGGTGTGTTATTTCACCAACTGGTCCCAATACCGACCTGGCAATGGGAAGTTTATGCCTGCAAATATTGAGCCAAACCTGTGTACCCACCTGATCTATGCCTTTGCTGGTATTAATGACGCAAATGAGTTGGTCACTATAGAATGGAATGACGAGGAACTCTATAAATCCTTTAATGGACTCAAACAGAGGTCAGACCACAATTTGTTTTCCCATCGTGTTTTGGAAAAGTAATCATAGCTGAAAACCTAGTTGTTGTTTTTTTATTCCTGCAGTAATCCAGGTCTAAAAACATTGCTGGCAGTGGGCGGCTGGAACTTTGGTACACAAAAGTGAGATATTTATCATAAAAGAACAAAGAATAAAGACCAGTGTACTGAATATATATCATTTTGGAAACACCTGTCTTTTCCCGAATGCTGTTTAGATTCACTACAATGGTGTCGACTGAAGCCAATAGAAATATATTTATCCAGTCGTCTATCAAATTCCTGAGAAAACATGGTTTTGATGGGCTTGATCTGGACTGGGAATACCCTGCTGCAAGAGGAAGTCCTCTGGAGGACAAGCAGAAATTTACAATACTATGCAAGGTCAGATCCATATTTACTGCTAAAGTGAAGTCAGTTTAACATGAGCCACAAGGTGAGTTTTTACCATGATTCTGTGGTGTGCAGGAACTCCTGGAGGCGTATGCAGCTGAGGGAACAGCAAGTGGAAAGCCCAGATTATTGATCTCTGCTGCTGTGGCTGCAGGGAAAGGAACCATTGACGCTGGTTATGAAATCGCAGAGATAGCAAAGTAGGCCAAAATGTTACTCCCCACATCACCAACAGAAAATTTAGCTGGTTTTGTTTTTGTAAAACTACGCTAACATGCATATTTATCAGGTACCTGGACTTTATTAATGTGATGACATATGACTTTCATGGGACCTGGGAAAGTGTCACAGGACATAATAGCCCATTGTACAAGCGATCCGAAGAGACTGGGGACCAGGTTTACTTAAATACTGTGAGTATGCCTGGAAACCATTTGAAAACAGCTGAAACATTGCAAAGTGTTTTTACTCTTGGTGTTGGTGCTTAATGAAAATCAAAATGCTTTTATGTCCACTGAAATTTCTGCTCCAAGAGATGGAAAAACAGTTGTAAAAGACAACATCAGATTATTTTAACATAAATGTCAGGTTTCCATCTACCTATGGTTTAATGACACAGACTGCTTGTCCTCTACAGGATGTTAAAGCACATTAATTTGCATTTTCCTTCACTGATCTCTGGAAGTTCAGTTATAATTTGCCCTTCATTGAGCTCTGTGTCTCTCCTTTGATTGACATTTCAGGACTTTTCCATGAGGTATTGGCGGGACAAAGGAACACCTGTAGAAAAGCTGAATATGGGCTTCGCTACATACGGGAGAACATTTCGACTGTCTACTCAGTCCAGCCAGGTTGGAGCACCAGCCAGCGGTCCTGCTGTAGCTGGTACCTTTACCAGGGAGGCTGGCTTCTGGTCCTATTATGAGGTAAAACTGGCTAGAATTCATTGAATTTAAGTAATAGTATGTTTTCAAAATTAGTTTTATTGATGTAAAATGTAATCCTCTTTTTAGATTTGCACTTTTCTTCAAGGGGCTACTGTCCACTTGATTGAGGACCAGAAGGTTCCATATGCCATAAAACAAAATGAGTGGGTTGGATATGACAACAAAGAAAGCTTTGAGACAAAGGTGGTCATGTGTTTTCATTAAAATTCTGCCCAATTGTCTTTCAGTACCAGATGTTACGTCAAGATAAAGCAGTTTTAAGAGTGTAAATATGTTTTGAAGTGTTTTTACTGTTATATATTTAGGTCCGTTACCTAAAAGACAACAGATTTGGAGGAGCTTTTGTCTGGGCTCTGGATCTGGATGACTTTAACGGACAGTTCTGTGGACAGGGAAACTATGTCCTCATTAGCTATCTACGCTCACTTTTAGCCCTTGGTAACTAAAAAATATTTTTTTGCTGGTTGAAATGTTTTCTTTTATAATCCACAGAGCATTCATCTCACAATTTTTGTTAACTTTGATCGTACAGACTGCTAATAATTCACTATTACTTCTACAGATCTTCCTCCCCTTCCTACTACACAAACCAAACCAAATCCAGTGACTCCATCTACAAACAACAGTCAACCTCAAACCACACCTCGTCCAAGACCTACAATCACTACTTCAACCAAAAACCAAGTGGACAACTTCTGCGCAACAAAGATTGGTGGACTTTATGCAAAACCTGATGCCCCAGATTCCTTTTATAGTTGTGCCAATGGCATTACCTGGATCCAACAATGTCCAGCTAATCTGGTCTTCAGAGAGAGCTGCCTTTGCTGTGACTGGCCCTAAAAACTTTCCACAAACTCTGACATCTGTAATTATCAAAAGCGTCCAAAAATCACTGTTCCAGTTGATTTACTGTTTCAAATGTATTTTGCGTCAAGATCGTCTAACAAGAGGCAACAACTGGCGCCCTTGTTAGTTCCCGTGAATTACATTTTTTTCTTCCCCACCAAAGCTTTATCAGTTGTATTAAACACACATGGGTGGTCTATACAGTATCGGCCTGTTGGCGCCTTTCCATTACACTACATGCAACACATACATACTACTATAGTAGTGGTCAATAGTCAATATACTATATTAAAGTCATCGATGGTTACAAAGTGTTTTGTCTTAAATCCTCTGCCTGGAGACCTAATAATCTCGCACATGTTAAAACAACCCTCTTATGTAAGTTAGAACACTATAACATGCAGCGTACATCTAAGTGTCTTTATTATTATTATCATAATAAAGCTTTTATATTTATATAAAGCTAATTATATATATATATATTTAATTTTTTTTTATTTATTTTTTTTTTTTGGTACAAGGCTACACGAGGAAAGACATGCCTAAAACAAGTCACATTATCCTCCAGGGGATATTGAAAAACTTACAAATGAGCTCGAGCTTGAGCTTAATGTTAGAAGCATCTGTAGATTTTGTACATGGCTCATCATTTCTTTTCATAGAAACAGAAGATTGAACCATTTGTCAACCATTTTTGTCACGTGCCTGTCAACTGTGGCTGTCCTTTGAGGAAGTTCACCTTGACTGTGACGCTCTCATTGGACATTCCTACCTCTTGCTATGGCTGTACTTGACACAACACACTGTTATCACTCACGTTCACATGCATTCACTAAAACAATAGGTACACCAGTGTGTGTGTGTGTCATGAACTTGAGGCTCTGACATTCTTGTTGCCCTCATAATTTTAACAAGGCGGAGGTGTGGCAACTTACATGAATGCTATCTTAATTAGAAGAAGGAATGCCTTAAATTATATCCCAGCGAAGGTATGTCCTAAATCACACCCACTGAGCAGAACGTCCTGAATTACTACATATGAGGACAGCATGTTTTTGCCTCATGTCACCCCAATTACACCTTTGATCTGCTTTTACTTGTAAGCCACACACGTGGGTAACATTCAACCCCATTTTAACTTAACGAAACAGACGTTGCTGAGGAAATTGAGATAAAGGAAAGTAGAATATATAAACAAAAAACAGACATAACACACTATATTTTCACAGTAGGTGAGCCCCAGTTCAGTCCCGGCCATTTTATGAAATCTACTTACATCTACATATAGTTGTAGCTGTAGGCATGCCCAAGAACACAAATGATGCAAGTACCCATTGCACTGTGAATACTGAAGGCACATTAAAGGAGCCGAACTTTAGAGTATATTTGTAATAACTGGCTTAGGCTCTCTAATGTAGGTCATTAATATGGTTTCTCCAATAGGAAATGTGTCTTCCTTCTTGAGAACAATATACAAAACTTATTTTTTGTCTTTTGGATTTGATTTATGTTGTTTCTACAAGTAAGTATTTGTTTCCTAAATCTGTTCATACTTTTAACAGAGATGTCACCTGAAGATAAAATACCATTCACGAAAAATACAATCTATCTTATCTGTTTTATGCTGTTATAGCCAACCCAGACCTGTTAATCTCTTTTCTCACCTAAGTTCACACAAGGCTTTCTGCCAAAGATGAAACCATTCGGTTTATTTCACATTAGAATTTTCTGTTTTCCTCTCACTGATTTTAAGGGATTGGGGCCAGGGTGAAAAGAGGTCATGTCACAAACATGTGTAAATTGTGTAAATAATGCTTAACTTCATAAAGTTTTTACAATATTTGAATCAAAAAGCTCCCTGATACAGCAGATTAGCAGCATTTTTGAGTGTTAACAGCTTAAAACGCATGTTCGTATCCACAAAGTTTTACAGATTTAATCATGAATGTGTAATTATGTCTTTTACCAAACGCTAGACAGTTACCCATATTTTAAACTAATGTTTCAGCAGCTTAAATAAATCCTTTAAATGTTGAATTTTTCACTTGTATGAATTTTATTATGTCATTTATGTATATTATGTTTCCATCTTTTGATAACATGTAAGCACAGTAAGGACACAATATTTACACAACAATAATTAAGTTTCTTTTTTTTACAGAGAATGAGAGAGAAATTCATTTTCTTTCTCATTCTTGCACGTGCATCTGAGAAGCAGCTGCTGTAAAAGAGGAAAAAGAGGGAGGTGCTATGTAAGGTGCAGATAAAGGATGGGGCAATTAGTCATAATATTCCAGAGAGGTCTACTTGAAACACCTGTTTTTATCTATCTATCTATCTATCTATCTATCTATCTATCTATCTATCTATCTATCTATCTATCTATCTATCTATCTATCTATCTACTTGGGAGCACATCAAGCAAAACATATGATTTATTAATGCAGATACCGACACTTACACTCTTGTGGGTTTTACTTCTGAGCATACTATTGTACTATGTACTCACAGCCAGCACACAGCAGACAGTTCTGACTCTCATCTGTGAGATTCACCTGTGAGTCTCATGGATGACTCTAATAACAGTGTCTAGGGCCCCATTGTATTGAAGCATCCCGGTTACCGAGCCTGTATTCATGTGAATCAGTTACATGCAAATGTAAGTAATTATACCTGTGCCATTGCCTGCTGTGACATGTGAAATTACCTGTCATGTTCCCTCAAAAAGCAGTAAATCTAGCTGGGTAGCTGCAGCTACAGAAGCATGTTTCTCAGTAATTTACACTGTGTAAACTTTTCTCATCCAGTTTGTCTTCAGATGTCTTGCAACAGAATTTTCTTTGGGCTCAGTCAAACTAAGGTCACCTGGAAACTATCCACCACAAATATTTCAGCAACAAGGAAGTGCTCTGACTCCATCATTTTGTCTTTTAACATCCTGTCCACACCTGAATGTGACTCAGTAATAAGTACACCACTAATTTCCATGTACTACATTACATATGTGGTTGTTTGCATGAAAATACCTTATCACCACTTTCTCTCCCATTATTTTTAGAAACTTACTCACTTGGAACTTTCAAATTCATTCTTATGATACATCTTCGCCTCACAGCAAAAAGGTCTCGGGTTTGATTCGTGAGCGGGGTCTTTCTGTGTTCCCACCAGGTACTCCGGCATATTATCAAGAGCTTCCTATCTTTTTAATAAAGAAAATTGTCATCATATTTAATCAGTTTCTTAATTACATTTAATTATTTATTTTGTGTACTTTTTAACATGTTTTTCTTTCTGCTTACATGACATTTGGTGATCTCATCTGTTCGTGCTATGTGTCTCTTATTGTGCCTTTTTTTGAATTTATCAAAATCTTGTAGTATTTATTGATTTAGTCCTATTTTCTTTTTTCTTTATTTCACTGGAAATGAAATGCACACTTCCACGACAGTCTTAAAGATAATAATACATTACATTACATTTGACTACACTATTTACTGATTGATCAGATACTTTTTCCCATACGGCACAGCACAGCGAAGAACAGCACAGCACAATCAAAATGGTCATCTGGCTAAAATGTATTCGTATTTTATAGTTGTAGAGAAGTTGTCTGAGTGTGGCCATTCAAAACTTGACATGTCTTTTATGCATTTCAAAAACACCATTGTTGTTGAGCTACATTATTATAATGGAATATGCAGTAGCTTTGAAGTCATGATCCAGATTCCCCTGCAAAGTTTGCCTCAAGGTTTTCCACCGAGTCAAGTACTTGGCAGGTGTCCAGGTTTATGAGCGACTGTCTGCTAACTGAGGCTTACAAAATGCACAAGATTTCAAGCACATCAACCACTTAACCCTTTAAAGGGCACTCATTGAAGTGTGTTAGTGTGTAGTGTGTTGTTGGAGCACATAACATGACCATTTTACTTTTGTAACATTTTGAAAAAAAATTTATTGTACAACATGTGCGCAGGTGCTCAAATATGGTCACTTACCCGATAAGGGGTTAACCTACTTGTTAACAGGTAGGTCACATAGCTCAGTCCTGAAACATCTAGAATCTCTCCATAAACAAAGGTGCAACTAAGAATCCTAGCTATTTGAATCATCAAAATGTTTACCTGTCACAAATAACTGCAAAACACTATTATGTGTAAAGATCCTTGTGGTGTGGGGCAGAAGTTTACTTCCCCTGATTTGTTCTCCACTTGTGGACTGGCTGTTGGCACTTTAGCAATGAAAGGTGTCTTGTGTGCCCCTGCAGCTGATCATTGAGAAACTACACTACCTCTAGAGGGTCAGAATCATTCTCCTGTAAAGCCCCATGCATCTAAAAATCCAACAATATCATCTACCATGCTCAACAACTGCAGGATCTCTCCTGACTGCTACATTGCTGCTCTTTTGTCTTGTGTTGTTAATGGGAGGGTGCTGGCAAAGTCAATTTGGTTTCTCCCTTTCTTTCTCTTTGCCCTTCTGACCCTTCTTGCCCTTCTGAATGCTAACATCAAGGCAGCCAGACAGAGAAGTGGTCTGCAGACTGGTAGATCATTCAGCAACAACACTGTGATCCATTGAGCCATGTCACTATCAAACAATACAGCATCTGTTTGCTCTGTGAGCCACTGTAAAGACACTTCAGTTTAGAAGCTTATATTCCTTTAGCTGGTTTCAGTCAGTTAAAGTAGTACAGAAACAGAATGCTGTGCGTTTCCATACAGGAAGGCAGCAATTACTTTTCATTCCAGCCATTGGTTGTCAATAACCAGTGCTGGTCAGGACTGTTTGTCAACATATACCAAGAACAATAAGGTGGTAGGTAGGTGTACCCAACTGGGCGTGTGTGCAATTTGTGTGGATGTTTATAACATTACATCAGTTTTCAGACATGCCTTATTAAATGGTACTTTAGTTAACCAATTACATTGCTTTCTTTGTCACTGAAGCTAACCTTTTTTTGTGGGTGTGTGTTCTGGTTGGTTTATTTTTAACCAACGTGTAATTAGATGTGCCTTATATGATGATGATGCCATTGCTCACTTCTTCAACGTCTATCCTTGTTCTGTGCATCTATTGTGATCTTGTCTTAAACAACTAGTGTGACCCACCTGACATCATATCGTGACGTTGTTTCAAGCATATTTGTTAAATGCAGGTAGTCTATTAGCAACTGGACATGAGACGCCAGAGGGATAACTGTCATCACTGATCATATGTTGAGATGTGGTTTTAGGCTTTCACCTGTATGGTTCAATGCTGCTACCACAAATTAACCTAGGCTGCAACTGTGTTTGTTTTTAATGTGTTTGAGTCTCTCTCTATATAAGAATATGCATATATAATAAAAACAACAACATTCAAGATAAGGCAGGCCATTAGCATCATAAAGGACAGTCTCAAAATATACCAGACATGGGATGACCTTTGAGTCTGTGCAGGGACCTTTGTAGTCATGATATATCTCCTATTTCTGAAAAAAACACCAAAACAAAACATAAAGACATGGCAGAATTTGTTATCATTTTATATTAGGCAAGTAATTCTATTATTCTGGTCACACATTACCGAGTTTTATGCCAGTAACTGCAAGCAACTGATAGCGTGAAACGTGAAATTGCACACATTGCAAGCTATCAGTTGGACCGCTGTGTCTATTGAGTCTTTTTATTATCCTTGAACTACAAACCTTGTCTTTCTGAAGCAACACAAACAGTTTAATCCAAAATGAGTCTCTAGTGAACATTCAGATTCTGACTCCAGGGTGTCCCAGACAAGAATGTCACACACAGAAACTTAAACACGGTTGTATTATGCTATTTCAGCAAATTAAAAATTCAATTCAAAGTCAGAAGGGCCTGGCATGATGTGGCCTTGTCTTTTTGTCACAGTTGTCCATCATTGTCTAATTGCATTGGATAATGTAACATCAATTATCTCCACCCTGTTTAACTGCCACACCTTGTCAGCTGTCTGCTCAATTTAAAACTGCACAGCCAGACATCCATCAGTCATTGATTAGTCACTGTAGAGAGAAAGTACATGCTTCATTCACCATTATCTATGTAAGTATTCCTTTTAAACTGACTTTACTAAACCATATGTTTACTGATTCTTTGTATAATGCTTTAGCTGCTCTATTTCTCTAATGCACTTGCTAGCTAAACAAAACACATTTTAAGGAGAGTGGATGAACTGACAGGCGCTGCATTTTTCTCGTTAAATTTTGTTTCTGTCAGGGGTTGCACCAATTACATTCATGTTGTAAACAGTTTTAAGCTTAGGCGGGTGTTGTTGCGTGATACAGGTGCACCTCACATAGAGTGTGAGGTGGGCCTCATCTGGGGGGGCTCCAAACTGTGTCAGGGAAGGGCTGAGTGAATGGAAGTGAAGGAAATGCCATTAGATTCATTAGTTATTATATTAATTATAACATTGTTTTAATTAAAGAGACAAAGAGAGGGAGTAGTTTGGGGAATTTTTACTGTTTTTCACACTTTTCTGTATTCAGAAACTAATACCTTGGGCAGACCCTACCATTACCACTGTCAGTTGTCGGGTGTCTGTGGTGTCAGTAACATAATCATGATCTCATAAGCATCTAGAAATTGAGAACCTGAGCGGGTAAACATACTATAACAACAACAATAAAAACAAGTTAGAGTTTCACTGACAAAGCAGAGCTGTAACTGAGACTGAAATTAATTTACATATCACCATTGGGCTTGCACATCCTAAGCCTTTGCCAAACTGGTTCTTCCTCTCTGTCTTCAAGTACATACCTACATTTAAACAGCTGTGATTACAGAGATACTGTTTGTTTGAGTGCAAGCTAAGCACCGTGTCCTTTCCACTCCCTGTAATTTGAACCTGTAGTGTTACATATTTCTTTGTTTTGACGGCACGTTCTTCAGTAGCTTCTGTTTGAATGCTGAAACCTAACCCTGAGTAAGCTTATACTATGGGTCTGTAAAAAAAAAAAAGGATACAGAATATTTTTAAGCAGGTGCTTGTTTTTTTTGAATGTGTGATGGTACAGCTGTGATTTCATGCTAGAATTCATTCAAAGCCTGAGTAATAAGCTATTATACAGCATCTTTTCATAACTTAAACCAGCTACATTCACATTGTGAGTGTTTATCTAGATTAATACTCTTGGAAAGTATATCTTAAATGTTCTGGTTGGTTGCTAACACCATCAGGGGTTGCTACAAGTCTCAAAATGTACATAATTTGATCATGATTAGTGTTTTTGAACAGCTAAAATCTAAATGCAACCATTCTGTAGCCCCTTACTGATGCTCGTTGCCTTAACACCATTTGTTGCGAGCAAGTAGATGTAAACCAGTCCCAACCAAGCAGCTGTTCCTAAACCCTGCTGTGTGTCCCTGACCTACTGAGATGTTTCTTTTGTCACTTACAGCATGCATACATGTTATATTAATTAGAGAGATGTTACTTCAAAGCTTGCTTCCCAAGCCTGTCACAGCAAGACAGGTCTCACGAAGGCCTCACTTAACAGGAAACAATGTAAAAAACCATGACTGAGATTTTTTAAATGATGTGTCAAAGTCTGACTGTTAGTACAACTTATCAGTTTTGGATTATGGCATCCAAAATGCAGACCTTCATTATGTAGAGGACAGGACTTAACCTTAACAGAACAAATACTGAAACATCTTTGAGGTTTTAATCCATGTGTTTTGAACTAGTTTTTATCTTGAAATGCATTTTTTTTTGTGACAGCTGCCTCACAAAACAACTCAGAGTGAGAATTTGTTAATAAAATCATAACTGCATTGTTTTACCTGCTCATTTAAGATTTGTCTCTTCTTTTTTCTTTTTCAGAGTATCAACATGGGCAGGCTCATTTTAGCAGCAGGTAAGGCATACTGATCAAGCCAAAATGTTCCTTAAAACAGGGTCAGTTCACCCAAATTGGATTTTCTCTCTTACCTCCAGTGATATTGAGCCAGGCTGATAAGTTTTGTTTGGTTTACCCATGTTTTTGTTTCTAGATTACAATGAGAAAGCAACATTTATTTTTATATTCATTTACAATATGCAGGGGCAGCTGCAGAAACCTGAGAGTGCAATATCTCATTAAAGGGAATCCAGTGGACTTGGTTTTGTGATTTGGATGAACTGACATGTTAAGCTTTGTTCTTTTTAACATGTCACTAATTAAGTCTCTGTTTGTAGGTCTCTGCTTGATCATGTCCAGCTTGGGTAAGTTTATGACAAATATAAACCATAATCAACACTTACTGACAGATAAATAATGTCCAAGAGTAACTGATAATTATTGGAATAAGAAAAATTTGGGGGATAATTTCTTCCAAAGCTTATTAAAACATCATGATTTCCTCTCATCCCTCAGCCTCTTCCTACATGCTGGTGTGTTACTATGACAGCTTAGCTGAAAACAGAGCGGACGATGGGAAGTTCACAGTTTCAGATATCGATCCGAACCAGTGCACCCATCTGATCTACGCCTTTGCTGATATCAACAGCCAAAATGAGCTGGTCCCCGGAAGTGCAGCTGACACACAAGGCTATCAGTCCTTTAATGCACTCAAATCAAGGTCAGTGCTTTGGCCTGTAAATAGTTCTAGAAGTATTACGTTGAAATTTGTGTTTTGTTGAATTAGCATGACTTAACTTTTATTCTCCCACAGAAACCCGCAGCTCAAAACCCTGTTGGCAGTTGGTGGCTTGAAGTTTAACACACAAAAGTAAGTTACTAAAAAAAACTTCATTTCAAGGTTACATTAGCAACTATATGACAATAACGCATACTTTAACATATTCTGTCCTGCAGAAATATTTATGATACCTTTATTACATTATGTGAGAGTAACAGCAGAGGTGGTCAATACTCTTATCTTGGTATATACAAAAAATTGTTTTGGGTTTTGCATTAATTCACTTAACCCAAATTAGTGTTACTTTAACTTCTTTTAAATTAAATAATTAATTGATTAAATTAAATAGATCTGTTTATGCTTCAATATATTGGACATTTGAATTAAACCTAATGCAAGCTCAGTGCATCCAAATTGAGCCTTAAAAACCCATAATAAGACAATTTAACATGCATTTTTATTTTACCCCTACATGTTGACTAACACTTTTGCAAAATTCATTGTTCTCAATAAAGAGGTCAGTAACTACGTATTAAAATTACATGAATGATATTTACTAGAGAAAAACATTGTAACCACACCTGCCTGAAGCTGTGTATTTGTCCTTGCAATGCCGATTGTGTTGCTCTTTGTGCAGTTAAATGCACAATGAGGCCTTAAATGCATTGTGTGAGTGTCTTCTTGACAGCACTGTTTTGTTCAAACCAGATTCAGTACAATGGTGTCAGCGCCATCAAACATATCAACGTTTGTTACGTCTGCTGTCACACTGCTGAGAGCCTATGGATTTGATGGCTTAAACCTTGACTGGAGGTTCCCCGGACAACCTGGAAGCCAAACAGAAGACAAGATGAGATTCACAGAACTGTGCAAGGTCAGATCCTGAATTTTCTGGGACACTGTAAACATGCCACACTGTATGCTATGTATAAATACATAATACTCTATACTCAACCAAGACTAAACCATGTATCTGTGCTGTATAGGAGCTAAACACCGCCTTTGAGGCAGAGGAGAGAACAGCAAATCGCAACAGATTGATCATCAGTGCAACCGTCTCTGGTGAAAGACCAACCATTGATGCCAGTTACGAAGTCGCAAAGATTGCAACGTAAAGACAAATTCATATGTTTATTGACATTTTAGCCATCATTAGCTGCTGTCATGATCGTGAACGTGATCTCCTCTGCATTTTATCAGGCAACTAGATTTCATTAACGTGCTGACATTCGACTTTCACGGTCCTTGGGAGAATACCACAGGACATCACAGCCCCTTATTCCGGGGATCCCAAGACAGTGGAAACAACATCTACTTGAACACTGCAAGTGCACTGAATTCATATTTCAACTGGACACCTGTCTATTTAGAGATTTCCTTTCACCCTAATAGTTTTTCCTTCCCCATTTTAGGACTCCGCCATGCAGTATTGGAAAGACCAAGGGGCACCAGCACAGAAACTAAATTTTGGGCTAGCAGCATACGGGCGCGCTTTTAACCTCTCGTCTGCATCCACCAGTGTTGGAGCACCAGCCAATGGTCCCGGTGAAGATGGATGCTACACTGGTGAAGATGGATTCTGGGCCTCTTATGAGGTAAAACTGTGACAATAATTAATTCAAATCAACAGCCTTACCATGGTATACTTTTATTCCCTACAAAAACAACAGTAATTTCTGTATATATTAAAAGATAGGATCTAAATGTAACAATTGACCCTTGTTTTCAGACTTGCCTGTATCTTGAAGGGGTTACAGTTGAGGTGATTCCTGATCAGAAAGTTCCATATGCCACCACAGAAAATCAGTGGGTTGGATTTGATAATGCAGACAGCCTCAATACCAAGGTAACTACCTGTTTAATTCAAACTATACCTCAGTAACTTCTTTAGAAAATGCCTATTTGTACACCAGTTTAGTCAAATAAGATATTGTTTTTGACATGACTTCAGCTGTCTAAGTGTTTCCATTCTCGTCCTCTCAGATCAGTTACCTAAAAGCTGGCAACTTTGGAGGAGCCGTTGTCTGGTCGCTGGACCTGGATGACTTCAGTGGACAGTTCTGTAAACAGGGCAGCTACCCCTTCATCAGCCACCTGCATACTCTCCTTGTTCCAGGTAAGCAAAACAAGTCACTATGCTATCCTGTAATGGGCTTGTAGTTTTTAGCAGGGATTCACTTATAACATAATTGCTGCAGATCATCCATGGGCCAAATCAGTCTGTACATTGCAAAATCAATTAATTTTTAATTTTGTTAAAGCAGCTAGTACAGACGTTTTAAGTCCATGTATACATTTTGTTACATGTGATAGTTCAACACCACCGTTATTTAGTTTAGTTTGCATTTGCTTAAATCAGACCTGGGCATTTTACGGTCCGCGGGCCACATCTGCTTTTCAGTATTTCTGAGTTATGTGTTAAAAATAAAATGAAATACTGACGTAATTATTGTTTTCCTGTTTATGACTTGTATATATATCTTTATTGTAACAGAATATCCTTAGTCTTTTGATTACCAGTAGCGTAATCAAAATTATATAATTTTCTTGCCTTTACAGTTGGAGAAAGTTAATATTGAACATAGTTAAGTTCAGATTATTGTTGGTTCGGCCCTCTAACACAGCTCAGCTTTCTCATGTGGCCCTCTGGAAAAAATAATTGCCCACCCCTAGCTTAAATGGTTTGTTGTCATTAAACTGTTAACTATAAAGCATTTCTTCTGTGTAATTACCACCAGCAATGATACCATCTTTTATTGGCTTTATTACTTTTGTTATGTAGAGTGCAAATGAAACATGATTTGGTCTCAGTAAAATTAAGGAACTGACTGTTATAACTATTATTATAATTATTATTAACTATTATTGACTCTCCCTCTTTCAGATTTTCCGAGCAATACCTCTGGAAGTCCAACTTTGACCACCACAGCTCCTCCAACCAGTACCACAACAGCTCTCCCCACAATGACCACAACAACTCCGCCTACAACAGACACCACAACTTTCACAACAGTCATAACAATACCCACTACTACGACGACAATGACCCCTACAAACACGACAACAACTTCGCCTACTACAACCCCGACAACTCCACCAACCACAACCACAACCAATCCACCCACCACGACCACAACAGAACCACCCACTACAACTACAACCACTCCACCTACCATAACCACAACTACTCCACCTACCACAACCACAACAGAACCACCTACCACATCCACAACAACTCCACCCACCACAACCACAACAACACCCCCTACCACGACTACAACTACTCCACCTACCACAACCACAACTACTCCGCCTACCACAACCACAACAGAACCACCCACTACAACTACAACCACTCCACCTACCACAACCACAACTACTCCACCTACCACAACCACAACAGAACCACCTACCACAACCACAACAACTCCACCCACCACAACCACAACAACACCCCCTACCACGACTACAACTACTCCACCCACCACAACCACAACAACACCCCCTACCACAACCACAACTACTCTGCCTACCACAACCACAACAACTCCACCCACCACAACCACAACAACACCCCCTACCACAACTACAACTACTCCACCTACCACAACCACAACAACACCCCCTACCACAACTACAACCACTCCACCTACCACAACCACAACGGACCTTCTTGGAAACCCCTGCAATGGAAAGAGTGATGGTCGTTACCGCAACCCTTCAGACCCAAGTTCTTTCTATAACTGTGCCAATGGGATTTTCTACATCCAATACTGCCAATCAGGTTTGGTTTTCAAAAAGAGCTGCGACTGCTGTGACTATCCCTAAAGAGCTGCATGTGAATCATTTCACTATCCGTCAATAGTAATATTTATTCTTGTCACCAAATGAGTACATTGTCAAAAGCTGGTACACAATTGGATGGATTTCCATAAGTTCTCTGTCTTCACTGAATTGTTAAAACAATGGGAAAATGATTGAATCCCTTTAATTTTTACATTTTCATTTTCATTAGCAAGCAACAAAACTTACCTGTGCAATCACGTCATTACATAAAGTCTTACAGCATTATGTTACATATATATAAATCATTAGCAACTATGTGCACGTAATGAGCGGTAATGCACCCCCCCATCTATATTATTTTTCTTTTGCAAATTTGTGCTGCATAATTACACTTGCTTTTGTTGTCTGATAATTATATGTTTATCTCATCCAGTTTCACATGTACTTTGTGCCATCTTCTTCCATCATTCAATCTGAGAAGACACGCTTTACTTTATAAAATTATATGGTTATTGTACATATATACCATTGCTGGTGCATGTAACTCTATTGTATCTGTGTGATCTTGGTTTATATTTAGCCACTGTGTTATCAGATTTGTCCTACATAATGACACAGCTTTTGCATATTGCACATATTTATAAACTGTATATCTAAGTGTAAATAAATTCTAATGAATACTCCTAATTTAATAAGTTAAAAATGTTAAATTAATAAAATACCACAAGTTTTCCTGACACTTTGGTGCATTTCTGTGCATTTGGTTGTTCTCTGTTGGTTCTTTTTCGTTTCTTTGCTGTCTGTCAGATAAGACACAAGATAAAAGACGCAATACACTGCAGATACAAGCTGCCTTAATAGCATGCAAGGAAAATGCATTGAAATTGAACAAAATGCAGTCAACCCTGTTGGATTTACATAATAAATCATTTTAATAAACAACTTTCCTTGTTGTACCTATAGATGGGACTGCACCACACATCACTGTATGATCATTTATTTCTTGTTGCATTATTTACATCTTATGTGTCATCAACTGCCCTGTGTCCTCTGCTGCTGCCACATTTATCATTATTCTATATGGTACTGCAAATAGTTGCCATAGTTAGGATTCTGTTGTTCTACCATTCTGTTAGTTTCATGTAAAGTTATGCACTCCTGTATCTCTGTCTGCGACAAGGTGTATTCTCTCTCTCTATGACCCCTCCTGTCTCTCTCTGTCTCACTCTCTTTCCCGCCAACTGGTCCAGGCAGATGGCTATCCACCTAGAGCCAGGATCTGCCCAAGGTTTCTGCCTGTTAAAAGGAAGTTTTTCCTTGCCACTGGAACTGTTGGGTGTAATTAATAGTAATGAGTGTGGTCTAGACCCACTCTGTTTGTGAAGTGCCCTGAGATGACTTTTGTTGTGAATTGGTGCTATATAAATAAAATAGAATTGAACTGAATTGAATCAATTATTAAATTCTATTTCCACCCTGGTGAAGACCACGTAAGTTGAAAATGATCAAGCAATATGAATTTGACACAGGTAAAGTCTTTTACTACAACTTTTGTTCCTGATCTGCCTACAAGTGCCTGAGAGCCAGTTTTCATTCTCAAGAGCACCTTGTGAATGCTGACTTCTCTACCTCACACTCAAAAAAACAACTTGTTGGATTTACTTGATAAAATCCTCGTATCAATTTGCACTAACCCTAACTAAGTAAATTTTACTGTCACAGTATTAAGCACATCTCACTTACCAGTATCAAGTATAATATACTTAATTCTAGACATAATATCCATGAAAATATTATGTAAATGTTACTTAACTATATTTAAGCATAAATAATATTTATTTAAACTAATTAAGTAAGGTCTACTTCACTTTTACACCGACAGGAATATCACTTATGAAATTAAGTAAAATCATTTAGAGTTGTGAAATAATTTTTATTATACTTTTTAAGTTTTCAAATACTTGAAATGAATTTCTTATAATTATGTACATTTATTTCATCTTCTATTGGTAAATGTTAATATATCATACAACTACAATACAATTCAAACTGTTCATTTTGTCAACAAACAATTACAGTTTGTAAAAACTCTTTGTTTGAAATAACAAATGGTGCCCCTGGGACTGGAGCTCTTAATTTAAACAACAAATTTCAGCACTAAATGTAACAGTGGCATGGCTAGCATTAGTCAACAAAGTATGGACACCCCCACTGCTTATGGTTTTTATAAAAGTAAAATAAAAAGTAAAATGAAACAGAAATATGGTCATCCGGTTTACCATCAGTTCAGTTTTTGTGTAGTACCAAATCATGACCAAATCATTCCCACAATGAGTAAACATTATTAAGGACAGCGTGAAAAAAAAACTTCCTTGTGCACAATATGTCTGGCATGTGTGTGCTGGAACACAGCTGAACTATTAAATCACATAGTTAAAATAGTTATAGCCTATCTGTCCTTGTTTCTGACAATCAAGAAAATCCATCTATCCATCCAGACCAAAGTCTCCATTACTTGTTTTGTGTCAACTGGCTGATTTACTGCATGTGGAGCATAGGTTTCACCTGTGGGCGTAAGCATCCTATTAAGAAACAGTCATTTCCCTTAGATATAAAGTTTCAGTTTTCTCCCTCCAAAAGAACTAAAAGAAGATGGTAAAGAAAGAAAAAGATTCAGGTACTGTAAATAAGGCAATGAAGCACATTTTATTTTAGAAAAGTACATGCAAACAAAAAATACTTTGCTTATGGTTTTACAGTTGAGCTAAATTTACCATGACTGAATATATAAAATAAAAATATCACTGATAATAAAAATTACTCTTTTTTCTTTTTTAACCCCATGAGGCATATCACATCACATAATACAATACATTACATCACATAATACAATGTGAAGCAAAAGCTGACGCTTACATAAAGCTGGCTTGGAAAGTAGTGAGTATTGCGCCAAGCAAATACGGCTCTCTCCCACACTCACACAGACACATTTTCACAAATGCTGAGAGACAATAACTTACGCTAAACAATGATAGCGCCTCCGTGATGTGAAGCACCTCCAGTCACCGTCCTCTCTCGCTGCTCTGACGCTCTGAAGTGCGACGGTTAAAATCAAAGGCGGGTCGGTAGATTAAGTAAAATTTACTTACCATTTTTAGGTTTATGTGCATGTGTCATTATAAAACATGTAAACAGTATAAGAAAGGATATATTAAAACTTGCTCTTCCCACAGAGTTAATTTATTGTCTGATTAAAATGTGTAAACATATACATTTTTACTTAAGAAATGTTAGAACTCATTACAACTGATTATTACAACGTAGAATATATGCCAGTTAATCTAGTATCTTTTGCAACACCAAAAAGTTTGTTTTTTGAGTGCACTCAACATTAAGCTGGGAAAGAAAAATGAGGGGAATTACTTGTTGACTTTCCATTAATTTCTCATTGTTTTTCAGTCATTACCCATTGGTTTTCTGATGGTTTGATTAATTCTGTTGTTTTCATACATTTTCAAACATATTGTTTACTCCTGTTTGGAGCAGTTCAGATCTAGAAAAAAGAAGAGAAAAATGAAAACATATTCATGTGTCAATTATATTTATAAAAGTAAAATAAAACAGAAATATGGTCATCTGGTTTACCATCAGTTCAGTTTTTGTGTAGTACCAAATCATGACAGAGGCAATCTCCGGGCACTTTACACACAGAGCTGGTCTTAACTGTATTCTTTAAATCAATTACACCCAACAATTTCCACAATGAGTAAACATTATTAAGGAGAGTGTGAAAAAAAACTTCCTTGTGCACAATATGTCTGGCATGTGTGTGCTAGAACACAGCTGAACTATTAAATCACATAGTTAAAATCTGTCCTTGTTTCTGACAATCAAGAAAATCCATCCATCCATTTTCTGTACCTGATTTATCTCTCTCAGGGTCAGGGGGGTGCTGGATCCTATCCCAGCAGTCATTGAGTGGGAGGAAGGGTACACCTAGGACAGCTCGCCGGTCTGTTGCTGGGCCAACAAATAGAGACAGACAAACTGTAACAGTCACATTCACGCCTACGGTCAATTCATAGGTCCTAATTCATCATCATCATCATCATCGTCATCGGTGTGGATGATGCCCTCATCTACTTGCTGCAGAGGATCAATGGCCATCTAGACTCCTCTGATGCGACTGTAAGGATCATGCTCTTCCACTTCTCAAGTGCCTTCAACACAATTCAGCCAGGACGGCTGAGTGAGAAGATGAAGTTGCTACAGGTGGAGCCAGCACTGGTGGACTGGACGACGGACTACCTGTCTTGCAGGCCACAGTTTGTGCCACTAAAGAACTGTGTCTCCAGCACACTCCTGAGTAGCACAGGGGCCCCACAAGGAACTGTCTTGTCCTCTTTCCTCTTCACAATCTACACATCAGACTTCCAGTACAACACCGACGCTTTCTTTCTTCAGACGTTTTCTGATGACTCAGCCATCGTCAGCTGTATAAGTGGAGGTCGAGAAGAGGAGTACAGGGGCACCATTGCGGACTTTGTGGACTGGTGCAACCTCAATCACCTCCAGCTGAACATCTACAAAACTAAGGAAATGGTGAGTGACTTCCGGAGGAGGAGGCCCTCACCGGCCCCAGTCACCATCCGAGACACGGAGGTGGAGGTTGTCCCCCAAGTACCTGGGAGTGCACCTGGATGACAAGCTGGACTAGTCCAGACACATGGAGACAGCGTACAAGAAGGGTCAAAGCAGACTGTATTTCCCGAGGAGGCTTAAATCTTTCAACATCTGAGGTCTGCAGATTTAAGCCTCATATGTGACATACGTGACATACTTAGAATAATTGTTATACCAGGTTCTGAGAAACTGACTCGTACTCATCTCAAACAGGTTAGACTACTGCTATGACCCCTTTACAGAAAAGTGCCAACTAATTTAAATACAGCAACCTTTGCCATACACGCAAAGTTTAACATGATGGCTGATTTACTGCACGTGGAGCATAGGTTTCACCTGCGGGCGTAAGCATCCTATTAAGAAACAGTCATTTCCCTTAGATATAAAGTTTGAGTTTTCTCCCTCCAAAAGAACTAAAAGAAGATGGTAAAGAAAGAAAAAGATTCAGGTACTGTAAATAAGGCAATGAAGCACATTTTATTTTAGAAAAGTACATGCAAACAAAAAATAGATTCATGAAAAATGTATCTCAGCCTGAAACTTCAACTCTTTAGCTCCCTCTTCTAACAGAGGTTAAGCAAATTGGGACAAAATAGTCTGAAAAATTGATCCTAATTCTTTAGTATAAAATGATGTAATAATAAAGCCTGTACATGCACAGGTCAGCCAAAATATCAAAACCACCAATGGGTGAAGTAAATAACATTGATCAGCAGGTTACCTTTGCAGCTATCAAAGGGAACGATATAGCAACAAGTGGGGAGGCCAACCTTCTTTCACTGCCTCTTGGGTTAGGAATAATGGTGCTTTAGCGTATTTAGGAAAAGACCCAGTTCAGGGGCCTCATAACGCTGTGTGCACACAAAACATGTGAAAAAAGAGTTGAGACTGGGACTGGGGTAAATCTGCATCTACTGCTACTGCATGTAAACTCTAGCCCATGTGTATGAACGTTTGTAAGAGGCATTATTAAAATTTAAAGTTGTAGTTGACTCATTTAAATTCACCTCATATCACAAATTACTTATTGACCTAACCATTCCACAAGCAACCGTTAATTGTAAAATTATATCAGGCAGCTCAAACCTAAACTCCTATTCAGTATTGTCTGTATATATATATAAACACCAAGCGGAAGTTTATGTGATTTGTGTGTGTATAAATACTTTGCAGTGTACATGATTTACCAAATTAGCAAAGCCTGGAAATGAATATGACAGGTCTCTGACAATCATCCGCGTTACATACATCGCGATACATGCTGCTTTTACTGATCTTTTGTGGTTGCATAGTGGATATAAGGGAGGAGATGTAGGGCCGATCCGCATCAATGCCTCATTCAAATTGAACTGCAATTTATAATTGCGATTTAATATTGACATGTACAGCTCATGGATACACAAAATATATTCTACCTAGTTGTCACTATGTTTACACTATCATGTGCAATGTTGGCGCAATCATGTGCAATATTCCTAGATAAATAATTTAGTTACACTCATTGTCTTGCAGATTCTGCTTTCATCCTTTTTCACAATGTACTATAGCATTCTCTACCTTTGCCCAATTTTTCTTTCATAACTTTCAGAAATTACCTTTACTTTGATTTACCTTTGTCACTCATTCACAGAAACGGTCAATGGTTTTGTCACTGTAATTTACACTTTGTTAGCCTACACGCCGCCTATCTCTTTTTTAAGTAGCTCTTGTTTTACTTTTCATATACTTCTTTTCTTATCTGTCACTAGAGTTGATCATTTATTCTGTTTATATTCTGTTCTGCACTGTCTGCCACTGTAATTTGGTGAAATCTCTGGCATAACAATTTCCTTTCGGGATCAATAAAGCTCCTCTTGTTTTGTCCTTATTCCTTATAAAGCAAACATTGTAAGGGTAAAATTACATTAAATGTGTCATCACTGTGCGTGTGTCTTGTGGTTGAAGACAGTTTCATACATATTTGGTTTCCTACTATTTAGTTAATTGTTGAATTTACACAGCTCTTCCATTCTGCTTTACGTGTAATAAACGGTGGGTGGATTGAGGAGGAACAACAATCAAAACAATCAAAACAAGTGAATACTATTTAAGGAATGCACTAAGTTTTAAATCCCCAACAGGTGTGTGTGCAGTTTATTTGGTTTCATTAATACTAGCCAACTAATTGCGTTGTTTTCACTTTCACTTTCATTGCAGCTAACCCTTTTGCGGGTGTGTTCTTTAATCACTGTGTATTCGATGTAACAGCACATCATTATGCTGATGTCACAATCTTTCTACAAATTCAATTGTGTCTACTGTGTCTACAAACATTTACGCTTTAGAGTACCCAAAATGAGTGCCAGAAGATCCAAACACACAGAAACATAAAGCTTGTGGCATATTGGTATTTCAGCAAACAAAACTTTGAGGATAAAACTTTTAAAGTCATAAAGAGAATTGACTGCACTTTTAGCCTAGTTTCAATCACTGTCTAATTGCTCAGAACATTGCAAACTTACGTTAATTATCTCCACCCATTTTTAATTGCTACATACCTCAGCTGTCTACTCTCTATTTAAAAATGCTGGCCGTGCAGAGTCAGTCAGGCATCAGCCACTTCACAGGAACCTTCGCTTCATTCACCGTACCTGTAAGTGCCCTACTCTCATTTTACCCAATTGATTTTATGTGTTGCCATAGCTCACTCCATCTCTGTAACTGCTGTTAGCCAGACTACACCTATTTTTAAGGGAGGATTAAACAATGAGGGCACTCAACCAAATTTCTCTTGTGTATGATGTTAGTATTGCTGTGACAAATTACATCAGTTCAGGCATTTACAGCTGTGTTGTCTCGTGATATTGCAATTAAACCTTAAAATGTTTTGGTTGGATGTGTGTTTAAATATCAGCTTACACAAGCGCGCCGACACACACAAAATAGCAATTTTAGTACTTTTCTAGTAAACCCACACCCTGTAACCGCTGAGAGTAATAAATAACACCAGCTGGACACACACCACACCATCTCAGAGTATGATAGTGACCCTTGTCTTCTGAGACAATGTGAATGAACATTCAAGACTGATGAACAGATTTTGAAGTCAAGTTTTTCAAATTAGCTCTCACCTGGCCTTTCTCCCTCTTCTAATTCAGATTCTTACCTGCCTTATTCTGAGCTGTGGCTGTCACAGGGCCTTAGGAGAAACTTATCGTTGAGGCAAGAATATCTAGATCTCAATGAGCCACACTAAAACTATAAAGATTACATTTTTAAAAATGATTACAATTATGAAATGATGCAATAAATACTGCTGAATCCAATGTACATTGTGCGTTCTAAGAAATGTACTGTTGTGTTGTGTGGTTCTGCAGAGGTGACACACTGTGGCATGTTTTATTGGTGTCATATCATATGATCTTCAGTCTGAGTCTCTAGATTGCTAAAATACTCAGGGGTCTATTTTCAGCCACTTACTGACATTGTTTTGCCATTGCGAGAATCTGACGAGTTCATAAATAGATAGATATATTTATAGATATGTACAAAAGTAAAATGCAATAATGTAAGAGTAAATGATAAGCCTGTTCAACTCAACTGTTTTTGGTTACATCTAATACATATTTACATTATATAGAAAAGTACAAGACTGAATTAATATAAACATCTTTGATGTTGCAAATACCTTAATGAATTGAGCTAGAATTATATGATCTTTGTATCTATAATGAAGTTTATAATAAATAGTGTTTATATTTTACACACATTAAATATGTTTTTCTGTTTCTTCTATTTCTACTTATGCTGGAAGTATCAACATGTTCAAGTTCACTGTAACTGCAGGTAAGGCATGCTGCTCAAGCAAATTCTGCTTTAAAGGAAAAACACAGTTCACCTAAAATTCCAAAAATCTCACTCATCTCCGGTGGCATAGAGCTATGCATTTGTTTTGTTTACATGTGTTTTTGTATCTCAGATTACACAGTGAGAACACAGTGAAAGTGAATGGAAAATTCACAAGCGACTCTTTTCAGAAACAGTGTCCCCATTACTCGGGATATTCCACAATGTCGACAGTGAGTCTGTGGATTATCCAGTGTACTAAGTTTACTGTTTCTCCGATAATATAATGCTGTTGAATTTTTAAAAGTGCAAAATGAAATTCTGTTCATCTCAAATATGCTGCGATGGATGCGAAATCTGACAATACTGCCCAATATCTCAATATAAAGAAAAAACAACCATCCAGAGACCATCATTGACATCTGAACTGACGTGTTAAACTTTGTTCTTTTCCGCTTTCGCATGTAATTAAATCTCTGTTTGTGAGGTCTCCTGCTTGATCATGACAGCCTGGGTAAGTTTATGATAAACATTTATCATAATAAACAGACTACAGTTATTAATCTTTTGAGATAATTTCTTCCAAAGCTTATTAAAACATCATGATTTCCTCCCATCGCTCAGCCTCTTCCTACAAGCTGGTGTGTTACTATAACAGCTTAGCTGAAAACAGAGCGGACGATGGGAAGTTCATAGTTTCAGATATCGATCCGAACCAGTGCACCCATCTGATCTACGCCTTTGCTGACATCAACAACCAAAATGAGCTGGTCCCCAGAAGTGCAGCTGACACACAAGGCTATCAGTCCTTCAATGGACTCCGTCAAGGTCGATTGCTTTATCAGTGAAAATACTGTGAATATTAGTTGAAACTTGTGTTTTTATTAACCTGGCTTAGACAACCTTTTTATGCTCCCACAGAAACCCGCAGCTCAAAACCCTGTTGGCAGTTGGTGGCTTGAAGTTTAACACACAAAAGTAAGTTACTTACATGAACGTTGAGGCCTTTTGCTTGTTTTAGGGCAAGAGGCCCAACCAGCACTGTAATCTACCGGTCTTGATAATAAGTTTAAAAACAAGTTTAAAGCCCTTTTGCCATTGGCTACACAAGAAGTGTACTTCAGGTTTGAGTAAAGTCAATGCCAACATAAACCATGTTTTTCTAATAATAGCCCAGCAGGGGCAATCTCATCGATCTCAGAGAGAAGGTGTTCAAAGATCTGAGCGAAATTAAACTTCTCTCACCCAGATTTTTGTTGAGTGCAGTAAACATTTACCTGATGTTTATGGACTCAATTGCTGGTTTATTACAGTGTGATGTTTATTAATTATAGCCCCATTTAGAATTAAATTGGTAAAGCAGGTTAGGCTTTAGTTTATAGCATTGTTACCTTACAGTAACTTGCAATCAGGATAGAGGCAAAGCAATGAGTCTCTGTCCTCTCGTCCAAACATGGTCACGTCCAAAAAAAAAAAAAAATAAAACGAAAACCCAAGTTGCAATGTCCGTAATGCCAAACTCTGGGCTTCAAAATGGGAGTCCAAACACGTATGGGTGACATCAGGATATCAACTTCTTTTTATGCTCTCTCTGTTTCATACATAACACCACTTGTGACATGAATGATTACAAAATGTGTTAGTATGATTCCGTAGGCAAACACAAACATATGCAATTAATTACTTTTAACAACTACACTAACAACAAAAGCATCAGCGTAATAGCAAATTAGCAGGAATACACTATTGCAATGTTGCGAATTTGAGTAATCAGTTGTTATCTAAGTAGAATGAATTTGTGCTTCTTGACAGCGATGTTTTGTTCAAACATTTACTAGATTCAGTGCAATAATCATCAACTTACAAACACAGAGAAGAACCTTCATCAGTCTTATCCACTACTGAGAGCCAAGGGGTTTGATAGCCCAAACCTTGACTGGACACAAACCAACCAAACTTTGAACAAGCTGAGATTCACAATGCTTTTGCAGGTCCAGACCACAATTTTCTCTGACCTGTCACTTTCAATATGCTATACTACATGCCATGTATAAAATATCAAATTTCATATTTAACCATGTTTCTCGTATCCAAGGAGGTGGGGCTGCCTTTGTAGCTGAGAACAGAGTACAGCAAACATGAGGGAGCTTAATTCTCCAGTGCTAGTGTCTCTGGTGAAGATCAACCATCGATGCCACTTACAGAAGTCGGAAAGATACAACGTAAAGACGCAGTTCATATCTTTATTGACGTATAGCCATCATTAGCTGCTGCACTGTCGCCAGTTGGGTGGGCGTGATCTCCTCTGCATTTTATCAGGCAACTAGATTTCATTAACGTGCTGACATTCAACTTTCATGGCGCCTCGGAGAGTGCCACAGCACATCACAGCCCCTTATTCCGGGGATCCCAAGACACTGGAGTCAACGTCTACTTGAACACTGCAAGTGCACTGGATTCACATTTCAACTGAACACCTGTCTATGTAGAGATTTCCTTTCACCCTAATAGTTTTCTTTTTTTTTTCCACTTTTTAGAACTCAGCCATGCAGTATTGGAAAGACCAAGGGGCACCATAGCAGAAGCTAAACTTGGGGTTGGCAGCGTTAGGGATAGTTTTTAAGCTCGCCTCTTCATCCACTGGTGTTGGAGCACCAGCCAGTGGTCCTGGTAGGGAAGGCCGCTACACAGGCGAAGATGGATTCTGGGCTTCTTATGAGGTAAAGCTGCATATTTGTTAGTTTTACTATAGTATAATCATCTGTGAAAATTCACAGTAACGAAAGGCCCTAGTTTGTATTTTTGCAATACAAAGACATTTGAATTTCAATGTGAAGAGAGGAATAGAGTTGCTTTGCTGCCAAATGCCGCAGGAAAAAAAACAGCGCTCCCTCCGGACCTACAGCAACAACTTCCCACTTTAATACTGCGTGCTTGTCAGCTCTTCAGACTGCTGTTGGTCTTTTACTTGGGTTGTTCAGGAACAGAAGACACTAATCCCGAAAACTGTTCGATTGCACCTTTAGATAACACCTAGATATGGGGGAAACTATTTTACTGTATCAAAATAAGACAAATTTCTGTTTCTGTTTCTATTAGATCTAAATGTGACATTTGACCCTTGCAGATTTGCCTTTACGACCCAGAGAGACAGTAACACCTTCCTGATTCCTGACAGAGAGTTCATATGCGTCAAAAGAAATCAGTGGGTTGGTTGATAAAGACAGCAGCCTTGATGAAAAGGTAATCATCTGTTCAACAGTTCTCCATTAAACTACTACTGTGTTCAACTTAAACTATGAGATTCTTTGCAGTTGACTGTTTGTACACAGTCTCTTTAGATAAGATATTTTATCAGCACATGACCCGGCTATTAAGATCTTTTTCTTCTCGTCCTCTCAGATCAGTTACCTAAAAGCTGGCAACTTTGGAGGAGCCGTTGTCTGGTCGCTGGACCTGGATGACTTCAGTGGACAGTTCTGTAAACAGAACCGCTACCCTTCATCAGCCACCTCTCGCTCCTTGTTCCAGGGAAGCTAACCATAAGACTGAAAAAATGTCTATCCTGTCATGGGTTGGTGTTTTTTAGTGTGAATGTGATTATGTTAATGCCATTTGCATTGATGTAATCACCTTTGATATTCACTTTCTTTTATTAAGCTTTGTGAAAATGATGCTTATTATTTTAGAACTCTTGCTTTAAACCTGACATAATATTCGCAGGGTCCAAAAATAACTAATTAAAATAATATCTGACTCTTCTAGCTAACAGATTTTCCTAGCCAGCCACCACAACTACTAACTCAACTCCAGCTTCACGAAAACCACAACTCCTTTACAATAGGAACTACAACTACAACTACAACTCCAACTCCAACTACAACTACAACTACAACTACAACTACAACTCGACCTACCACAACGACAACCACATCCACTGCTGTAAATTTCTGTCAAGGAAAGATTGATGGCAATTACCCCGACCCCGCAGACCCAACGTCTTTCTACCAATGTTCTGGTGGGATAACCTACAAAACAAAGTGCCAAGAGACTTTGGTCTACAGGGCAAGTTGTGATTGCTGTGACTACCAAGGTGTTGTTGGTCATTAAAGATCTTTAAATGGTAGCGTAGTTATTCTTATCAATGAATAAAGTTGTCAAAACTGTTAGGTGCATAATTTTGCTAATTCTTCAGCGGTATACGTGTACAGTTTGGTTGTAAGCGCTGTACATTGAGATCCAAATCCTAAGCATTTAATTACTTTTAGCAATTCAGAACTGCATGTACATGGTGATATACAAATGTATATTAATTATTATTTAATATTTTCCATTATGCACAACAGCATGCACTTTGTATGTACACTTGTTCTGTTGGTTTCTGTGAATTTCACACATGTCTAAACCAGTTGGGTGTGTATGTTCTCGTTTTGTTTTGTTTTTTCCCTGCCATCATTTAATCTGACATGCCTTACTTAATTATATGGTTGTCTTACATATATGCCGGCTGTAGCTAACTCTGTTAAATTGTTGCCTTCTTCCTGGTTTAAATTTAGCCACTTGCAATTTGATTTGTCTTACATAATGACATAATGACTGTTATATACTCAATATGTAACGAGTCTAAATAAAATTCAAGTTTCCCAGATCACTTTTGGTTCATTTTGTTTGATTTTGTCACATACGTACTATAGAAACAGGCTGTCAGTCACAGAAATGCCATTCAAAGAAGGTACAGAATTAGATGACGCAGGAACACTTCTTTACATTACAGCCATTAAGTGCATTGTGTGATGAACCACAGTACACTGCCATGTCAAAATAAATGACTTTAAGGAGTACTAATATTTGAATTAAGTGACTCCTTGACATGTGAAAAAGCTGCTGAAAGTGCCATTCTTGGAGAATCGGTCGGCAAATCAGCAGCACTGTTTTGTTGATTCATAACAAACTGCAAGTAACGAGCAAAACACCCAGAAAGAATAAAATGCATGAAACAGTCTCTCAAAGGACGTGACCATCCAATTATAAGCTACTTTTATCAAAAACGTTCTTAATAGTACCTACTGATGAGCTTTAGTGTATCTTATAATGTAGATCATTATAGTGAGATTCCCTCAAAAAAGGAAAACACGTTCACGTGTATGGTACACGTTTTCACAAATCCGGTTTGTGCACAACGCTGCTGGAATGCGGTGTCGGCAAACAGCAAGACTAATAAATGATTAACGAGGTCGACCAATCTGTCAGGTTTGTCAGGAAAATAATCTGAGCTGATGAAGTCACTTTTGACTGTCCTTCGATTTGTGTGATGAAATTATTACATAAGAAGTAGCGCAGACGCAGGTGAGTGAGTACAAACCATACCACGTTGTTCTTACCATGTTGTGCTTACTGCAATGACGTAGATCAGTAACAAAACAATAAGAATAAAAAAACTGGGTGCCTCCTCTGATTTATTTTTAGTTTTGCTGTTTGATGGTTATTAACTTTATCGTTCTGACCCTTTGTGGTGACCCCTGCTGTCACCCCTTCAGCAGTTCTACTACAATTTGCTTTACTGTTTTACATGTTGGTCATCAATGCCTGGGAACACTCACACACCACTCTAAACGTCCATGCAAACCCTACTCTACTAATCTAAACATCCAAAGCCATTTGATTTTGTGATGCGCAGACAGTTCAGCTACTTTTGGGCTTTGGAACTGTGACAAACTGAGAGGAACATCATTTCAAAGACTGCACAAATACATTCATTTAAAGGTGCAGTGTGTAGGATTTAGGAGAATCTAGAAATACAACATAGTACTATGTTTCTATTAATATACAATCACCTGTTACTATGAATTGTTGCATTTTCATTGGCCTAGAGTGAGCCCCGTATATCTACACAGGCAGTGACCTGCTTCCACATAAACTACCATGTTGCAACCCCATGTTTGTGCAGCAGCCCAGAACAGAGAGATCAAACATTGGGTCTACAGAGTATATCTCATGTTTTTTATGGACACAGTGGGTTCCCCAACACTCTAAAGGGCGGATGGTGTGGAGCAGTATTGATTCGGTTGGTAGAGGCCACTTAACCCAACATACTCTTTCTTAAATACTAAGTTCTGTGCTGTACTGAGGTTGTCTGCGATTGCAGCTGTCTTTTGATTGCTTCTCTTTGTAGTTTCTCCAAAAGAGCCGAGTGAAAAACTCGTTTTACTGCTCAACAACAACAGTGTTAGAGTTGCAATTCGTCTCCATCACCCAGACGCATTGGAATTTTTCTGTTTCTGTCTCCAATTAGTTTCCATGTCCCTGGAGCTTTTGACATTAGTCACTCACTCATTCTGATAACACACACTCTGAAAGTCATATTTCTCCTCTTTGATGATCTCATTTCTGTTAAGTTAGGTAGATAGTGAAATATATTGATTATAAAAATAACTGGAAATCGAAAGACCTGAATTAATTCGAGAATAACAGACTTCTTGTTGGCCCTAATAAATAAATAATGCACATTTAAGCCACCACTTCCAAAATGCAGTTCACGTTCCAGTTACATGTGTGACAACATAAAGACAATTGAATTTGTCCACAAACATCAGTAAGTGAGAAAGTGACTCATGCATTCATGTACAAAAGGGTTAGACAGCTGTAATGACTCAAACAAACAACAGAAAACCTCCAGGTCATTCAAAACGCGACAGCCAGTGTGATCAGCCTTACACGCAAAGCTGAACAGGTTACACCAGCACATAAATCTCTCCCCTGTCTTTATACAGAGTATGTTCTAATGAGTCTATCAAGCACTTAATGGTTTCTGACCTGCCCAGACAAGAACAAAATTAGGTCTCTTATGTCATTAAAATGATGGTTTTAATGAGGGACCTTTCAGTCAGGTTGCTCTATAACGAGGAAAAGTTATCACATTAATTTTAGTGTAAAAGCATGATTGTTTGTTTGCTTTTGTAAATGGAACATACTCTTTTATTTTGTATGGGTAGACACATATCTGTAGTGGCACAATCTGGTATCCTTTGGTGGCACAGCAGCCTGTTATATATCTAGTTTTAGCCATTCACCTGCACAGCCCGGTCACAAACACACCTCAAAAGGCCTATCAAGCAAGACTCACTTGGTAGGAGTGAATGTCACGGTGTTAGCACCATGCATGCCTTACTCACTTAATGTGTGTTTGATGACATCCAATGGGCCCTAGCAAAGGAGTTGATTCATAAGTGCACATTTATTGGTAGGTTACTACACATAGAGAGATAAAAATGTAAAAAAAAAAAAAAAAGACAGACAGACAGACAGAAAGACGCAAAATGAAAACACATTGACCATAAACATGAAAATAATTACACTGGCTATTTAAAATGTATTAAGGGCCTTTCATTTTGTTGTAGGTGCTGGTGTGAGCTAAACGCTGCTCTTTGGTCTCATGTTGTGTGGTGCTGAGAAAGTAAGCCTTTAGATTTTCAGTATTTCTTCGACCTTCTAGCTCACTCTACACCTGCATTTCCTGGGTGCAAACTTTCAGACACAATGTCTTCAGCCAGAGCAGTCAGTCCGTGGTGACAAATCACTCGCTGCAGCTATGTGCATGGATTTTCATTATATCCTGCTGTTTTTTTGCACCTTTTGACAGAAATGATTTAAAATACATGACACATGACATCAAACATAGTTACAACATGCAACAACCAGTTAAAAAGGACAAATGTCAAAGTGTTTTGACTGTTACACATTAATAGAGTGGCAGCAAATCTTTAGCAGACCGCTGTGTTGTTCTGCTGTTCTGTTGCACATTAATGCTCATGACTGCAGAGCTCTCAGTCCCCCAATAAGAGTTAAAGAATTTGAACAGTCTCCATCAGCATTTAATTGGTTTGAACGTTGCAAAATAGCATTAATTATCTCCACCCTTTAATTGCTACATCCTGCTAGCCGTCTAACCAATTTAAAACTGCGCAGCCAGACGTCCATTAGTCACCAGTCAGTCACTGTAGACAGACAGCGTACTGTTTCTTTCTCCAGTATCTGCGTAAGTAATCGTTTCAATATGATTTTACAGAACTATATTTAAACTGATTGATAGGTTCTGTGTGTATGGCTATACCTGCTCTGTATCTGTGACTAGAGCTGAACTAAACACATTTAGGGAGGACAGAAACCTGCATTTTGTGTCTTTAAATATTTTTCTTGTTATATATTATTTTGTGTTGGATATACAATCTATATGTCATAATCGGTTTCACGGTTAGCAGGGATGTTTTTGCATGGTGCAATCTTTGCTTTCAAACTTGACTGATGACACATGTCAGAGGGCGTGTGGGGCAGATCCCACCCCCTGACCTGATCAGATCTTGCATGTGATTTAAGGGAGAGGACAAGAAACGATAAACAGCTTTGTGAACATTGCACAGCTGTAACCGCGAGAATCCCACGTAACCCGGAGAATTTACTAGGAAGCAGTTGGCTCGCACATTAGGAAATTCTTGCCAAAGTGGTGCTTCTTCCTCGCCAACGCATACCTACTTTTATACATCACTGGCTAACGTGACAGTATAGGTTTTGATATTTGATAGCTATATTATTACATTCTTCTTAAAGTATTATTTGTATGTAATAAACCAACTTGATGTGTTCTCCCATGATTTCAGATGCCATTTGACCACTGAATCTTTACTCATTATCCTGAGGAAGGCGTGTGAAAATATCAGGGTCCAGTTAAATTTGACTTTCTGATGACACAGTCGCATTTTCCCGCTAATTCACCTTCCCAAACTTGTAGGAAGATTACGACAACAATCACAATGTGAGCCTTTATCTTTATCTTTATATTCAGCTGAGCCTTTATCTGTCAAACACTAAAATATCCCCCACAACGTCTTGACTGAGTGCTGACGGCATCTCTGGCCAGCGTGTAAAACACATTAAAATAGTCATTCCAAAACATTTCTTAAAAAGAGAAGTTAGCTATAACTCTAAAAGTTTTAGAGTGAAAAACTGTGAGACAATGCAAAAAAGGCTAATGAATCAAGTGCAGCTCTCTTTATTGACTTTGTGTTCTCCATGAAACATGTTGCCTTCAGTTCTCAGGCTCAGACACACCGGCTTCGCTCTCCTCTAATAAGTGTTCTGTTTTGTTTGTTTACTCAGTCTACTTAGCATCCAACATCTTCAAAACTCAATTTTTTATTTTTTTTATTTTTTTTTTTACTAAATTTCTTTGTACAGCTTTCTATGTTTTCTATCTGTTTTATGTTGTCTGGTCTCATTCAGGCGATTCGTTGGGGCATGTCTTAATTCTGCTACAGGTGTCAAAATGTACATTAAATGGACATTATGGGTATAAATGTAAGATTTATTTTATTAATTAATAATTAATAATTAATTATTTTATTTTGTTTCTACTTTTTTCTTTTCCAATACCATGTAGATTTTATTATTGTGCCATTGAAAGGTCATTAAATACTTACTTCCTCACACAACCTGGTGTTTTGTGTGCTTTGTGCAATTAAAACACACCCCAGTATACAGAGTCTCAGCTTAAAAACACTGTTTTGTTATCAAATTAAGCAAAATTGTGTCAGCACAACAGCACAAAGCAAACTTAACCCAGGCAGCTATAAAACTACCGAGAGCCAATGGGTGTGATTGGAGTCACCTTCACTGGAGGTCCACCGGAGGAGCTGCAAGCCCACCACTACAAGCTGAGATTCATACTGCTGTGCAAGGTGAGATCCTTAATTTTATGAAAAGGACGCTTAGATCATAGATCATAGATATGCCATACCATGTGTGTGTGTGTGTGTGTATATATATATATATATATACATAACATAAATTCATTTTTTAAACTTCACACATCTTCAAGTTCTAGTGTCTCTGGTGAGAGACCAACCTTCGAAGCCAGTTACGATGACGATGTCCTGGTGACGACAGACATTACACCAATGAAGAGGGAATCTAATGAGGTAAAATGGCAGTCTGTATAAATTATTTATTTACATGAGAAGTATGGGCTAACTGATTTTATTTATTAATTAGAAAATGTTGTGAGATGCTCTTCATATAACCATAACAATAACCACAACATGTACTTTTTACAACTGTGGCCAACAGGTAGCATCCAAACATCCGGCATCAGAAATCAACACCTTGCCCAATAAAATTGGTCTTTGGACAAAACTGCACATAAGTAGTGATATTTATGGGTATCAACGATACTACGACTGTCAGCGCTGGCACTTTCACATGGACGTCCATAAGCTCCCCGTCCCCACTGAAAGGCTGGTCTGTCAATATTCAACAGGATTAACACTGGTTTATTCATCAGTAAACAAATACAAACAACCTCTATTGTGTATTCACAATTGTTGACCTATGTTCATTCCACATGTACCTAAACCACTGGGAAGGGTATGTTTTTGTTTTTCTGACATCATTTAACCTGACATGCCTTAGTTAATTATATGATGTAAAACAAATATGCCATTGTTGCTCTATTGTGCCAGAGTGTTCTTCTTAATTTATAAATAACCATTAAGTGATTTGTATTAAATACTGATGCAGCTGTTGCATATTGCACATATTTATATCATGTTGGGGTAAAAACAAAGATTTTATGAAGTATTCATTGATTAATAATGATAAATTAATAAAATACCGCAGCTATGCTTTGGCACATTTTGTTCTATGCTGGTTGTCTGTCTATCAGGTGTCATGTTCAAGTGTAGAACATTGATGACACAAGAGCAAAACATGTTTGCCACACATTCCCTGACATCACCTACTGCATTGAAAGATTAACTACCCTGCAGCGGGGGAAAAAAACCTTTAGGGTCCTCTGAGGTAATTCATGCAGAGATCATGCACCCGCTGTGTGCTCAGTAAGGGCTTATGTCCATTATTTGCTTGTTGTATTTACACTGATAGGGCAATTAGGCGCTGCAGCGGGAAAAGAAAAAATCTACACACCCTCTAAAACCCTTTTTGAAATGTAAAGATGTAAGTAATAATGCAAGTGTCAGCATGTTTCTTCTTTAATGTGATCTAATGACAAACAAAAGTTAACCAATCACAAGGCCTTGCATGTGTCAGCCATCTCCTGAAAAATAACCCCTAAGCCCATATGAACGCCCCAAAATGGGTTCAGTTACCAACTTGTCGGCCTTAATTATAAAAGACATGTTAGGCATGAAGCCATTACAGCTTGTAATCCTAGGAACACCATACAGACTGTGAGGTGGTGGTGGTAACAGTGGATAATGAAAAGATCCAGATTTCAAGATATTCTGACCCCAAAGCCGCTGGCCTCCATGAGAAAGCTGAAAAGGGTAATTACGCACTCCAACTACACAAATTTACACACTCCAACACAACCCAAAGCACCCATCCAAATCAACCGTGGCATGGAGAACCCATGTGCGATGACCTAAAGAGAGATCTACACACAGTATCCCTTCACCTTGTTGAAAATACTCAAGTCTAGATGTGCAATGGTTATTGAGACATGTTCACAAAGACCTTCCACTGCTACATGTTTGTTGTAGTTTATTTTTTGGTTGTTTCAAATATTCATAATAACTAAGCGTTTGATATTTTTCTGTCTGGATTTTTGTTTGTTATATATCAAACTGAAGCTGGACCAAGGTTAGGACCAAAGTTCACATTAGCCTTTTTATCAATAATTTCAGAGACTAAACAGCCGAATGAAGCGTTCTTTCATTCTTTGCAAACTAACCCCTTCAAATTAAAATGACGGTTCATATAAGACTACCACTATGAATTATTTGATACAGAGCTCTTGAGAGATAATTGCTGACATGTCATTATATACTATGTGTGTTACTGACAATTTTATTTTTAAATGATGATAAAAAAATAATATGGATGGGTATACTACTGCTCTTATCTATCCTCCTTATTGGTTAACTCCTCTAGCAATACTCTTAGCGGTTCTCTATCATTACTAAATCATGTTTTGTTCTTAAATGTATAATTTAATGAGATTTTTTCTAATATTTTGTTAGAATCCTAACTTCATATTTCTTCTTCATGTTTAAGTTGGTTTAGTCACGACATATCTCAATAATATCTCAAACAAAGAAGCAAATCTAAAATGTCAATATTATAAATAATATTCACAACATCGCAATTATTAGCTGCGTTTAGAAAGCACAAAAAAGACAGAGGTCAGTCATTATCAATCAGTTCCCCTCATTTCTTCCTAAGCTGATCTCTTTTACTGTCTGCAAGTTTAAAAGAAAATTGCCAAATTGAAACATTTGCAGCAAATAAAGCAGTTTATAGATACATATTGCTTTTTTTTTACATGTTCACACAGTAACAACAGTTTGCTTTTTACTTGCAAAGGTTCTATTACACCTAAATTAATAAGTAGCATAGTACAATAAAGAGTAAAATAAAAGAAATGGTAACATTAGAACTTGTGTAATACCAGTTCTGGTACCTATTCCTTTGAAAAATATACAATAAATAAAATGAAACGCTTTGATGAGATGAGGGAAAAGGAATGTATCAACTGATTCATATTCAACTGTGGTAAGCTGGAACACGCGGCGTCTGGTACAAAGAACATTTTCTTCCAGATGATTGTACAAGCTATGATCAAGATGTTTCTCCGATGCTAAGAATGCAGCACTGCCTGGTGAGGCAGACTGACAGCTGGCAGCAGCTGCTACTTATAACAGCTGTCAGTCAGTATAAAGAGTTATGTGGCAAGATCACCTGTCCACTTGTAGGTGTGCATTTGAGAGCTGTCACAATTAACCTTAAGTAAAAACAAACAAGTCAAGTTTAATGTTTAGGATCATAATGGGTACAAACCAGAGACCAAACAGTGAAAAAAGCCCACAGAGTCAAGGAGGGAAGAGGGGCCTTTGGTTGTTTTTAACTGGCATTTGTGGATTCATGCATTATGAATTGGGTCAGAGAGGAGAGGTCTTCTGAACCATTCTGAAAAATTAAAAGTCTGAGCTTTAAAATTCAGCACAAACTACTTAAATTGAGGACAATGGCAAACGCAGGTGTCTGATGAAATGAAATCACACAGAGTTCCTTTGGACACAGCAACATCACCATTGCTATCCACCAACCTATTGACTAGATATGGGCACAGCAGCAACTCTTTACTTCTTACAGGAGTAATTAATACCTATAAGCAAGTAATACCTATAATGTAACACTTTTGACAGAAATCTGTGTCTTCTCCAGCTCTTCCACTCATGCTTTTAGTTTTGTTGCACTTTGTGGTGCATTTGTGTTAACCGAAATAAAAGTGTATGATACACGTTTTCACCCCTGCTGTTAATGCATAACATGTGAGGCACTCTGGGTTGGCAACGAGCCAGATTATTAAATTACATAATCAAACTGGTTGGCTGTCTGGCATTGTTAGAGATGATGAAGCTATTGTCGACTATGTTTTATTGTAAAAAAACATTACAAAAGAAGCAGCATTCCCCGGGTGTCACACTTTAAAGGGATTTGAGACAGATAAGTCGGTACATACCGTATTGTATTAAATCAAAAAGGCTGACCTAAATCACGTCACAATGATTACATCAGCAACAATATACTTATATTTTTATCATATTTTATTTATATTTTGTTTCGTTTTTGGGGTTTGTTTGTTTGTTTGTTTGTTTTTTGGAGAACAGTAAAAGTTTTGAGGAGAGAAGAGTTTTGGTCAAAAACAATGGTTTTCCAAATGTATATTAAGTTTTTTAAGTCTATTAAATTTATGATAATATAAAGACAATAAAAAATAATTAATATCTCATATAGTTCACCTTCAAGGGATAAACCTAATTGCTTTTTGTAAATATAAACTCATTCTGGATTTCATGCCTGTAGCGTGTTCTAAGAAAGTTGGATAAAGGACATCTTTACCTTTAACAGCACCCAGCGAGACATTAGAAGCTGTTTACTACCAATTGTTTTGAAAGTGAGATTACTTCTCATTCTATTTTTATTGGACCTATTTTGTTCTTCATGATCCCCTACACATTTCCAGTGGGAGACCTGCACTCCTCCTTTCACCATGTTATTGTAACATGCAGAATGTGGCTTAGTATTACCTTGCTGAAAAAAGGGATGCCCGTAAAAAAGAAGTTGTCTGCTGACATTGAATTCAGGAAAAATATTATATAAAGTAACCGCATGGAAAAAATTATATATATATATATATGTGTGTGTGTGTGTGTGTGTAGGAAGATTATTAATTATAATGCATTATGTCGAAGTGGCTCTCTTCAAAACTCCATTATCAATATAAACGTGTGTTTTTTGTGATGTTCACGTAACTGAAAAATCACTTTCCTTAACATTTAGAATAATATATATATATAAAATTTTTAATTAGGTTTAGGTAAGATTTTTTTCTTGAAATGCCAAAATGTCCCCAACAATACCTGCACTTTAGACCAAAACAACAGATAAGAATCCCTTGATGGGTAAAGAGAGATTTTAATAAAGACAGGAAGAGTCAGACCTGTCAAAACCATCAAGGCAGGAAAAACAATAAAGATAATGGACTACACAAAGAAAAAAATGCAGATAATAAAATGAATGTTATGTAACAGGAGATGACCTCCTTTTTTTAATTTGATTTATTAACAGATCAAAACACCGGGGAGATACACGTCAGACTGAGAAGACTTATTTCAAACGTGATGTTGACACAGAGTACATCATAACATTCACTGCCCCACCCCCTTAAGCTGTCATATAAAGGTCTCATCGCCACACATCCTCAGTCACCGCACAGAGAGACAGCAGCTGCCTCAGCCTCTCCAGCTCACCTGTAAGTATCAAACTTACTCTACCATTATAACATCATAGTTTCAATGATTTTTTAGTTTTTTTAAATTGAGACATTAATAGTTTTATTTAGCTCAGAGCAAAATGGTCTGTTTCTGTACACACTGTTTCTGTTTGCTTTTTGAATATTGTTAGCCCATTTCTGCTGTCTGATATATGTTGCAATATAGTGGTTAAGTTTAATGAGTTTATCACAGAAACCAATAAGTTAAGGGTCATATCAATTCAAATCAATACCTGGGTCACTTAATATACTTTGGGTATAAAAATGGCATAACATATTATTACTAATTGAGAGGGTTATTGACGAGGCACTGAGAGTCAATAATGAATAGTTCATTATTACTCAACTAAACTCCATGAAATAACATATTTTTTAATATATTTATAAATATGATGCCCAAAATGCATCACAGAGCAAAATGAAAAGAGCAAAAAAAAAAAATTACAGCAATGAATGACAAATGATGACTAAAAAGCTTTGCGATATAGAGGCAGAGTTCCTCACATCCACAGGCAGACTAAAGGCTGAAGGCCCAACATCTAGGAAGTAGCTGCAGATGTAGGTGCAGATCTGAGGCACATGTAGATAGGCTGGTCCCAGGTCATTCAGCAGTTTAAAAGTAGTTTTATTCTGTTCTAAAACCGATGGTAAACTGATGGTAAACAGTTAATCGACTTTAAAATAGGTGCTCTCTGTCTGGTCCGTGTCAGATCTTAGGTTTCTGTGTTTTAAGCAAGTTCTAGACAATAGTGTATTTCAGGGAGACCAAACAAGAGCATTGCTATAGTCAAGCCTAGAGGTTATAAAAGCATGCAAGAGGTTATTCTGCGCTAGCCTAAGAGAGAAATGGTCCAACTAACTGATTCTTACCACAGAGGGGGCGGTTTAAGGGGAGGCCAATAAATTATTACTATACCACAACAGAGTAGCTGGCTTACTTGTTTGCCGAACTAGTTCTTCTCCTGCTTCCTCCAAGTACCACCGATAATTAAACATCTGTGGTCATGTTTACAAGTCTGCACTTAGCTGCTGAGTTTTTTTCACACCTTACAATTGTGATTTACGATGACAGTTGTCTATTATGTCACCTGTACTTTGTGGTCACATCATTTGTGTCTCGGTTTTATTACACAACATAAGTGGAAGTGGTGGTGGCACATTCTAATCCATTTACTATGCTCTTTATTGACTCCAGATCCTGTTCGGTCATTAATCGAAACTTTATCGAGATAAAGGTAATTTATGTGAAGATACAATTTGGCTACATACAAAAAGAAATGATACATAATATTAAGAAATCTTGTTTATATACTCAAATTGATTTTTTTGGTTTTCTAACCGTTTTTTCTCCTGTTTTGGCTCCATCCTGCAGTAGAAAGATGAACAAGCTAATTCTAACTGCAGGTAAGGCAGTTACGCTTTCTGATCAGATTAATGTTTTTAAAAGCTGTTTTAACACTATACTCACCAAGTCTGTCACTTTATAGGTCTCTGTTTGACCATCGCCAGCCTGGGTGAGTTTATATTTTGCATTAATAGCCTTAGCAGCATCTAAATTAAGTCCATATGGTGTTATTAAACAAGTATCTGTATCACATAGTAACTTACTTATGTCTTGTATGTTTCAGCCGCTTCTTCCAAACTGATGTGTTACTACACCTACTGGTCCCAATATAGAGTAGGGGATGGGAAGTTCACAGTTTCGGATATTGATCCAAACCTGTGCACCCATCTGATCTACGCCTTTTCTGCCATCGATAATGCCAATCAGCTGGTTCCACTTGAATGGAATCATAATTACATGGCCTTCAATCAACTGAAAGAGATGTTAGTACTTGACATTGTAAAGATCCCAATAATTGTCTTTCATTTCATTTTGAAGCCTCAGATAATCATTAATTATGTATTTTCCCACAGGAATACGAATCTCAAGACCCTTCTGTCAGTTGGCGGTTGGAACTTTGGCACTGAAATGTGAGTTCTGTGAACACGGCATGCTGGAAAACATTTAATACAGTTTATAGCATGTTTTCTTCAACTGCCTTTTCATTTAAATGTTCAGCTTCAGTAGGATGGCATCACAAGCAGCCAGCAGAAAGACATTTATCGACTCATCCATCTCGCTACTGAGACAGTTTGGGTTTGATGGGATAAACCTGGACTGGGAATATCCTGGAGGTGGATACAATGCTCAACAGGACAAGACGAGCTTCACACTGTTGTGTCAGGTCAGATCCATATCTTATCCTCCTGAAACAGAAAAATGCTACTAATATACTCGATAGTTAATCAGGTTGGACTAACCCTGATTTATGTGCTGTACAGGAACTCCGAGATGCCTTTGAGGCTGAGGGGAAAACAACTGGCCGTCCCAGATTACTGGTCACTGCTGCTGTGTCCGCTTCAAAATACATGATTGATATAAGTTACGAAATTCCGGAGATTGCAAAGTAAACTAGACTTCTTCCATTTTTCCACTACTGTTTTCATTCCAGTGATTAGCTGTCCTGGCATGTTGCTGAACTTGATCTCATTTTTGATTGACTTTTTAGGAGCCTGGACTGCATTAACGTGATGACGTTTGACCTCTACGGCACCTGGAACAGTGTCACAGGACATCACTCTCCCTTATATGAGCTAGACAGTAGAAACCCCACTTACTTAACCATTGTGAGTACTAATTTCCATTTAGTTTATTCTAGCTAGGTGTACCTGTCAAGTGGTTATAAATACAACTGAACCAGAATAGGAAAGAAAGCAATGAAACTGATAAAAGATATGACCCTACAATTCTTAGCATAGGCCTTTTATTCTAGATGAATTGGTAAGCTGAGGTAACTGACAGAAAACATAAGTGGCATACCAGTAGAATATGCTTTTAAGGCTAAATAATTCATTTCTAAATGGTGTATGCCAATAGAGCCACAGAGGAACTGATATAGCATTGAGCTGCACTGCACTGACTGTAAACACAGCACCTCTAAAGAGAGTGCGAACAGAACAGTGATAACAATGAAGGTAGCAGGGACTAAATGCCAGAACCAAGACTCTTGTAACTTGTATCTTTTAATAAGTGTATACTTTTGGTTTGTATTTGACTTTAACAAGGGAATTTTACAATTCTGCAAAGAGAAATAGATTATTATTCCCAAATCTAGGTGTGCCAAGCTAGTAGCAACATATACAATAAGACTGATGGTTATAGTTAAAGCTAAATGTTGTTCAACAAAGTAGTAAGTAGAGTCAGGGGACTGATGACTTTTCAGCCCTGTTATTCTAGGTTTTAATTTCTTATTAATTTTCAGAATACTTTTCTTTCTTTTTGAGAGTTTGATGTTTTAAGGTATTTATTAATGAACCAAAACAGCTTTTCATTTCAGGCTGAATGAAATGATTTTCTATAGGCACTGTAGCTAAAAACTTAACAGCTGTTTCTCAGATTAAACATGTTGTAACTGTTCTATTTTTCAGGACTACGCAATGCGGTACTGGCGGGACCAGGGTGTACCTGCTGAAAAGCTAATTATGGGATTTCCTGCATATGGTCGTACCTTTACCCTGTCCACTAGATCTGACGTAGTTGGAGCTCCAATCAGCGGTCCTGGGAAAGAAGGCCCTTACACCAGGGAGGCAGGCTCCTGGTCCTACTATGAGGTGGTCTAATCTATTTCGATGTCAACCAACAGTGCAATCTTACATATTTTGTATTGAAAGCCTTTATTGTTGGTACACAAGTTAAGAGAGAAACAGATGTTACAGATATTGTTGTGTATGGTGTGTCAAGTTTCTTTTTATACTAATATATGGAATAAAATTTGACATTTTACCCTTTTCAGGTTTGTCTTAATCTTGAAGGAGAAAGAATCCGGTGGATTAAAAACCAGCAAGTTCCATACGGCAGCACAGGAAACCAGTGGGTTGGGTTTGACAACAAAGACAGCATTGACAGTAAGGTAGGTATTACTTTAGTGCTCAGTAATTCTTTGGAAAATTACGTGTCCAGTTAAATAGGCGCTGTAATAACATGATTTCAGTTTAGTGTTGACCTTTTTCTCTTTTGGATTGTCTTAGGTCAAGTACATTAAAGACAATAACTTTGGGGGAGTCTTCGTCTGGTCCATGGAACTGGACGATTTCAAAGGGCAGTTCTGTAAACAGGGCAACTACCCCCTCATCAGCCACCTGCATAATCTTCTGTTGTCAGGTAAACGTAAAGACAAAGTTGTTATGCTTTTGAATAGCAGTAATATCTTTATTTGATTTTACTCATGCTTTGCCAAGTAAATGTGATAGTGTGCGTGTATGTGTTTCAAGTGTAATAATTTAGTGATCAGATAACACTAAATTACAATGGGTGACTCATTTTCTCCACACCCTATTTAACATATCTACCTACTTCTCAAACCTACTCCATCTGACCCCACAGACCAGCCTAGCCCTGCTACAACCACAGCCATTGTGACGTCCACTACTTCTGCCGCCGACACCACCACCACTACCACCGCTGGTACTGGCACTACTACCATAGGCACCACTACCACCACCACCACCACCGCTGGTACTGGCACTACTACCACAGGCACCACCACCACCACCACCACCACTGCAGGGAACTCCATCCAAAATTTCTGTCAAGGAAAGAATAATGGCCTTTACATCAATCCTAATGATCCAAACTCGTTTATCAATTGTTACAACAACATCCTCTATGTCCAAAAATGCCCCACTACTTTAGTCTTTGATGATTCCTGCAAATGCTGTAACTGGCCCTGAACAAGGATGCCTTACCAACTTCTACTTGTCAGCCTTTTAAGGCTCACAGCCTAAGGGCGGTTCCGTTTTTGGTTCAGGGGTTATCTTGCAGAGAGAAACAGGATCTTAATTCCACTGTGTGCTGAAATGCCATGAATTTGAGTATTATAATAACTTCTACAATGCTAGTTATATAGCTTTTCTATGGCAATAAATTGTTTTGTAATCCATGTGTTTTACTGATATGACTTTGAAAATGTTCTCTCAATATTGCATGTGCAAGTGTTTCTCAAAAAATAAATTGTTTTATAATCTACGCATTGCCTCTTTGAAGCCTGTACTCCCATCACATCATGCACATTTTTCTTTTTTGAGTTCACTGTTAGTTGCACCAGCAAATACTTATACTCTACTTATAATACTTGAGAATGCAATGGGCAGATAAAAAATGAATACTTTAAAGATAACACTAGGGAACACAATTTTTGTTGAGTTAGGTCTGACAGCTGTTTTTAACTAATTTTTGGGTGCGGAATCCAAAACTGATCTCAGTTTTTCTCTATCACATCAAGTTTTTGAACTATAGGATCCCCATTTTCTTAAAAAATATGAACAATACTGTACTTAACAGATATGTGCTTGTTTTATAAAAATGGTCAAATATTGACATACAATGAAATATGAAAGAAACAGGCAGGACTGCAATGTTTATTTAATAGTATTATGTTTTTACAAAGGATATGGCTACTGTAATTATAATTGTGTGCAAGTAGTTAAGGTAGAAATTTACGTTTGACAAATGCACTGATGTTTGCCTTCTGACTTGGAATGGTGAAACTACCACAAATATGGCAAAAGGAGTCAGGGTTGTTTAGGCATTTACGACGAGAAGTAGCAGGAGCAGACATGATCTGGAACAAAGGAACTATATACCTATGTAAATAAAACACTAAGATGGAATAGTTACAAGCTTTGAAAACTAAAAAAACAGCATAAAACGAAATAGAACTTACAACGGTATGCCCATGGTTACAAGGTTAAGACAAAAGCCAGCACAAATCCTCTTAATTCCTACTATGCTAGCTTTCTGTTTGCAGATATTGATAGTACTGACCTATTGGGAGCTGCACACACCTCTCACCGCACTGTCTCAATTGTGACTGCACAAACAAGTTTCCACGTAGCTGTAGAGTCCAATCGTAATCACCTGGCAAGTCTTACTACAGCTAATCAGTGGAATTTTGCTTATCTGGAGGGTAAGCTGTGGAGAAAAAACTTGACGTGCTAGAAAAAAACTGACTGCAATTTTGGAATCAGCATGCCAATTTTAGTTTTAATCAGCATAAAAATCTAACTCAACAGAAAAATGTTTTTTTAAATTGTTCACCAGTGTAATTTAATTATCAAATGTGCTTTTAATCCTTTTCTCTACCAGTTCTTTCTCAGTTGTATTTTTAATCAGTTCAAGCATAAATTCACCAACAAAAAAAATAAAAAGTAATTTCTTCAGCACTGCCTGGATGTAGACTGTCTCACAGCACTCCAGGACTCCTGTCACAATGATCTCTCTGAAGCTGTAGTCTTTGCACACCTTGACTGGTGCTCCCACATGCTACTGAGAAGCCTTTGAGACATGGTGCCTCATCTGATCCTCTACCTGTTTGATCTCTCCGATCACTTTATGGTCGCTGTCCAGCCCAGCTGCACAAAGTCAAACCTCAAAGCTCTCTCCCAGGAACTTCCTTCTGTTTGTGGCATATGTCGTGTGGAGGGGGTTCAAGGGACTCAAGTATTCCATTATGAATGTCCCCCTATTTCTGTCTCTTGCTTTCTCAATAGCTGTTTGCCCGTTGCCACTTTCTGAAGGTGTTTAAATGCAGCAGAAGTGGGAATGAGCCATCAGTGTTTTACTTTGCTACCTATCTACAAGGAGAGTGCTCGCATCTCACTGTACTCTCATCTTACCAGATAAATGATAAACAGACTGTTCTTAAAGAGCGCTTGTCTAGTTGTCTGATGACTCACATTTCAGAATTAACCCATTCACAGCCATTGATACACTGCACTGATACACTAATAGCAGCAACACATCAGAACAGAAACTAATATACACACAGCATTGGGAGCAATTTGTGGTTTAGTGTCTTGCCCAAGGACATTTTGGTAGCAGCCCAGAGGTGCTGGGGATCGAATTGCCAATCCTCTGAGATATCCTTTATTCCTTATTCCTGTGACATGCTGCCTATATGAGCAGCCCAGATCACATGTGGCAGTAGTAACTAATCAACTAGAGTTAGAGCCTTTTGTGTGACACATGCAATTCTCAGCAAATGAGTAAAAATAAAATGTATATATAAACATAAAAATATGTCTTTGAAACTTTTGTGGACATGCTTAGGCTATATTTAACTTGATGCTGTGTTAATCATACAACAGCAGCTGTTTCTTGTTTCTTCTTGACAGCTGCCTTATAGGCATACACAAAAACTGGTTCACAACGTAAGATTACACAATGTTTTACTTGGCTGAAGGCACGCCTTGTTTATATGTGACAAACAGCAATGGCTAGAGTGGAGGTTTACAGTGTTGTGGTGGATTTCAGATAAGAAATAAAGGCTGCAGTTATTTTCATGTGCTACCTGTTGTTGTTGATGCCTTGTTTGGTTATTTTATGTTATTGCTGATGCAGTGAGATACTAAGGGAACACTGACTTCACTAGCAGCCCAGCCATTCAATGGTGATTCAATTCTCCGGCTTCTGTATTTCTGTCTTCTTTTTGTCCCTCTGGACAGTAGGGATTCACATATCAAAGCCATTTTTTAAACACCCCCTACCTGATGGCAGCGGGGGATTTGGCAATCTAATGCTGTCTTTGTGCTGTGCTGTAAGCCCACTGAATCATTTCACTTCACAAGTGTAATGTTGATAGTTAATATCATATTCTATACTTTTACAGATAATCTTAATTTTGGTCCTCTGCCTTCTTCTGTTTTGCATTTTCCTTGTGGCAGGACAGACACTGTTGGGTCCTTATGAATAGGCCTGTCCATCATCCTTACTCAGTAGCCACTAAAATTTAACTCTGATGATCTCTGATAATGATGCTCTTCAACCAATCTTCAAGCAATCTTCCACGCTCATCAGACCCACTTCTCAACATAAACCAAATCCACAGTGGTCACTGCAGACTTTCCCAACTGGTACCACAGACAGACTTCTGTTTTAACACAGCTAGCCAGCGACACGTCACTTGGTTTTTCTCATATATGAAGATAAATATGGATGATTTAACGTTCCCCTTGGTGTGTGATGGTACCTATTTCAACATCCAACATCAACACAGAAGGGCCCACATCAGGTTCTTCTTTTGCTGTCTCCTTGTCACTACCAAGCCCACTCCTATTCCTACAGAACTAGACTAGCACACAACAGAGACAAGCCATACATGTGATACCACCCAGCTTACCACCTAGCATTACAGGTAATTAATGGAAGTATGTTATTGAAAGCTGCTGTGTATCAATTTATTTTTTCACTGAGAGAAAAGGCTTCTTCTTCTACGTATGCTTAAATTGTGAGTGCAGTTGAATGTCTCCTAGTTAAATAGCCTAAGTCTGAAAATAAATGTTTTTTCAACATGGTAAATAATGTGATTTTACGAGTGGATTGTTTAATGTCCAAGTTAAGTGTGTATGAAAATAAGCACATAATTTTAAATAATGTTTTATTTTTCAAACCGTGACCCTTCCCAAGATTGTGTGCAAATTCGTATCACCTTTAGAAATCAGGATTCACCTAAGATTCAGTCAGTGATAGTACGTCGTTCTATACACTTAGGGTACTAAATTACATATCACAATTCAGCATTTCCCAAATAAGAAGCATCTTTTTACATATGTCTGTTATGAGCACCCAAAAATATAGCAGTCATTTCATTCATGTTGAACGTACCATAATAATCTCAGGTTTTCAAGTACTACAGTATTGACAAGACTGGTGTATGAACCCAAATGCACAACTCAAAAGACAAAGTGCAAATGAAAAGATAATTTATTAAATACAAAGTATTAACAGAAAAATCACTCAAACGAGGCAAAGCACTGACTATTCTTCAAACTCAATCGCTTGTGAGGAAAAAACAAAAGATTTTCATTAAAAAAAAACAAAACCTGCACTTCTCTAAAAATCAAACTCAAAATCACTCAGAAGACGAAACAAGAAACAAGACTAGAAAACAAAGTATCAAACAAAACTAACAAGACGAACTGGCACAGGACAGGGGAAACGCGGACAATATATACACACTGGGATTAGGGGGAAACAGGTGGAAACAATCACAGCAGGGAAGACAATCAGACCAGCGGGAAACACAAGAGGAAGGGCAAGCCACCTGAAATGAGGGGGAACTTAGTACTTTCAAAATAAAACAGGAAGACACAAGACAACACAGACAAGGACGGGAACTAATTGTGGCCAGCTTAACTTGACAAGTATTAGGTTTCATTCAGTCATACTGTACCATCATCAAAGCAGTCCACCACAGAATCTTCACCATAAAAGCAAATTGCAGATTCATTTCATTGCAACAATGTCCATACTGTAAATTATCAAGATTAAAAAGTGTTTATTGTTTGCTGCGAAGCTATGGAAATCACACCTTCTGGCTCTACAATGCAGAATCACTTCTTTTGTTTGAAATTAAAGTGACTGTACACTCAGTCTCGTAAGGTGCTGTTGAAATTATGCAGACCAATCTATTATTTTTTATTATTTTATCTATTATGACTCAATGCATGTTCCTTAAAGTTCATGGACAGAGCTGTGAGGCTCTGGCAGCTTCTGAATGTCACAATTTTGAATGAGATTGAAGTAAAATACTATGAGCTCCTCGTAGTTCTTTTTGGAAATCCTTTCATTGATGCCATGGAATCTAAGAAAAAAGAAAAAACCTCCTTTACGGTATCTTTTCATGATCAAAGCGGAGGGGTAAACTAGGCAAACAGTTCAAAACATAAATTACTATATTGAGTTCATAAGGAACTTTAAGTCTGAGCAGTATTACAAGTAGGTCACGCGTTACATATGATGTAGTTTGTGACGTAAAAGAGTGACCGACAACAGAAAGCTCTCTTATGTTCAAAAGGTCGCCTTTCAGTTTGCCTGATATTACTCTGCACAAAGAGTTTATTATAATGCAGGTTTTGTTGACTGTTTTCATTGAGTGCTAGACACACTTGGTTCTTACCTCTGAGCATCACCTGGTTTAAACCACACCGGGGCGAAGTGATAAATATCATTGGTCAGGTCTTTGAAGTGTCGACTGTCTGTGTTCCCAATACAGATACCTGCAAACATTAAATCGAAACACTTAGGAAATATTCAGACATTTATGAACATATTTTAAAAATTACACTTATCCAGATTCTACCTGGAGCAACTGTAACTGTTGGAAACATGTCCAACACTGTTTTCTTAATGATCTGAAAGCCAAGGGACTTTTCATCAGTCGAGCTGACAGGCAGAGGGTCAAACCCATTAACGAGTTCTATCTTCACCCGTTGGTCTCCCACTGTAGACTGGATAAGGTCCAGGACCTAGACAAGACAGCACACGGCTTATTCAAATCTGAAAATTTGTGGCGAGACATCAGAAATTCTCAAAAAACTTAATACAGTTTCTCGCTCTACCTCTTGTAATGACTGTGCTGGGTGGATTCGTAGATTCACATAAGCTTCAGCAAGTGAAGGGAGGATATTCACCTACATGGAGTGAAAAAAAAAAATGTGGGAACCTTTGAAGTTTTAAAGGAAAACTGATTGCTTGCTATCTAACTTTCTGCAAACTACTTTCTATTTTAATACTAACTGTACCTTGACTCCTGCGTTAAACATGGTGATTGCTGTAGTTGTCCTTACAAAAGCATTAGTGTCTGGTTTTCTCTCAAGCAACCTGCAACATAAAACATATTAGCTAATATATTCCGACGCCAAATCCAGAGGAAAACACGCTGAATGATGCGTTTACCTGCTGAGCAGTGGGGAGAACAGCCACAAATTTGACATCACGAAGTTCAGTGGAAGCCTGAACTGAAGTCAAAGTATTGGTAACTGAGAAACAACAAGGTATTAGCTGGATGTGTAGTATTCAAGTAGACAGTCCCCCTTACCTTATGTGCAAGATGCTCAAAGGTTTCGCGTTCAGGGCCGTGACCAAATAATCTCGGCATGGGATTTTCCTCTAGTCTGAGGAAATTGCATGATGCACGTTTGCAAAGTTATGTATATTGTACAGACTAAAAACACTGACTAAACAGAATAGAAAAGAAAATGAATGATAAAAATCAATTTCAAGTAAATGTTTCTCTCACCTTTTGACTGCTGCAGCTAAGATCCCAATGCTGGACTCACGGGCAGGCATTGAGGAGTGACCGGGGGCCATAGACACACTAAGCTTTACAGTGGCCATACCTTTTTCACTTATCCCAATTCTTCAAAACATGTACACACAAACAAAACACCAATTTTTTTTACTGTCAAACGTCAAACACCTTTGATCATGGAAAAACTACAAAGTTATAATGTGTAAAATAGCTGGTTCTCACAGAGCAGCGGGTGCTTCAAGACCACTGATGACTCCATCAATCACAGCCAGGCCCTCGTCCAAGACAAATGACAGCTGCACACCACGCTGCTTTAGCACACGCACTATGCTCATTGCCCCTTTGTAGCCGTTGACCTTTAAATCAAAATATAAAAAAGACATTAAAATATAGTGTTTTAACTCTTAAACATTTTCAAAATGTGAGTTTTAAGAGTAATTAAAGTACTTCTTCATCGTGACCAAGACCAATGTAAAATCCTCTGCGTGGAGCATAGCCATTCACCAGCAAGTATTCCAGCGCCTGAAGTATTCCCTAGAAGAAATGAAGTAAAACAGTGGTTTAGCCTGACTGGTGCATGAAAGGTCAATAAATATATAAGATAACACTACAGTGTTTCACTGTTCTCTCTCACCATTACAGGGCTCTTGTCGTCTATGGTCCCTCTACCGTAGATGAAGCCATCTATCTCCTCAGCAGAAAACGGCGGGGCCTCCCAGCCATCAGACTCTGAGGCAGGTACTACATCGATGTGGGCCAGCAGCATGTATGGCACCAGGTTAGGCTGTGATCCTTGCACCCAAAACAGGTGGCTGTAGTTGGCCACCAATTCATGACGAACCAAGCTTGACGAGAAAACGGTTGGGAAGGCTGACACAGGAAGAAGAAGAGGACAAGCTTAAAGTTAGAATTACACCAGTTTCACACTTAAGGGTTGTTTAATACTGTGTAGAAAACTACTGTCTATAAAAACTGCTGTACAAATTGTTCTGTGGCTCAAGAACAGCTCTATAGATCTAACAAAAAGATAGTTTGGGTTGCATTATGAGCCTTCCAGTCTCTTTGGAGCTCAAAAAGGTGTAATACACAACATTATAGGTCAAGATATAGTGGAGGTATGTCAACTAGAGCAAAATCCCTGTTAGTGTAGTTATCTGAGTAAATGAAAAATGGACTGTCACAATAAAGGAATTTTTAATGTGTGACTTTGTTCTACAATATACTGGAAAACACTGGTTGAAAACCAATTGAAAAGAGGGTAATTTAATAATCATTCATTGGTTTTTGTGATTTTCAACATTTTCTTGGTTGAAGTTTAGTTTGTGAGGATTAGCTGATTTTCTGTAACTAACTAAATCAATGAAATCAAGCAAACAGAGTAAAACTGTGGTTATTAGGTACTTTTCACTTATTGTCTGGCGACTTACATACAAAGTGGGTAGTTTATTGATGGAGAACGTAAAAGCAGATTCACCGCTAACAGAAAACAAATGCAATGGAGTTTAACAAAAAATACAACTACGAGGAATGAGAAACCAGTAATAAAAACACACTTTGCTGACACTTACAAATTTAACCTATAAATTATAACTTGAGGCTTGCTTAATTACATGAAGTCGGCTCCACTGAGAGTCAAAGACAAGTTGTCGGCCAACTCAAAGAGGAGAGTGGGGGATGAACGCCTCTAGCCGTTACATCCAGGTAGCTAACGTTAGCTTACGTCTGCTAGCTAGTGACATCAGGCTCGTTCGAGACGAGCCAGGACCCGCGCAGAATCGATCACCGGCGATAGGCGCACAATGCATGCCGGTTAGTTTTCTGTCCGACTTGAGCCCGACTTACTCTGACGTCATAAACTAACGGACAACGATAATCTCGGGAGATCGAGCCGGCCGCAGGCTTCACAGCCAGGCGCTGCAGTTGCTCTCCCCCGACTGCAAACCCTCAGTAGTTTAGATTGGAAATCATTATTCCTATGTTGTGCGTGAAGGATTAATCTGTCAACGAACATATCCTGAACTATTCTTCGTCTTCTTATCATTATTATTATTATTATTATTAGTAGTAGTAGTAGTAGTAGTAATCGTGATTATAAAGTTAATTTATAAAGCACTTGAAAATACGGAAAGCACAGGCATGCTACACACACACACACACCCTTCTACATATATGATTATAATAAAGCCTGCAGCGTTGATCAGCCAGAGAAATCCCTGATATATAACTGTTGTGAAGGGACTGAGACCCTTGGCTGTCTCTTCATATCTTTGACTAAAATAAAATTATAATGTCATTGTTGTTGTTTTCTCCAGGAGACTCTGTAAACAGCCGTGAGAACGTTTCGACTGTTGATTCAGTTTCGCCGTTTCTTTGGTTTAAGGTCCTATGACATTAAAATGACAGTGCTGTGGTCTGCAGGTCAAGGTGTTATCATAAAGACCATTATAAATCTCAGTATACATCTATTGTGCGGACGGAACTGGCGTGATGTAAACACCTCTGTGACTTCCTGCTGTCTGTTTTCTGTCAAAGTTGCTGAAAACTGTCCGACTCGACTGCAGCTTGTTGTCGCCGCCCCTCGGTCTCGTCCACTTTCCGGGCGAGGCGCAGTTCATATCTCAAACTAGCCTCATATCTCAAACGAGCCTATTAGCTCTCTGTACGTGGATGGCAACAACAAATTAACGTTACAACTGTTGAACGTTAGCCAACGGTTAGGGAGTTAGCTAGGAGAGGCTCGGCTAAATTACGTCACGTGACAGCCCGCAACTAACGTTGTTCTGTCAACACACCGGTGTTCAAACGGCGTATTCATGCACGTCTTTTAGTGTCAGAGTTGGAGTTACCTTTACGGAGGAGCTTGTCAAATTCAAGCAGCGCGGTGGTGTTGATCTCAGTCTCTGAGAATGACACTGTGGGGATCCGGATAGAGTCTGGATGAATGAGCAGAGAAAGCGTTTATAGACACGGTTTGACAGCAGCAGCTTCCCCACTTGTCTGTCAGCTACCTTACCGTACACTTCACCGACTAGGAGGCGGAAGTCACCTTTAAAATTTGCAAGAAGCTCCTCTCTCCGTTGCTGGTCAATGACAAGCGTGATGTTATTCGTCTTTTCCCAATGTGCAAGTTGAAGACCGGCGTTTACGTCCAGCGAAAGAGTCCTGAAAAACGCTATAGTAAATAATATCAGAGCTACAATTGCAAAGCTTCCGATAATAATCTTTAAATACCGGAATATTTTGAACTTTGGCCCCGGGTCTGTCATGGTTGCATGCTGTGAACTCGTTCACTGTGAATGTGTTGTGTAGGTTTGTAAGGGCTTGTTGATTAAGCGCCACCTGCTGGTCTTAACCCCGTCGGACCATTGGAATGGACATGACATATTTATGTCTCTAAACCAATAAATACCCTGTAATTGAATGATTTCAGTAATGCTGGTTACTGATTGGATCCTGATTATCCAATCATAATCATGTCATGACTTTGAGCACGCTCTGAGAGAGTGACAGACAGACATGGCGGAGCGACTGCAGAGAGGGAGGATTAAGTGCCTAATAATTGTAACTGTTACAAGTGGTATTATTTGAAGTTATTTTGAACATAGTGTCAGTATATAAAGAAACAAAATACCTGTAAGCTTTCCATAGGTAAAGTATGGTGTCACAGTTTATTTATTCGTGATTATACATTTTATATAATATAATATAATATAATATAATATAATATAATATAATATAATATAGATTATATATACATATATATATATATATATAAAAGCCTTGAGGAAGCTGTGACTGGTCAAATGGTATGACAACAGACCAGTTCTCATTGGTGTTGGGAGAATGGATGAAGTGCAGCAGTGGGACAAAAAGAAGTCCCAGTTTCTGATGGTGTCCCGTCCAGATTTGGTTAAGCTGTACAATGAAGCAATGGACGGCATTGACCTGCTTGATCAACTTGTCAGTCTGTACCGTACAGAAATTTGGTAAAAAAAGTGAACCCTGAAAAGAAAGAGGCTACCAGATGTAAGATGCCAAACTGTACAGGAAAAACACATCTTTTGTGACAAGTGTAACATCCACTTGTGCTTTGTGCCACAACGAAACTGCTTCAAGGCTGCTCATCGAAAATGAGAATACATGAAAACATCCACAAGCTGATGTCTTCTCAAGTTCAGGTTCCAGTTCCATTCCAAGTTAACGTGTTATCAGTTCAGTATCCTACTATAAAAAGTATGGTTATGAGTTCCATGATAGTTTACTGAAAACTGATTTCAGGTAATCTTATCTACAATCATACATCTTGTGTTCATGTGCATGTTCAGATTGCATTATTTCCCTCTCTTTTTGCAGGCTCCGGGTTTTCCTGGTGATGACCTCACTGCTGTTCCCTACCCATGCTGTGATACACCTATCAAGTTCATGTGCATGTTCAGAACGGTACACAGACTCAAACACATGCAAACATCCAGTTCCAGATGTTTAGGTCATACTTGATTACTATGTGGAAAAACTCAGCCTTATTTTTCTTAAGTTTTTATGCCATTTTACGCCCATTGTGTTGTGGCGTCCATTGGAATGGACATGAAAAAAATACTATTAAAAACATGAGTTAGCAAAAATGTGTTTTTTCCAAATTTTTTTATATGTTGGAGAGGAGTCAGAATCAGTTAAAAAAAATTTTTTGGCCCAGCAGAAAACACACAGATCTGAAGGGGTTAAAGCAAAATTTCACGTAGTGCATGTAAAAAACCATCAGCTAGCTACTGTTTGACATGTTTTATTACATTATGTTAGAAATATGACCTGCACTTGTAATCTTCCCAATGCCATCTACTAAAATATATTACTATACTAAAAACCTGTGCTGAGTGTTTTACCTGCATGTACTTTTCACCTTTTTCAGTCCCACAAAGAAGTATTAAGCCAAACATATTTTATTGAAATATGGTTCAAATATGTAAAAACACACTATACAAATATGGTGCCACTACAGCATTGAAAAGACACCATCACATTACACAATTTAGGATAGATACAGGGAAAAAAATACATCATTTTTAAATTAGAGAAACTAAGCCTGAACCTTTAACTCAATCTCTGTGTGATTATTTAAAAGGACAGTGGAAAAAAAACACTTTGGTAACACATAACCATTAGCAAAACATATAACTGCATAAAACTGAGGTTTGAGGTTTGCTCCCATATATACAGTATGCAGTCAACAAAAAGTGTTTAAAGTAGTCTGTGGTCTCTGAGGATACTGTCCCCAGATAAGGTCATTATGGCAGTGCATAATCCAAAAGAGCCCTTATATCTGTAAATCAATGTAGAGGATTTTTAAAAAAAAACAACAACAACAACAACACACAACCCTGAGTTACACCTGTCCAGAAAGTGCTGGTGTGTCCTGTGTCTCAGGTTGAAGCCAAAGCTCCTCCTCACTGTCAGCCCCCTGGTTTAGACTGGCCAGTAAGGCCACAAATGGGCTGAATGAGTTGTCCTCCACACAAAGATTAATGAGGTACAAGAGAACCACCACCACGATGAAGACCATAATCTGTACATAGACGGGCACAAGGCGGCGCTCCACCTCTCGTCTCTCTAGGGTTGTTGGGCTGGCAGGAGTGTCTGGGTACACGTACTGGATAGGTCTCCCTGCGGCGCCCTTGATGGGCCTCCGACGAGTGACACTGAAATGCAACAGAGCATATGTACTGATAATCCTATCATAGAACTCTTACCATGTCACACCACCAGTTATTCAAGTTCTGATCTTGTGCTTCAGTGAAATCAAATTCTAATTCAACAGTAACAGTAGTGTTGGTGTGGCACTTACTAGATTCCTGTGGGTGTGGTCTGAGTGTCCGGAAACATGTCCTTGAAATCATCTTTCACAGGTTCCTGAGGAAGCTGGGGAAAAAAGCAGAAATGACTAAGTGGAGCAGGGAAAACGACAAATATGTCCCAGACAGCAGAGTTGCACTGTTGCAAGAGTCCCGGCGAGTCAGATAGTGATGAAGGAAAAGGGTGATTACTGATGTGATGACCAGAGAACTGAGACCAACTGACAAACAAAAAGAAATCAACTGTTGAGGTTGTCACAGTGTGTTTTTATAGAAGACGCACATGCCTCCCCATCAAGTGATATGAAACAAACGACAGAAAAACCAAAAGCCAGCTAGAAGATGTATGTGCCTTCATTCCCCATTTACAAGGGGAGGCCTTGGGGGTGTAGTACATAGACTGGTTCTTCATGGTGTGTTGGTCCACAATTGGCATCTCCAGCTGAGGAAAGGAGATGTAACACATTATACACTGAATTTCTGTGGTCAGCTTTTGCTCCCGCTTCCAGTGAACCTCTCCAGCAACCACCGAAGTTTGAGCTTAAAGTGTGACTGAACAATGCGAGCACTACTGACCCTGTTGGACCGTGACCAATGTTCCTGCACATTGCTCCCATTCAACTCTCTCTCTGTGTCTGTGCAAGTTGAGAGTGAGCTTCGACTCTCCATCTGTTGTTTGGAGTGAGAGTGTACATTACTGAGTGTGCACTCCAGCAGTGATTAGTCACATCAAAAGATCAACTGTATAGATGCAGAACAGGTGTTTAAAAACATGAAATTAACTTTCCTCCTCAACCATTTGAGTGATGCTGAAGGCCTGAGAGGATAATGATGAACTATTGGGCATTGCTGATTGTGATCCAGATGGAACCTGCAAGGATTAGTATTATCATGTTCATGGCTACACAAACACATGTCATTCATGACAAATTATACAGTGAGATACAGATGCCCACCGCTATATAAAAAAAATACCCCAATGAAGGCTTGAGAAGGACACACAATAAAGTTAAGCAGTCTAAGCAAGGAATGCAGAGAATTTAAAATCCACAAGAGAAGTGAAATAAGACCGGCATACCCCTGATCCTAATCCTGAGCGCTGATCTACAGAGGATGCTCTGCTAATTCCTACTGCACTGCGAGGCCGACTCCGCTCTGATGATTTTAGTGCATTCCCCGAATTCCACTTGGGACAAGGTTCTCTGTTTCTAGAAGCACGAGCATGCTACAAAAGACCGACCCAACCAAACACAAAAAACATCAGTGTCTGCTGAAAATTGAGAGACAGTAGTTTGTGCAAACAATATTAATATCTGGAGTATTTACCATCCTTGATGAGGGTAAAAAGCATTGCAGGTAAACATAATCACCATTCTGAAAAACAAAAATCCCACAGCAACACTCAACCTGCAAACACCTGCAAGGCAATGCTTCCATTTACAACCCAATTTTATAGCTGCAATCTACAGTATGACCACAAAGTGGCACTGTATTGAAGCTTTATTTCAAAGTTTAACTTATAGTCGTCTCACCTGGCCGCTCTCTTCTTGGGCCTGTTCTGACTGTTCAACCACTTCTTCTTTTGCACCTTCAGAACCTGCACACACAAAATAATGAAAAAAAGATAAAATATAATCTGATCAACTATAGAATAAACCCATGGAACATCTAGACAAATAAGATAACAGCATTTTTCTCGTACCTTCCTCCTCTTCTTCACTGTCAGAATATAATACACCTTTCTCTGCTCCATTCAGATGGTCACATTCATCAGACTGAAGCAGTTTCCTAAGTTTCGTTTCATACAGGGCCCTGGTGGAGGCTAGCACAGACAAACAACATATTCAATAACAAACGTTAACACATTAATGGTGATCAGACTTCTTCTTATACGTTGAAAAATAACAATTTCAGACAGTACTGATTGCAACCTCACCAACTATAGGCCCAGCTTTGAACCCATGTTCGAGCAGCGCTGCCTTGAGCTCATCATCAGTCATACCACTTGGGTCAGGAATCTCTGCATCCACTGGATCCTCCTCCTCGTCCTTACAAAACAAAATGGGATGAATTTAGACAAAGGCTACAGCTTGAGTGCTAGCAGTTTCCAGGTGTGGGATATAGAGCATAAAAAACAGCTGGAGGCTGCATTTCACAAATCTGTTCAATATTCAGCCAATTTAAGTACTGCATGAATCTTTTGCTTTATTCATAACGCTTGTGAACAATTGTGGAAAAAAGGTTTTAAAAGGAGCAAAATGACACACATCTTGGTTGCAGCTGACCATCATTGCCATTATCAATGATCTTCTCAATTATTTTGTAAATGAATGTATTAAAAAAAAATGTTTGTTCCTTGAAAAGTTGAACTAGTCCATCCAAGTTTTCTAAAACACCCAGTGACATCTTCAAAACTTTGCAAAGGTAACAGTCCAAAACCTGAAGATAGAATTTGTTATACATAAATATGAAAAGGGTGCAGTGATCAGGGTACAAGAGGCTGGAACTTGAAAAGGTTTTGCAAGAAAAATGACAATTAATCATTTAAATATTAAATCAGTAAATCAATATCATATCCACTGCATCCTCCAGCTCTCAGCTTTTGGTCTAGGGTGCTCAAAACTTGACCTGACACTTAATGCTTTACCCACACAGGCTGCCCTAACAGTCTTTCGAGCCCATGACACAGCAGAGAACCAACTCCCAGGCTTCCAGTCCCAGTGCTCTTCCTGGCAAGGTTAAATGAATGCGACAGGTGTTGCAAGCACGTGCACGCGACTGTAATGGTAGCCGCCAACTAAAGAAACGTCTCATGTAAATCTAGACCAACTATACAGCTGGTGGCTCACCAGTCAAGTACCTCATATGCTACTGCAAGCTGAGAGATGCCAGTTGTTGGTAGCCAGTGACCCAAATCTTCCCTTCCTCCCCTACTGACCTCCCTGCATCAGGCTGACTCAGCCCATGCCAATTCCTATTACGCACAACGACCCTTCATTATCAAATAATGTCCGTGAAATCAGCATTAAGTGTTTCACCAGACAAAACACTTTTAAAGATGTGAAATACTATTGTGAGGTAATTTGTCAGACATGTAAAATGACTATTTAGTAATAACGGATATTTCAAATTAGTCTGATTGCCCTGTAAAGTCACTCTAAATCGGCCTCCTGTCATTAAAGCAGCATGCTGCAGGTTGTGTTTTCCTCAGTAAGCGTCAGTTACTCAGCGCAAAACAGCAAAATGTCGATCAACTCACTGCCGCATCTTCTACTTGATCCTCTTCGTCGCTAGAAAAATCCGCTGCGTTTTTCTGCTCGATGTGTTTTAAGTGCAACTCCACATAAACTTCTTTTTTGCTTTTGGCAGGTGGCAGCGCGACGTTGTGGGCGACTAAATCTGACCTCAGTCTGGATTTAGAGAGAAGAGCGGGGTCCTCCCGAAACAGCGGCATGTCGCAGAAACGACGCGAAAAAACGAAAACTTGATCCACTTGCTAACCTCTTCTATATATATATGTATTAAAGCTTATTTGAAGTCAGATATACCCGACGGACCCGCTCAGGGAAAGCCTTCTGCTGGTGGTCCGAGAGCCACACTGACTCAACTGAGAACAGCTGCAGCTGACGACTTGATTGACAGCAAGTAACGTTAGTTAGCTTAATGTACCGCAAACATAAAGCACGGCACGCTAGCATAAGTGTGTTTAGTCGGCTCTTAAGTTCTTTACAATTAAACTGAATACATTAATTAATGACAAACTTTTAAATAAAGTCACTTGTAGCGTTGGTTTACTATTTAATTGTTTCTTTGTGGTTTTAATTAACATACACCTATAGCTAACATTAACTAGCTAGCAAGCTAAATATGTTTCTCTTACTGCTAACAACTGCTGTTATGTGATGAGTAAGAACGTTTTGATTTGCTATATTCTTTATATATAAAGACATAATTTAATCAAATTAAATTCTTTTTAATTACCATTGGGAGGGAATTTTTATAAAGTTGTTTTATTTGCAATAGAAATAGTCTATTTTAAAACAATTTTAAAAGTAGTTCATACAGTTAAGTGCAACTTCTCACATCCTAACTTGTGTATACCTTTGATCTCCAGGTTTGATGAGGGCTTTGGTTGTTGTAGTGTCTTTGGTGTATGCTGCTGCTGCTGCATTTTCACTGAAGTAAGGGATCCACCCATTGCACGTAGATGTGGTGAGTAGTTTCTTTTCTAACACCTGTCAACAGATAAAAAACAAAGCACTTGTTCAGGTTATTGTCTGCAACGTAGGTGGTGTCCACTGTGCTATTGAAAACTTTGTTTCCAACCAGTAGGCATCTGTTCCAGCAAATATTTTGATCTGACAAATTACATCTAAAAAAATTGTGAAAATCATCAACTAGGGGTCAAAAACAACTCAGTAAACTTGCCTCTGGGGGCAGGCCTCTGTTGCTTGCAGATATCTTGTCAGTTTGAAATGATGAAATGACCCGACAGGTTTTGGTTAGAATGAAAACCATGGTAATGGTCTACACCCATGGACTTTCTTAAAAAACAAACAAACAACAAAAAAAAAAACTAATTATCGAGCCCAAGCAGATATGACTAAAACTGACTACGGCGTTTATTTTGTTAACTGAAACAGGTGCCTTTATAGGTGAAAACAAACAAACTCTATAAACACAGCTAAAGCTTCCTGTTTTGCTTGAGATGATGCAAAAGTGCAAGAAAAAAAAGAAAAGTAAAACAAAATGAAACAGCACAAGAGGTTCCCACAGGATTGTATCACTTGAATACCACTTCATGCCATCAAAAGCATCAACAGATGAAGTGAAATGGACTCCTTGAACAATAAATAGGTTGTTTTGTATTTCTCTGTTTCTACTCATACATAACTGCTAAAACATGTTTAATTAGAGAACAACTTTGCTTTCTTGCAGCTCAGTGCATACAAATATGAAATGACAAGACAGCAGGTGTTTACATGCTATTTCAGTCATTTTTGAGTTTGAGTTTGAACAGACTTGATCACCTGCTGTGCTGTTTACTGCTGTGAACTTGAACTGTGCCATTTTTAGTTTGGATCAACACATTGTGATGTGAGAAAAACAACATTTGTTTTCAATGGGGATTTCCAGAAGGATGAGGGGGATTCAAATTGCCTGATCGGGATCCATCAGTTGTGAACATGTGTACTGATCTATCAATATATGAAAAAAAAGATTGTCCTGCTTGGATTGATTACTGAAATGACTACACTTATTTGGGAAGGTATAACTTTTTTATTATATCGTGTTATTGTTTGTTGGCCAGCAGAGGTCAACCAATTATTCAGAACAGGAAGGTCAAGAAACTGCAGCCTTGTTATGTTTAAGGTTCCCTGTGAAGATTTTGACCTCTAATCTTCCTACGACTAGGTCCCCATTTTGTTTATCTTGTGCACACGCACGATGCACATGAACGCGGATGATAGTTTCACATTATTGCACTGATCAACATGTGGCGGTAACACAGCAAAATTTGCTGCAATGCGCCAACAAAGGCAGAAAAAAGAAGACTGCAAGCTAATAAAAATGGATGTACACGATGCTGAAATTATAATACTGAATAACTCTGCTTTGCAAATGTTTTATAATGAAGGAAATGTAGTCAACACATCTGCTAGTGCTCAAGGATCCACACAGTGTGTTTTTGATGTATGCAAAAATGGCTTTTGTTTACAGTAAAACTCCACAGGACTTCTTTAAAACTCATCCAGCTAAAATATCACAGTTAAATTAGAGAAATGGTGTGATTCCCTTTTGTTGTCTTCATGAATAAAGGTTACTGCTAAGAAAAAAAAAACATACAGAAGAGTTAAAGTTAGGACTGTGACTTTAAATATTAATTTTCGTAGTCTGTATTTAAAAGGTGTACAAAAAGGGTTGCAGATAGTACAAAGTCTCAAAATCATTGAAGGTCTGAGGTAATACATGGTCATATTTGCTTTGCACAGAGAATTAAGACGTGATTCAAGAAGTCTGATATGGATACTTCCAAGTTCAAAGTCTAGAGATATTCAGCAGAGAGTTATTGCGGTCCGAGGGCTGAATGCTCTTGGAATCCTTTTGAAAAACCTACTCCACAGGGAGGGGTAGAAACCATGAGAGGCCATATTTGAAGGGCCTTTTACAAGTGCTATGATGGCTCAGCTGGCTGAGGTGCATACCATGTACCCATGATAATACAGATTAAAATTCATATGGTATCCTCTCCTGGCCTCTAGTTAAAAGCAATATAAACCTAAAAATCAAAATCACCATTTAACAATGAGCCCCAGCACTTAATTAAGACAAAACTGACACAGTAAAGCATCAGTATCAATTTTTCATTGAATAAATGGTCTAATTGTGAGGGGTATTATGTGGTTTAGCACTGCTGCAGGTCAGCACTTAATCTGTATTACCTGAATTCGAATCCCAATGTACTCTCAGTTAATGCAAGATATATCCTATCTTTCATATAGTAATTAAATATTTCAATGTTAGACCTACAGAAAGGACTGAATAATATCACCTCATTATTTTGTTAATGGGGCAACATAAAAGCATTGCGTTGTATATCAAATGCAAAAACCCAAGCTCAATAACCCTGTGAGGTAAGTCTATTCTGAATCAGCATACGCAGAAATGCTATTACTGGTTCAGTATTTTCACAGCTTTATCCCTTTAAAGCTCCATTAGACAGTAATGATGTCATAAGACATAAACTTTAACTAACACTAGACAGGTGTCATTTCCTGAGGAAGTGATTTGAAAACATTTTAACGCCCTCACATGGGAGCGATGAGTGATCGTTGGGATAAGCTCAAAAAATCCTGAACTTCCACTTTAAAATAACAGATGGCGTAGAGTATCCCACAGTCATTAAAATAAACACTTCTCTGGATGTAGGGAGTTGTGTCTTCCACAGTCAGCTTCCCAGTAGTAAGTAATGAGAGCTCTAAGCTGTTCATGGAAGTTGTTGAACAGCTGACAGCAGCAGGAAAAGAACTGTTTCATTTTCTTGACCATCTGCTAAGTCACAACTTTAACGAAATCCAGGCAGTCGTTTCCCAAAACATCTGCAGGAAAATAACTAATGTTAGCTCCAACTCTATATCTGTATCTGTATTTGCCCAATAACTCCAAAATTTTGTTGCAAAGAAAGATTCATGATGTAGATGCTATAGGCTACAGCTTTTGTGCACATCATTTCATAAGATTGGAGACACTACAAGTTAGAGCCTGACAGAATTAGGAGACACATCAACCTTATTGGGGAAAACTGTACTAATTACAGATATGACAGATATGAGCTGGAAATGACAACATTTCTATGTGGATACACATAGAAAATGCTGCTTTCTCAAACAAATATCTAATATATAATTAAAGAATATATTTAGTTAAATATTCATTGTGTGACTTTGTAGTGGCACCGCCATTTACATAATAACTGATATGATACCACATATCACTCTACTGCCCATAGGTAAACCAATACCAGACATGCTAAACTTAGAATAAAAATGCCAAATGATGATTATATATTTTGGTGCTCTTGTCATTTGTGACATTTTTTCTTATCACAGAAATAAAAGCATAAAACAGAAGTGTGTCAAAAACTCATCAAACAAAGTTGACTGTCCACTATGTATCCAATGGCTTTAAACCCTACATGACATGTTAAAAAGAACTCACATAGGAATAGAAAGCCATAAGACACAGTTGTGGTTTTATTTGGAAGGTAATGATTTTTTACAAAGCCTCAGATGCAGTTTGAGAAATCATGCAGTTAGAGCTGAAAGCTTGACAACAAAGAGGAAAAAACAGGGGCAGGTTGCAAACAACAGTCAGGATTTAAAACTCACATCCACATGAATAATTAACCAAAGAAACTGGAAGTATTCATCTGAGGCCTGGGGGAGTAAAATGAAACTGTCTTGTGCATCTTTAGACAGAAGGAATTATATGTTCCACAGCACAAACTCAAATAAATCGACCCCAACCCATCACTTGAATCTTACAGCAGTATTCTGCGAGCTGTTTAATTCCTTCGGGGCTTTATGGAATAATCTTTGATTAAAATGCAGTTTTAAATCAGTGTCTACAGGGAAAAGGTGCAGTGTTAATCAAAAGGATTTTGTTTTTGAATTCAAAACAGATTACGTAAAGTCTTTGTATGTATATTCTCTAGCAACCCCCTGCTTGACTTCCTCATGCACAAAGAAGATCATTACCTCAGCATTTTAATGCAGCCACTGGGCACAGAAGGCTTAGCAGTTTTTATTAATGACTAAAATATTTTTGCAGATATGAAGTTAAGATTGCCATGCAGTGGCCCTTTTGCCTCTTTTATCAAAGCGATCATGCTGATGAATCAATGCACAGGAATGCCATTAGTTTGTTTGATTGATTGTAAGTCCATTCCTACTCTTTGAGTCTCTTAAACCTTTAAGAAGTTAAATAAAAATTATAATTTGAATTTATTATGATCTTTCCTCTACATTGAACTGAAACACAAGACCATTTACCACAACCAAACTGTTGGATGTGCTTTGGACCACTTTCAACTCCTCAGTGAGTAGAGACTCAGCACTCCAGCTATGCAGGCCAAATCTGCTCACCCAGATGTCTGCTCAGAAAACAGTAGCCTTTATAAAAACATGAAAAAATCTTGTGGACAGAGAGGAAACGGGCTACTATAGAAGACAGAGGAGGCATTTGTTGACATTGTATCAAGTGCAACGCTGAGGTATTTGAGGCACAGAGGGGCCAGGTATTTGTCAGTCAGTGTTTCTTGTGCTTTTGCTGTCTCCAACTCAAACAACAAAAGCCCCATTGAGACAGCCTCTCCTTTTTTTTCTCTGAACAAGCACACAACGCTTCCTGTACTAGGCTGCAACTGTCCAGTACTGAGAGAACCACATTTAGACCTCTTTTTGTGCACCTGTTTCGAGTTGTTCTGACAGTTTAAGTTTTAAACCCCTTTGTTGTATAGTTTCACATATTTTCTCTTGTCTTTGCTGCATACCCAGCTTTTTTATTCAGTCACATAGTTCCTTATTTGCCTTACTTCTATCATAAGACATCCCAACTTTGTTCTAAAGAAATAGAAACACAGAGAGCACAAGTGAGATTTTGAGGTTGTCAGCCTCACCAAACATCAAACTGTTTACACACACATATTACATATTGTCCCTATATGTGCTGGATATTCACATGACCTCGGATAGAGAACATTACCTACTGAAGGAGGGAAAGTGTTTACTCAATCAGCCTTTTCCAGGTTCAAAAAAAGACCACTGCCACTGAGCTCCAGGGAGCCTGTGCTCATGCATGTCTCAGCATAAATTAGTAAAGCCCCTGTGTCAGACTCTGTCCAGACAAGAAGGTGAATCTCAGCCACAGGGAGGATTAGCTTTAATCCCTGAACATCGTACATGGTCGCTCTCTGCTGGGAGCCAATTCAAGGAATCATCAGCAGCCAGATGTTTTTAATGGCTTTAGATTATGGCAATGTTTAATATATTTGAATCTATTCCACTATTTTTTGACAGAAGAGTATAAGCTTTTCTCTAAAGCTATGGCAATACAGCAAAATACTAATCCCACTATTTGACCCTTTAACACAGGTTTTGCATATAAAGATGAAGATAAAGGGTGGTGCCATATCCCTTATCCTGTGCCTTGCTCCCTTATAATTTATTGGAAACACACCTTAGCACCCTCAACTGGCATTCAAGACAACCAAAACACATTAAAACACTGCATACAACACACGAAAGCATCAGTGAAGCACCGTCTTGTCCTCACTGTCATTCTTGATGAAGAGAAACAGCTGTCTTGACCAAAACACTTTACACTTCTGAAAGTAACGGTGACGTGCATTTAGTGCCGGATGCATTCTTATGCTATAAATCTGACTCTTACCTCCTTCTCTCTTTCCTGCGTCCCTCGCTGGAACGAGTATGGCATCCCTTCAGCCTAATACTGTATGGAGAGACAATGGGTAGTGGGGGGGGAGGAGTTACTATGTGAGCAGGAGCAAGAGTGGGGAGACAGGGAGTAAAAGCAGAATGAACACTGGGAGAGAGAGAGAGCGTGAGAGGGAGAATGAGGGCTCAGAAGGGAGATCACTCACCCACAATACTCTCAAAAAAGGAATCTGACGAAACGTTACATGAATGACAATTCTGGAAACCCCACTACCTCCCCTCTCCCCTCCTCAGTTGCGATGTCAGAGAAAACAGCAACCAGAAATCCCTCTTCACGTGGGAAATGTAAGGAAAAACAAGAGGCTGTGAGAGAATGGGTCCTGGTTTTAAACAAGTCCCTTTCTTTGGCTTTCTTTGAATGAGTTCTTAAGATTCCAAGTTGGCAGAGTGCCCATGGGTCCTGGATGGAAAAGGATAAAAGAGGGGCTGAGGTAGGGGGGCTGTCTATTGTGTTTGTTCCCTTCCTTTCAATCCTGGCACCCTAGTTGATCTTTGCAGCCAGTTGCTAAATATTCCAGTCACTTATTCCTTGGTTGTAAATAGACGCTCACATTTTTGTTCATTTTCATCTGGACTGATGCTGGTGTTATTACCCCGGGAACGACTCAGACTTTTGTTTTCCTTTCTTTTTTTCATTGTGCACATGCAGTATTGACAGTTTTGGATGTAATGCTTAAAGGTGGAAACCCAGGACCAAAATAATTAACAAATGAGCAGTGGCCCAGTCAGTCAGCACTGATCTGAAGATCCTGGTGTCTTTAGAGTCTCTTAGTCTTTGTTTGGGCCTCTTTTCTCCCTTCTTTGTCCTCCTAACACCCCATCACTAGTAGAGGGAGAATGCTGTTTTGCCTGGTGAATCTGGGATGAAGACAGCAGGTGCTGTTGCCCCTCTCTAAGCCACATTCACTCTCAGCTTTCTCCCCCTCCATCCGTTTCCTCTACTAATACACCCTCCTCCCACTGTCTACGTGAGGAAGGGGGGTTAGATAGGGAGAATGAGCTACTGTATAATGAAACACCAGAAAAACACCCAATAATAAATGCAGTTTGCTGAAGGTTTTGATGAGTGACGTCACGTCGTCCTGATCAGACTGGCTGACGAGCTGTGTGACACAGAGCAATCATGTGAAGGGTGTAAAGGATTAATGCAACTGCATATCTTGTCAGTCACCACTGTGCTTCACACCGCTGCTTGTGCTGCATCAGTGCCGCAAGAGAAGCCCTGTTTTCACTCAGTCTACCCCCTCATCCTCCTCCTCCGCCTCTTTCCCCACAGATCCTTCCCTACCCTTTCTCTCTCTCTCACTCTCTCTCTCTCTCCTCCTCTCTGTCTTCCTCTCGCTTTCCCTCAAATAAACACACAGGCTCGGTTCATTACTATTCACCAGGTTTCACTAAGACACGCATCATTGCTCTGCTCCCTACAACTGTGTCGGCAGAGGCGGGGGAGAGGAGGACAGGGGAAAGGAGAGGAAGGGAAAAACAACAGACATCTTATGATAGAAAAGAATAAATCACCATTGTGTTTTCTGTGTCCGGATGTGTGTACAAACATATATTACCAGACAGCTGCATGCATGAGTTGTTCTCTCTTCTGCCTCTGACAGAAAAATCTCCCGGGGAACAAAGCTGGTTCAGTCCTCAATACAGAAATCTGTTTCCCTTTGTGGGGTTTTGAATTCATCACTCGCCTTTCATTAAATCCACTGAGGTCGTACACTCAAATTATTATCTGTACTGATATACTTACAAAGCATCTCATCAATGGAAATGGGCACAATGCTTGATTTCTATTCTTGCGTTGGCTCAGTCTAAGCCTTCTATAGTCAAGAACTCCCTGTCACATCCATTTCAGGAGAACCGTACATCACTATGAAACTAATCCTTTGTTATGCTACTTTTAATTTTACTCTTTAGTCAGCTGTTCTCGATAGATTACAATAAATCCTGGAATTACAAGAAAATCACAAGGTGGGAGGCACTGTGCTGCAGAAAAATCCCAAAATCCTACAAATTTGATTGTCTGCACAAGACAGCTCTGAGAGTAGGTGATGTCAGTCGCAAAAGCTGTTTGTCAGTCTTTTCTGACAGCCTTGAATTGCTGTTGAGACTTGTGAAATGAGCAAGAGCATCAGAAGGCCTTCAGAGATACTACATTTATAGCAGCTACCATAATAACATTTAAAAAAAGGCCATTTAAACTTTTTAATAATTTTGCTCCCCTTAGTTCACGTGGTTGAGTGTTTGAGGGTACAGCAGACTCCATTCTGTAGTGGCGTTTTTGTACTTGTCAGCAGCTTTCTCTTTCCCAAGGTTTCATACAACAGATGAATCATCTCTGTTTGGATTTGCAAATACAAAGGATGCATTTAATCTTTTCTGTCCTGCCTAACATTAGCAGAGAAAGTAAACTGGAAACCTAAAAGGGCATTTCATATATTCCATATTCCATGTGTCTGTTTTTTAACAAAAAGCTGTATTTACGATCAGAGCTGCATCGATTAGTCAATCAGCAAAAAATAAGGAAATCGATCAATTCATCATATTTTTTCATGCTGAAAATTTAAAAATGCACCAGTTCCAGCTCTCTCGTTGTTTACTATTTAAATGGTTTTCTTAATATTAACTTAACTTAAAATTAACTTCAGTTATGGGTTAATTGTGAGTATTTAAAAATAGGCTTTGTGACTTATTTTCATAATCATCACTCGCAGCCCTAACATAAACCCTGTAAGCTGGACTTCAGTGGCGCCTGATGTGTAAAATATTTCAGGATTTGTTGTAACATTTTAAAGTAGAGCCCGCCCTCCACCTTTAAATCCCACTGAGAGGACTTAATGTCAGCTTTACTGCATCAGAAGAAGTTACAAACCAAAATCTGAAGACGAGTACAGTTTGGTGTGAAATGCTGAGCCTTTTGAAATGATTAGCTGTAGTTTAATCTGGATCACAAATGCTCTTTTCATTTTTTTTGTAGACGTTTAAGAACAAGAAATTATGCAGCCACTGATAAACGGTTTTATGATAAGACCAGTAAAAACATTGCTAACATCTCTAAACACTGGAGTATAATTAGCCAGTATAACAGGAATCAACAGATACAGCACAGTTTCATTTATTCGCGGATTGGCTGACAGAAGCTGTTTATTTTCAGAGGGCTCCAGATGTGATCGGCTCCTGCTCTTTTAGGAACAGCTGGCTGGGGATTCCTGATTGAAGGCTTTGGAAAAGCATCGGCTCCATTGAACTTAAACTTCTGTTAAGCCTTGACTGTTAGAGAATAAAGCTTTGCACTCAGTCCATTACAGTACAAAACTCAAATGACTTTCTGAAACAACAGAATAAGATTCATGATAACTCTGGTGCGAGATCAGGCATTACCCTCTTACTATCCATCTAGAAATTACATTTATTAACAATGTGCAACAACAAATTTGTTTGGTTTGAAATCTTAATGACTTTCTAATTAACATCATTAGGAGGCTCTGGTCAGGGACATATTTACCAAATCAAAATGTTGTTATTGAAGGTATTTGCTAAATGTTCACTCACAATGTATTTCATTAACTTTCCTCTTGAAAGACAGTATCCATTGTGGTGACTAAAGCATAAGTAAGCTTTTGTTAAGGTTACACAGAACTAGATAACAGGAGAGGGACACATTTGTCAAGTCTGTCTGCATGAGAAACGAGAAATCCCACTTTCCTCTGCCATTTGCAAGGATCCTTTCTAATGCACTTCCAGTGTAAATGATAGGAGACTGAATCTACAGCTCTCCTTCTGTGAATATAAATACTTTTCAAAGTTTATCGTGAGTTAATATGAGACCTCAATCAAAGCACCACGGTAGCATCACAAGTCCATTTCCACCTGACTGGTTTTGCAGCAAGTCATACCCCCACACTGTCCCCATGTTTCCTGTCAGCCCCTTATGTAGTCTGACCAGTGCCACAAAAGATAACCTAAAAAGTCCAATGCAGCAGTCTGCATGAGGGTTGTTATCTTCCAATGTTACAATCTTTATAGTACAAAGCATCAGCATCACTATCAAAATTGTTTGAGGGAAATACCAAAACATTTTTTTTTTATTAAAAAGGCTCCATTCCTGCCCACTTGATTTATTAACTCAGACTGCTGAAACCTCAGATTCGCTTCAGATAAACTTAATAATGCATAAGTGGATTTTCTCCAGTCAGTTCTGCTGCAGGTCAACAGGTCTCTTGGTTGCCAGTATGCACAAGAATAAACAAATGCTTACAACAGGAAAAATTCTTTCAGAAACTTGCAAAATAATTGAACATTTCTTTTAAGCTAACAGGAAGTTCCTGGTATAAATATTTAAAAAGCCAATGGTGAATTGAACATTTGACAGGACAAGCTGTTTTTTCTAGATATGTAAACAGAGCACTTGATTTTTTTGTATGGAAAGATATTTGTTTTCAGATCATTACATCTCTTCTATTTTCCAAAATATTAAATTCAAAATTTCTGGGAAAACAAAAAAGCTAATGATCAGCAGGAGGAATGAGCAGGCAGCCAGGGTAGCCAAAATGTTAACCACTGTTTGAAAGAGCACGGGCCACAGCAAGCTCGATGTTGCCAAAAGCAAAAAAACAAGGCAAAAAGTATGAGAGTGTGCAACTAAACACACAGAGGCAGACCTGTCTCTGTGTAAACCAGCTTTGTCCCATATAACTTATATTTCTACCACATCTAGACATGCACAACATGCACATGAGTTTTGCAGAGATGATATCAAATAGCCTGTTTTTCCTGTGTAAGGTGGTCGTGGTTTAGGTTTAATTTATTTGTAGGAGCAACATTACCTGGCTGTAGGCTTATTTGGCAACATCATAGCATACGTAGGCAGAATTTAATGTGTTAACAGGATTTCGAAGCCATTTATTTATATAATAAACACCAAGCTATTTGTACTTCAGTGTCAAATATGATGTGACAAATCTAACAAGAGAAAATCTGAGAAAGTGTGGAATTTGTAAATGGAAACCTGCAGTGACCATGATCCAAGCAGCGCTTATTTTTCTAATCAAAACATAACTGACAACAGAAATTAATAGTAGCCTGTATAACTATTCACAGACAGTTTGGTGCTGTCCTGTACCACAATTAAGTTCTAGCCTTCACATAAATGTAGATCACTTTCACTCCGTCTTTGGATTGGTTTCTTCTGTCTTTTAATGGAAAGACATGATCAATTTAACTGAAATGATTTTATTTGAAACATACTTTATTTTCTCTGATAAATATACCAGATATCTTTTTGATCTACTCATGTACAATCGTTTAAAGGTTTTATGTCTTAGCTGCTCCGCCAGCAGCTAGTTTGAAAGCACAGAGCCTCGTAGAATGGCACTGTTTTGCCCTGCAGACATGTCTGTTTGCATACCACATATCCTTGGCTCTATTTTGGGCCCGAGGAGATGTGTAGGGGGTGCACTGCAGGGCATTTCCATCCAGAGCCTCGGAGAGTGACTGGAGAAATGTAGATAGGTGACAGATAAATTCCTTATTGCTCCATGAGGAGCCTGTGTCATGTTAACTAAAGCTAATCCTCACTTGTGCTAAGGCATATACTAATCATGTTTGCCTGCCTGGCTTGACAAGTAGTAATATGCAAACGTATTGTGACTTCCTCCTTCTCACAGGCATCAAAATGTTTATTTTGCTCACTCACATTTTGATTAAATATACACATTTACAGGCTTATGAAGAAATACATCCGGCTTTGGAGGTATTAGCATGTAATCCATGTAATTTTCTCCCCTTTTATCATGTATGGCAGCATGTGCTTTTCTCTGCAGGCTCACTGGACCTTTAAGAAACACAGTATATAGACAAATCAAATAGCAGAGGTGAGAGAAGAGCAGAGAGGGAAAAAATAGAGCAATCAGATTATGATTCCTGTCACATTGTCCTGGCACAGTCTCGGGCCTCTGATTGAGAGTTGGCTAAATGTCAGCCTATGGAGATGAGACTGAAAGGAGCAAGCCAATGCTGTTTTTGTCCCTTTTAAACCCTGTTACTGATGTCTTGTCTTTATATAAGGCTGCCATCAGTAAACCACGTGTGAGACTGAAAAGGAGATGCTGTTTTCTGGGTGTGTTTGAGAAACAGAGTAGTTTGTGAAACATTTAATGACAGTGATACATTTTTGTTATCATTAATAATCTCTGAATTTGTTGTTTCTTGCATCATCATATTTAAGTCATTGCTTGAAAAAGCCTTGAAGTACTACATTTCTAAGGAGGCATTGAATGGGGCATTAAGTTGTGGATGAATGCAACACTTGTACCCCATCTAGTGTTGAGACTGTGCACAAAAAATGTGGTACCACTTTGTTTGAGAGGCTGTGCAAAAGACCCGACACTGACACGAACAAGTCTTAATGAATGTTGATATTAAATATCATTCTTGCATATATGTCTTATGTCTTATGTGTTTAATGGGGCTTAGCTTTTGGGATAATTGACCAAATCATAATCAATGGCAGAGGTCATTAAGGTCCATGAAGATGACATGTTCTCCAAAATGTGCTTTGTTACTTTATTTCATTTGTTTGTTTGAGCTCCATAGTACAGAATGATGGATACTGCAGTTCAAAATTTTGACTATTTTATTAACTATTTATTATATTGATGATTTGCCTCTTTTCCTACATAGTTTTTTTTAACCTAAATAAAAATGTACATTTTAAACAGTTTTTTCCCCAAGAGAATCATTAAATGATTAAAACGCTGAATATCCTGCCACTGTTGCTCGACGGCGCAGATCAGCGTTAGAAGTAACCTAAGTGACCTGAGATCATTATTGAACCACAATGGTGCAGTTGTGCTCCCATTTTATGTATGGCCCTATGCAGAATACTCAGTGGTTAAATACAATAGATTAAGATGTGAATTATCAGTCCATGTGTGTTTTGCTGATGGTCTGTGATTAATTTACACTCGTGCTAACGTCAGTTTGAAGTTTTAAGAATTGCTTTGCTAAAGCAACACAGCTGTCAATTCCTGTATATGGATTACTGTGCGATTAACCATGAAACAGGGACTGATTGTGGTTCCAATTTCAGCCACTATCGACTGGTGATTTAACATAATCTTATTCAACTGTTGCTCAGAGGTTTCTTTGTCTCTTTACGCCCTTTCAGTTCCCAGAATGCTTGAATCACAGTACACTGTTGTGTTCTCAATGTACAAATTACTTTTCTGCAAACCCTTCATGCAAAATCCGATATTTTTCTACAATCTGAAGCATGACAGACCATTTAAAAAGTATAGAGTAGTCTTCCTAGCTATCTGAATGTACAAAATCAAGCTTTTGTGGAAGGAGATTACAAACTTTTGAATTGTGGCTTATGTGCAGAGACACTAGAGGGCTGTTTTACCAATTATCTGCTGAATTAGGGAAGTTTCTCTGTGCTCACCTTAAACCTGAGCAACTGCAAGCATGGTTTTTGTGACATTCTCAGTCTCTAGCGCACATACACAGAGACTGGCCTTCAAGGGAAATAGACAATCTTGCTTCTAGCAATTAAAGACGGGAGACAGTTGTACTCTTTTAGATGTTAAATTGCTAAACAGTAAGTGAACCTGCTTAACAAAACACAAAAAATACAATTTGTTGGATTATGTTTACTTTTATAAAATGTGCTACAGCTCTGCACTTACAGCATTCACTTACAGATTTTCTGGGTATATTTTTGTTCCTTAAATATAAACCATATATCTAGTACCTCTTCCTCATCTAGTCTGTGTAAATTTTGCATTTTTTAAAAAAACAGATGTTCTTCTTCACTAAGTAGAAGTTGCTGTTGAATTTTAACACACCTTTATACACATCTAAAATCACTTTAGTTTACAATTACCTGGAGAAACCACCTTGTGTTGCTATATCTCCAGAAGAGGAAGTGGATGTTAATGAATGTCTTTTGTATAAACACATATATCTCTTAGGGTTTAGTACCTGGCCTGCATCTCCACCTTGCAGGGCAAATAAGTTACACAGCCTAGTTTTGTATGTTGTGTGATTCTGTCATGTAACACCAGAAAGATATAGTCCCAGGAGTTTGTGTTCTTACACTTTCAAATGCTGTACATACTGAAATAGTTCAGTTTAGAAAAGGCAGCATATTTTTCTAAAATACAAACATTGACATGCATCATACCTGTGTGTTTAGAGAATTCCACTGGATCAATACCGCAGCAAAATAAGAACCAAGAAAATAACTGAGATTACTGACAGTATTAAACATTCATTCACATAATAAATATACACATATAAATAATATATATAAATCACACAAATATTTGTATCATAATCAAGAAAAGAAATTCTACATAAAACTCCTAGCACCTTTTTTATATCATAAAATTTAAGGTTAAAAGAACTAAAATCAAGGTTGTTTTAATAATAAGCCCGCATACAAGTCTCCCAACCATGCCGGAAGCCCATATTTGGCCACAACCTGTAGAGTGTTGCCTTTTCAATGTAATCATTAAAGTCCTTTTCATACCAGTGATGGCCAAGTACAAAAACGCATTACTCACCATAATTCTTTATAGAATATGCTTGCTTAGATCCAGAAAACACTTAAATATGTATTTATACAGCCTTGAGCCTTGAGGTGCACAGTATCTGCCAGTGTCATGGCTGGTTGACATTCATTCCTGAATGAGGTCAAGCTAAACATTGTAGTTCCTTATCACACATATTGTCCATCTTCAGCAGCCTTCCTGAACTTTAAACATACCCACCCTCTCACGCTGTGCTGGGAAAATGATTCAAGATTTTATAGAAATGCAAGAATAAAATGATAACAGTAATTAATGAAACTTTACTTAAATGGACTGGCAAATACTGTTTATTATATAGCTTGATGGATCTCAGGAAAAAAAAGTATATTAGTCTACGATCATCATCACTAAACATCATAACTAAAGACACTGAATAAGAAAAGAGTCTACAGCCATGTAAGGGCCTCAGTAAGGCTGTACATAGGCACAGTAATGTTTTGAGATATCTACTAACATCACTATGACGATGCTAACATGATGCAGGAACAGTATGATGTTTACCTTTACTGACACCTTAGTTTAGTTTCTATCAGCTAAGCCTGATTGAAATGTCATTAGTTTTGCAAGTCAAACCATTTGAAATGCTGAATTAGTAGCGGTAAATATCACTAAACTAAACTAAATATCAGGAGAATAACAGATTTCATTTTCCTTAACTAATCAATAGAGACCAATGTATCTGTGTGACTCTTAAACATTATTTTAAGTCGACATGGATGTATGAGAAATGTTGTTGGCATTAATAATATGTTCATATTTTGATTCAATATGTAGTGGTATGCTGGACACTGGATATAGTCATGATAAGTGTTATATGTACTTTCTGATTAAATAAACAAGCCCATATAGTAAGAGAAGAGAGGAGAGAATCATGATGTAAAAAGTGATTTCATAACAAATCATTCAGTGATGTTGCAGCTGAACACCTGTTTTCACTTAGAACTCAAAATAGAAAGTAAAATTTGGTTTGTATGTATATTTAAAGACATTTTACACCACATTATGCAAACAATAGTGTCCAAGCTGCTTTTTCATAATGAGTACTGCGGGTTTGTCCGGTTATGAAAGAAGAGACACCCTGTCCATGTGCAGCCTATGTGTCATAGCTTCCTGAATAATACATTTTCCATTGATAGAAATGGAAGTGCTATGACATAAAAATACACACTCGCTGGTAGCATTTCAACACTGACTCTTTTGCATTGCTAATCATTGACACAACTCGAATGGTCATATTATTGTTGGAAGAGTCTCCACTTCACCCATTAACTCAAGAGGACATCCTTTTCAGTTAAGCAATCCAAAGAGAGGGGCAGCTGAAAGCTTTAAAAGAGATCAGGAAATGCAACATGTACCCACAAAACATCACACAGCTGCTGCCACCTCCGACATTTTAATACTTAGTTTTAACGAAAATCCTTGGCAGTCTGTTTCACTGAGGTCTTATTCTTTATTTTAGCCAACATGTTTGTGGATGAGCAGATTGTAACACTGTTTAAAAGGAATGCCCATCACACACTGACCTACTGGAGTGTTTTCTTCAGCTTTGGACTCTGCATTGCTTTCCTTGGACCTACAATTTTGGATTTGCAATGTCAAACAAACTCAACGCTTAGTCAGATAACCTGGGTATTTTTCTCCCAGCAGTTCTGCTTGTTGATTGGCAGCTCGGTCGGAGGTGTCTTTAAGAGGACGTGAGTATTGTGCACTCACATCTGGAGTGTTATCCCCCAGACTCTGCTGTGTTCTGCATAAATAATCTGAGAATGATTGGCTGTCATTATAACGCTATCCGTCTCTTTTCTCTCTTAAAGGTTGTTCAGTGCTCTGTCTGCGTTATTTGTCTCTGCTCTCGTCATCTCTGTAATATTTGCCATCATCCCTTTGTGCAATAATGTTCTCGTGCTCGCCGTCGCCATGGCTGTGTCTGGATTGGCCATGGGCATTATTGACACTATCGCTAACATCCAATTGGTGACCATCTATCAGAAGGACTCTGCTGTTTTTTTACAGGTGAAAAACCCTGCGGTACCTGTACCTTAGTATCTGTAGTAGACATTTCGGATATTATATGAAATATGATTTAAAGCATCAGAAGTGATTTGTCTTCCTCCAAAAATACAGCCAGTTCATTTCTACACAGTATGATCTACACTGCAGTAATGTGGCAAATATTATTAAAAATACAGTAAGTCATGTCCCTGGCCCTCTTTTCTACAGGCTCTTCATTTCTTCATTGGGTTAGGAGCCTTGGTGAGCCCACTGATTGCAGATCCTTTCCTCTCTGAGACGGGCTGTCAGAATCACACTGGGAATGCTACGCAGACCATTCATCATTTCAGGAACATGCTGAGAAACAGTCCGATTGCAGAGCACAACATAACTCCAAGCCACCTGCCCCATGAGGGAGCGGAAGAGGACTCTAATGTGCACTATGCATTCTGGATCATGGCACTTATCAATGTAAGACACCAGACAGATGTATGGTAGTAGATGAATAGCAGAGAGTTTTTTTGTTTTTTTTTTACAATCCGGTATAAAAACTGATATTTTATTTAATTGTTAAAACTGACAAAACTGAAGAGAGTAAATGGTATTTGTGCACCCGCAGCTGCCTGTGCCCATTGCAGTCCTGTTCCTGATGTATCGAGAGCAGCTGATCCCATGTTGCCCGAGCGGCACTCCTCATCTTCTGGATAAAGACGAACTAGCAATGGAAAACCAGCAGGCGGCCGAGGGAGCAGATGACGTGGAGCAGAAGGAGCATGAAGCTGGAGGTGAAGACATGGACGAATTGATTTTCATGCCCCTAAACAGACCCCTATCTTAAGATGAACAGTGCATACTTTTCCCTGTGGATTCTGTTTAAATGAAAAAAACAAATGCCAAATTGTTTGCTATGATCTGTCATTCATGACTATCCCTTACAGGCCATGGGGATATCTTTAGCTGCTGTCAGAATGATAACCTGCGTGGGCTGCCAGTATCCTTCTTTATGATTCATATCCTCGGTGGGATGGTGCTCTTCATGACCGATGGTATTGTGGTGAGTGAGGGGTGCGGATAAATAATATGATGTCGATCTCAGAAAACGTGTTCCACATAATATTTCCTGGATGCATACAAAATAAAATACTCAAAGTGAAACACATGAAAGAATCTGGCTTTTCCTTTCAGGGTGCATATGCCGGCTTTGTGTACACCTACGGCGTGTCATCACCCATATCACTGCCTCATAAGACTGCAGGTTACCTGGCCAGTATCTTTTGGGCAGCGATCACTGCCGGACGTCTATTGTCCATTCCGCTCTCGTACCGTTTCCAGCCTGTGAGACTGCTCATGTTCAACATAGTAAGGCCAATAAAACATTTGGAGTGCCACCCAATTATAGATGAGACATGCATGATGAAGCTTAAAGGTCAAACACTTGGTGATATCTGCACTGAACTGATGATACTCTCTTTTTGTATTTTTGCAGGCAGGTGCTATTGTTACTGTTTTGATGCTGCTTATTTTCTACACCAGCAGCATCTTTCTGTTTGTCGGGACCTGTTTATGTGGGCTTTTCCTCAGCAGCATATTCCCCTGTATGCTTGCCTATACCGAAGACATCCTTGATTATCAGGGTATAATCAAAAAGTCTTTATACCACAATAATAGTAATAATTGAATCAAAGCAAGGAGAGGAAATAAACCACCTAATTCTTTTTCCAGGATGTGCAACATCAGTCCTGGTGACAAGTGCAGGGATGGGAGAGATGGTAATGCAGGTTCTGGTTGGCTCAGTAAGTCTGATGATCATCTTCATTGTTATAGAAACAGACTGTGGAGAAATGGAGAAATAAGCTTATAAAGGCAAAGACTGTTCAGTAGTTTAATGTTGTTTCCTCATCCCCAGATTATTCAGACTCAAGGCAGCTATAGCTTCCTGCTGTGTGGAATGATAATCGCCTGCATCGGTTTTATCCTCTTCATCGGCCTCCTGCTGTTCCATCGAATGCACAGAAATTACCTCACAGGTACAGTATCAACCAACACCTGCTAACGCTGCTGTTGAAGGTTCATTTTCACTTATTTCATACTTACTATTCCCAACTCCCACTGCATCCCAACAGGAACGAAGAAAAAATCAGCCATGGTGGAGGAACCAACACCCGAGCAGAATGGATCTGCCAAAACGGAACAGAAAGTGGAGAACGAATGCAGCTGAGAGGGCCAGCAGCTGTGTTTTGTTCTTCACAGGCTGCTGTAAAGGATGAAGTATTACACAATCTGGCATCAAAGCCTTTAAATGTTTTCCTAAACCTTCCAAATTGAATGTTGTGTGGATGCATTTATCGTGCTCGAAATGACATGGTATTTGCAAAGTAAATAGTATGCTACATTAGAGGTTAGGGTCAAACTCTATGATATCTTTTCTTTGTTTTGTTTTCTTAATCACAGACATTTTTCATCAAATTGTAGATCGGTGTTCATTTTTATATTGCAACAAGGTATGAAATTTGCAATACAAGGATGATGATTATAATCGTGTGGAATTCTTGACGTGCATTGTTTTTATTTTGTCAATTGTACAATTGTAATACTTTGTTTTAATAGAGTTTTATCCATTTTTGCATCTTTTGGCATATGTGCATGAAAATATGCATACTGTAAAATATGTATATTACAACAATTGTACCTATACAATGAATATTGTGGGGCTTTGTTTATTTTCTACTCAACAAAATACATACAACACACCTGTTAGAATTCAGATGTTTATTGTCTTTGCTTTCAAATGAAATGCTCAGGAGGTCAGACTCGGGTTTTACACTGTTAAACATACAATGTGGAAGGAAGAACTCAGAGAAATTGGACCCTGAGAACTAAGAGCTAATGTAAAACAGAGTCATTCAGCCTTTGAAAAGGTAACCAGTCAATCTGTAACTTCAGTCTTAGGACCAGTTGCAACAAGAACAGGAGCTATCAAAGACGAGACCAGCTGCACAATGTTCAAAGTAGGTCTTGCCATCGCTGCAGTTGTAGAATTGGTTCTTGTTTGTTGGGTCAGGGTACATGCCGCTGGCCTTTCCAGCGCAGAACCCACTGTCCATGCCACTGGTGCCTGAGTCCCCACCAGAGGAGCTGCCTCCAGAGGAGCTGCCTCCAGAGGAGCTGCCTCCAGAGGAGCTGCCTCCACTGGAGCTTCCTCCAGAGCTGCCTCCAGGTGTTGTGCTCACTCCTGCAATTGGGGGAAGGAGAGTTGCAGGTGGGGCGCAGGCTGAAAAACATCACAAATAAATTATTAAACAGGATTTTTCTGACAAAACTTTGTAGATTTAACATTGATCATCAATGATAAAGGTATTAGAAGTCTTACAAGCTTGTTCCAGATTAAGGCCCTTTTTGAGAACATTAATCAGTGGGTATTTTCCCTGGTTACAGAAAGTGCCCAAGTAGTCATCCATGTCAATGGTCCACACCATGGCACCACCAAAGTTATTTTTCGTTAGCCAGTCAACCTACAGATGGCCAGAAGGGGGCGTCATAGAAATCAGTACAAATTGTCAGTAGACCTTGATGGAGTGTTTCTGATGAGAACAGCAGGACCCCACATACAGAAAAACAGGGATCAAACACAAAAATACACTCGCTCCTGTCACACTCTGCTAGGGTACAGAGGGAAAAGTTATATAATTCTTGACAGGTTCCCTAAACTGAAAAATATTTTTAGCTTAGAAGTAATTCACAACAGATTGGCCTGTCAAGTGGTAAAACAAGTGTCCTGTGCAGCTCTGTTACCTTGAGCTGGAAGCTCTTCATGTTGTCATAGCCCACCCACTGGTTTCCCTTGTAAGCATATGGCACATCCTGGGCTTGGTTCCAAACCTGAGTTGCTCCATCTTTCAAAAAGCCACAGATCTGACAATTCACAAAGCATTGCATTAATGACAGCCTAGGAGCTCACTCACTTATTAAAATACAGTCTGTACAACTATGATAAACCAACTGGCATGCCTATCAAGCAAACATACAGAAGAACATTAACTAACACCAAAGCACCACTGACATTTAAGCTTATTCTTTAATTGGTTATTACAATAATTAGAAAATGTACCTCAAAGTAAGCAAGTTCTCCAGCCTCTTGTGTGTACTTTCCTGGAGTTCCGGCACCAGCAATTGGTGCTCCAACACCATGGTCAGCAGGGTTCCTGAGAGTGAAAGTGTTGCCATATGTAGGGAAACCAACAATCAGCTTCTCAGCTGGGGCTCCCTGGCTCTTCCAGTAGTTCATGGCATAGTCCTGGAACAAAGGAATTTGAAATACACATGACTATGGAGCAAGAAAGCTTTTATGGATGTTTAGCAGGTGAAAAGAAACCACGGGTGTGTTCTTCAGACAAGCCTAATTTCGATCATTTGAAACTCTGTTCATGGAGAAGTTAAAGTACTCACCACATTGAAATAGATGAAGCCACCCTGATCCTCTGGGCCTCTGAACAGGGGACTGCATTCACCAGTCATGGGGTCCCAAGAGCCATGGAAGTCATATGTCATGACGTTGATCATATCCAGGGACCTGGATGTAGAAAACAAGACCAGAAGAGAATAACATCAACAAAGATTCATTTGTAATTTAGAGTAAAACGATGAAATTCAGAGTTGGTCTGTTCCAGTGTGACCCATTATTGCTGTGGATAAGGCATAACAAGCCACAAATACAGCTTCAAATGCTTACCGGCCAAGACTGGGAATCTGATAAGCAGACTCAATGGTGTCCTTTCCAGCCGACACAGCAGCAGACATCAGAAGACGAGCCTTGTTGCTCTGCTTGGCCTCATTCTCAAAGGCTGCTCTCATCTCCTGTTGAATGTCAACAGATATGAAATATTTAGTATAACTGAACTCCAGGATTCATAATCCATGATTCGTAACATGGTCAGCCTGTGAGTTGTTTCGCTTTTATGTATCTTTTATTCAGCGAGGCACAGTGGAAAAACCCATTGGGAATTTACTGTGGACCCAAAAATTCGAGCCAAGCTTGAACAGCTATATTTGCGATCAGGTAAGAAATTATTTAAACCATACTGAGAAAAAAAAGGCAGAGCAAACAAACCTCCAGAAAAACAGAGTAGTATTGCTTATCCTCAGGAGAGCCTCCTCGGTTGGCTGGATACTCCCAGTCAATGTCAAGCCCATCAAACTCATACTTCCTCAGGAATGAAATAGCTGAGTTGATGAAGGTTTGACGGTTTGTAGGGCTCAAAACCATTTGTGAAAAACTAATGTAGGAACAGAAATAAAAGTATTAAAACAGAAGACTTTCAATGTTTCAAGTGCCAAGGGCGCAGATGATTGTACGTTAACTCACCCTGTAGAGCCAAAGTTCCATCCACCAACAGACAGAAGAGTCTTCAGGTTGCCATTCCTGCCAAAGGAATCCAGCATTTTACAGTGCACTCACAACTACAAGCCAACTGTGCTTTACTGGTGAAACTCTGTTGTTCTTTAATACAAGAGAAACAATCATTATTCAATGACTCACTTATTCTTCAGGGCGTTGAACTGACTGTAAAGCTCCACATCATTCCACTCATAGGTGGCCAGCTGGTTGTTCTTTATGGTGGCGAATGCATACAGGAGATGGGTACACAGGCATGGGTCGATGTCATTGGGCATATAAATTGTTGGAGGTGGTCTGTACTGAGCCCAGTTTGTGAAGTAGCATGACAGGATGTAGGATGAGCCTTTGATTTAAAGGAAATCAGTTATTCCCAGACCAAAAATATGATGCAATGCAAAAGAAATAAACACATACAAACTATGTCCCATACATAAATTGCTTACCAAGCTGCGCGTGCAGCAGCAGGGCCAGAGCTGTAAAATCAAAAGTCACATGGTTATGTTTGAGCAAAAGAGAAATTCAGTGGAATAGGGGCTCACAACTCTAAACATGGGTGCAATGTACAAATCCTGAAAACGACAATAACCAGTAGACCATCTTCTTCACAAAGAGGGAAAAATGTTTCAAAATGCAGCAGTGACTGACTTACCCGACACAAACAGTACTTTGCCCATGACTACCTTGTACAAGGAGGTCATCTTACAGGCACAGTGACTTTTATACACACCTAACGTGCTCGGCAAAAAAACAGGCCATCTGCCAGAATGGTGTTTATTTTAAAAAGATTGTTTCTGTGATTATCAGATGGGCTCACTTAAGGTGTAATAAGTGATTACTTATCACGCTTTGAGGCATATACACCACAGACGGACTTTCTCCTTGTGTGAAGGACTCGTTTATACAAGTGAAGCATAATACAGAGCAAATACGAGGCAGAAAATATGTATAAGGATTGTTATAAAAAAAGTAAACACTCAAAGATTTGTCACACATATATTTGACCTCTTATGTCTCTTTTGCAAAAATTGTGATGAATATTTTAGCTTATATCTGAAAGACCTAAATTCATACCATTAAATCTTAACAAGAGAAAAAACAGATGTTTATATGTGATTTAACTAAAGTGAATGAATCTATGATATCTTATTAAGCATGCCTTTCATAATATTTCCTTCATTTGGTTTGGTCTGTTAAGCAGTGACATATAACATTAGAACTAACTCATCTCACACTCAACAACAGGCAAAATTGCCTTTGAAAAACTGTCTAGACTGCAGATATGTGATGATAAACATGTTTGACAACTCTAATCATGCTGAAAAGAGCATCGTGATATGTCATGAGGAGGGTTTTGCATTAAAATCAAAAGCATTCATATGGTAAATGGAGAGCTTATCTAATCATTTAGCTTCCATTATAACGCAGCCTATTTTATCTTTAACAGTTTATGTAATATTTAAAGAAAGATATGCTGGTGTCAGCGGAAAACGACGTGGCTGAGCCAAAGCCTCGAAGCAAAAGTAGTGCTATTTGCTTTTCCAACAAACCTGCTTTTCATGGTGTGTCTCTAAAATTAAAATCAAATGTCAAGTAAATGTCTGGTTGGGGACTGAAAGTGTGATGTTTCACTGATTTTCTTTATTAAAAGCATCAAATTTAAATCTTTTCCAAGGTCATTTCACAATCTCAGGAAGGTTCTTTCAGTATTTTAAACACAAATCAAAGACTGAACCGTCACGTATCTTAAATGTACTGACATGATTATATATCTGCTCAATTAAAAAAGAAAGTAATGCTGACTCTGCAACCTCTTTTAAGGCAGCCTGAATATTCACAAACTTAAAATGAGTTTCATAATATGTGGTAGAAGCAATTCAGTCCTTTTTCTATGCAACAATTATCAGATAAAACTATTCTATGTATGCGTTTAATAGGTTATAGATACCATAGTTATAAGAGAGATTCTTAAATTTATGCCTGTGGGTGTTGTAACCTTGTAACCTGCTGTAACCACCAGTGTGTGTGTCACTAACAGCAGTTCTGTTTTTTTCCTACATGGGTTGACCTTAAAGGGTGTCAGGAGTGCCATTAAACCAAACTCAGAGAATCCATTCATCTATACTATATATAAGTAAAAATAAAGAAATATACATTAAAGTTCACAGCTTTTGATAAAAAAGTAATGTTCTGAAATTAGGTCTATGAAATTCAGTGTGACATAACAATCTACCTAAATGTGAAATGTGTTATAATATCACCCCACCCCACAGTGTGCCATGAATTAAAGTAGATTCTTGTCTGCAGGACTGAATGGCACTTAAGAAAACACAAAAGTCAGATGCTGTGAATTTGATACGCACATGTAATATCGAATGCCGTGAAAAGCAATCTGAGCATAATCTTTCACCATAATGCACGGCATCAGTGACATCATTATTAAGCCATTAAAAATGTACAGTGGCGCAAAATGGCAAAGAATCAAATTAGATGAGCGAAAGCCTGCAGACGTACTCAGACAAATTCAATGGATGTGAGGCAATGGGGCAAATGATAATATTGTTTGCTCCACAGCAAATTATATCTCCAAACAAGATTCAGAAAATGTTTTATAAAGTGTGATTAGGCAGTGCTACATACTGCAGTGGAAAAGCAGGAAAGAAACCAAGGGATAGATAGATAGATAGATAGATAGATAGATAGATAGATAGATAGATAGATTTAGAAATAAATTTCCGTTCAGCAAAGGGAAGAGGAAGCGTGATGTAATACATAATTGTGAAAAAAATGCAAGCACTGCAACATGTTTGTGTGCTTCCTACGTGTAGTCTTAAGTCTCCAAGCTTTTCAATACACACACACACACACGCACGCACGCACACACACACAAAATAAGACTGATCCCAAGGTGACTGCTACTGCACCAAACGTGCCATGTCATCTGACAGTCTGGTCTTTAGTGCCATCTACTGTCTAATTTAAAATATTTAGCTTACATCTGCCACTCTACAGATGTAGAGAGGAAGAGACTGAGGGATGAAATACATGAGAAACATTCATGTGCAATACCAGACAATCTCAAACAAACCCTCGCACATCACATAGACATTAACATAGGAACCTGATTGCACAACAATACCACATAAGTATTAAGAGGAACCTATAAAGGTTGCGTGTTGTTGCTTCTGCTTTGTGTTATTTTCGGCATTTCTATCATGAGGACCTCAGGGACACTGCTTGGCTTCTTTAATGGTAATATGAACTTTTTCAGATATGCAGCTGTGTTTTGGCAGAGTAACTTGGAAAGAACGATTAACTTTTATCATTTTGAAACTGCCTTTGCATTTTGCAGCTCCATTTCTCTGTCTCCTCTGGCTAACAAAGCATGCTGTGGACTCAGTTGCGCTGTCAGCTCCGAAGGAGGTAACAGCAGCATATGGAGGATCCGTGACAGTCCCTTGTCAGTACAACCATCGGTTTAGAGATCACACAAAGTACTGGTGCAAAGGACAGATATATGAGCTGTGTACTATTGTGGTGAAAACACCCAAGAACCGGCCGAATAACAGAAGCTTCATTGCAGATGATAAGGAGGCAGGAGTCTTCACTGTAAAAATGACTTCTCTCAGAGAAGGTGATGAGAATATGTACTGGTGTGTTATTGCCAGATCTGGAAAGAATGTTTACAGTGGCGTCAGGCTGCGCATCTCCCACACAGGTATGATTCAGCTGGGTTACCCCTGACACTTCATCATGTTGTACAGTGCTACTGCATCATCCTGGTGTTCTTGCTTTGATGGCACTGATTTATGACTGACCCAGAAAGACAAAAGCTTTAATAACCGACTCTAAATCATCAGCCAAACTCAACTGAATACACATGATCATAATTTCTAGACAACATGGTTGATTATTTTGCTCATTTGTTGATGTTTAATGCAAAGTGTTCTTTTTTTACAGTAACAGCCACCACCATCACAACAACCAGTTCATCATCAGTGGCACAAGACCAAATATAGTGAGGACATATAGTAATTTTCACTTTATTGTTCAGTGACATTAACAGCAGTTAATATAAGTAAATAATCAACATAGTGTACGAACAATTAAAATATCAAATACTATACAAGTAAATCTAACTCAAGAAATGATTTGTTTGTTTTAACTAGTTGGTGGGTGACTCTACGTTGGATCCTCTTTATTTTAATGTTGTGTTGTTTAATATCAACACATATTGTTGAGTGGGGGATAAAGACTGCAAGGAAAATATGGCCACACCAACTACACTGTTGCTCATAAAGTTGGAATAATTTTTTTTTTTTTTACTCTTCTCATGAAATGATTGTGACAATGTGATTTATTCTTGATAGATAAAGTTATAAAGATAAAGATATATCTTCTCAAAACTCATCATTGCAACTGGTCAAAAGTGATTACTAATGTGTATAAATAGGAATAAAAAGAGGAATGTGTCTGAAAACAAAATTATTCCAATTTTATTTTTATAACAGTGTATTTACAAAATCAAACTTCAAACATTTATGACTCAGTCTGACAAAATCATTTTGAATCATGGGTGAATTATAAACACATTGATGCCGCAAAATCATTCCTCCACTGGAAACCCTATTAGCAAATGAATGAAAGTGAAAAATAAACCAAGTGAAAAAGTGGTTCCAGACTCTTTTTTTCTGAGCATTTAAATGATTAAAACCTCATTAATTTCAGTGCCAGGGCCTAAGATAACTTTGGGCTCAACTTTTGAATATCCAATCAGCTTAAAATTAGCACCTCTGGGGAACTGGGGCAAGGCTTTCATTTAATTTATTTCCAGATCTTATATGGACAGTCATAAAGGATGGTGTTCTTTTTGCTTTTAACCACCTGTTTCAAGGAGGTTTTGCAAGATTGGTCTGTGTTTTTCTTCAAGGATTTGAGAAACTAGCAGAATAAAAATCCCTTTGTAAATAAATGACGTCCCAAGTCTTGTTAAGTCCTCTTTAAAAAGACAAAACATGGACAGATAATGAAGTTAAATGGTGGTAATGTGCTGCCCCCTCTTTTTTTTGATAATCTAAGGAAAGATCACAGAGCTGGGATAGCTATAGGTGAGGTGCAGTGTTTCTCTCAGTAAGTGCAAACTGGTGACTTCCAGACACAATTAAAGTTAAATTATACTAAAATCCCCAGAAAATGTTATATATTATGTTCTATAAAAGAAGCAGTAGTGATTTGTATCCCTTGTCAAGCAAATTTCATTACCCCGCTGATTGTAGCTGAAAGAAGTTGGAAAATTGTGTTTGCCGCAGAACAGCATATATTAACGATTTATTAGCTACACCTGTACAATCTAATGCAATAACCCATATTAAATCTTATTTTTGTAAAGCATGTAATGTTCAGTTTGTGTGTGTCAGGGAGGTATTATAGCATTTAATGTAGTACTGGATTTCTTAGCAGGTTGCTGTTGATATTCTGCTACCTTATAATAGTGGACAAAACATTAAAGACACCTTTGAGGTCTTTTTCATGCCTGAAGTCTTGACTTGTCAAAGTGGGGAATGGCACAGATGTTACTACTAACACTTACAATAGATCTGTTATATTCAGTAAGCCATTAATGTTATTATTTACACCTGTGCATTTCCTGCTGTGATGGATCGCCAAAGATAAGGCCTATAGCAAAATAGCTGTCCTCAAAACATACTTGACTAGAGTGAAAAATAAACATTAATAAGCATTTTGAGAGTCAAATTGTGTTGTGTTCCACAAGTTCTTGTAGTTTTCTGCAGGTATTTAATACCAACAGAGCTTCATGCACTGGAAAGTGATGATACCCACATCAATTACTCAGTTTCTCTTGCCTGTCTCTATCAAATCCAAATCTATATTCCTGTTAAGATTCAGACTGGCCTTCTCCCTGTAGGTGAATATCAACAAAGCAGTTACACCATGCTGATTGCTTACAACATAACCCTAAGAAATAACTTAATGGTTATGGATGGAACTGAAACTTAATGGTGGTGCACAAACCAAACTCAAACACCTGTTTTATTGTTAATTTTATTGTTAAGCTGGCGCTGGGATCCCAATCATCCCACTCAACATGATCAGGTTATGAAGAATATTAAATAATTAATAATCCTGCATATTCTGATATAATTTTTACCTCACAAAAAAACCCTAAAACTGCACAAACATGGAGTCAAATACATATTTTAATTCTGCTGCAAACATCTCGTGGGCCAATTGAAGCCTTATGGTGGGACAGCTTTGGTCCATAAACCCATCTTTGGACTGGTCTACTCTTAATCATAAAATGTTACACAGGATAGTTTTTAAATTAAAACATGTCAGTTAGCTAAATAGTAATATAAAGAGACCCAATTTATCAGTATGATATTGCTGTATTGATCTAGTGTACTAAGATGTGCTGTTATGCCAAGTAGCTTATGCCATCTTTAATCATTGATTAGTGACTTGCTGTAGTTAGGACTTAATGTTCAAAGTAGTTAGGTTATGCCCCAGTTATCAATCAATGTCAGTTGCTTATTTAGTCACAAACTAACTGGGTTGGTTACCGAACCTCAAAAAATGATTTAACCCCGTTACCCTGGGCGAGGACTTACAACCAGATGGAGCAACCCTGTGACGATCCAGGTGGGAATGCAAGGCATGTGAGATTCAGGAGGTGATGTCACCTTTTCTGCAGCAGGAAACTGAGCCACGAATCTGCGTCAAAGCTACAATAATTACCAGAGAAAGTTACTTTTCAAAATAAAAGTACAAATCGCTGAAATGGAAGTATGGCCTATCCAAAAGACAATATCAAGAGCGTATGCCTTAAATTAATAATTGTATATATAATAATAGTATTCTGATACATATTATAGTGTCAATTACCTGTAAAATATAGATAATATGTAGCGTCAGGATTTGCATCGCATGCTAAATGTTTTACTTTGAAGGTCATATCCGGTTTACTCAGTCGCGCTTGACAGTCCTAGTGGAAGTCTGGACTTGGGAGCTCAGCTTATCACTGACTGTAGCAACTTACTGCTCGCTGGTGCCAACGCCCGGCGAAACAGACAGCTAACGCAAACTAGCGGAGATACGAGTTGGTACGTAACTCAAACCTTTTTCTGACATTTCTTTAGATGTTTGTTTATTGTCTCTTCTCGTCAGCTGCGACTCGGGTACAGCTACAAGCCAGCGTTAGTTCACAAGCTTACGTTAGCCGGCCGGTTGCTAAGCTTGCTAGCATTGTCCAGTGGTTGCTAGCTCTGCGTTAGCTTGGCTTTATAACCGATAGGTAGACCAAATTTTACTTACATTGCCGTTTGTTGAAGAAGCTGGAGTCTCATTATGTGTTTGACCCGTTATCATTTTAACAAATATTATAGTTAGCTAGGTAAACAAGTAATTAAGCAAGTTAGCAACGTTGTCGTTAGCTAACATTAGCTTGTCAGACAGCTGCGGTGACGGGGTGTGACACTAGTTAGTGTTAGGAAACGCAGACTTGCCCCCTTGTTTGATCAAAACTTTTAAAAGCGGTTGGACATTTAAATAGCCTAAACTCATTTTAAGATAACTGCGCATACAAGTTTAAATGTGCTAATGAGTTATCACCTCTCCTAACAGCCTGCGTTATTGCCAGCAGCACCAGAAAGCACAAAGATGCAGACTATCAAATGTGTGGTGGTGGGTGATGGAGCAGTGGGAAAAACCTGCCTATTGATTTCATACACCACCAACAAATTCCCCTCTGAATATGTACCAACAGTAAGTACGTTTGCAGTGTTTCGCAGAGAGATGCATGCTGACACAGACACATTTTGGTTTGATTAAAAAGTCCTCTTGAGCAGACTATGCAATTCATCCATTCATCTCTTGCAGGTTTTTGACAACTATGCAGTAACTGTAATGATCGGAGGTGAACCATACACCCTTGGTTTATTTGATACAGCAGGTGAGGTTATGTTTTACTCTCTGAATTCATTTGTATTCTTAATTGTATTAAGTTAAGCCATCAGTCCGTTTCAAGGTATGGTAATTTTTAATATGGTCTCTCTACAGGGCAGGAGGATTATGACCGGTTACGGCCACTAAGCTACCCACAGACAGATGTCTTCTTAGTCTGTTTCTCAGTTGTTTCGCCTTCCTCATTTGAGAATGTTAAAGAAAAGGTGGGTTCAAAGTGTTTACATGTCCTAACTACCTTAATTTAAACTTCCTACATGGCATATCCCATATAATAGTACTCTGCTTTGTGTCACTAAGTGTTTGGAGGGCTGTAAAGTAGTATAGCAAGGGGTCAAGTTGTATAGATCTACTGAAACTAAAGGAAATAAATTAATTAAGCACCACTTTAAAATTGTGTTATTTTCTGTATGGAAACTCATTGGAGTAGAACGTTTTAAATAGATTAACTGCATATAACGGTTCATCTGTTATACTTGATTTTAAGCCAAAGCTTGCAGGTTTTTTGTTATTGACTCTAAATGCAACACATTGTTCTGTTCAGTATTTTGCCTTTTTGTGCTGCTGCTGTTACAAAACACTGGAGGGCATTTTTAACAGAAAATCTTACAGGCTTCTGCGATCATTAGAGTTTGATGTACACTGTATTTCAAAAAGCCAGATTTACACAAATTATTAGTTACTTTTAATCACAGAGTTTCTTGGTCATAACCTTGTGATTCAGTTTTTTGATTTGCAAAACAAAACATGAATGTTGTAAATATGATTTGGTTGTGCTTGCTGATATGCAAAATTTTAGAATTTATTTCCAGAGTCATCTCAGAAATATCTGGCAAACTGTGGATCCTGTTTACTTAATTAGCCTCTAATCAGAGCAAGGTCTGTTCATGGAGGTTGGGCATTTAAAAATAATAATAATGATAATAACTTTAAGAGACATAATTAAATAGCATAAGAAAAACAAACAAATGAATAAATGAGACAGGGAATTAATAAATGATTTACACAAACACAGATTTACAGATTTACAATCACACACGTGTACACATAAATATATGTACACATTTACCAGCCAGTGACAAATTTATGTGAGTGTTTGTTTATTGTCTCTTCTCATGTGAATGGGTTTCCTTTGCTTTAGAAGTTTGTAACCATGACAACAAACGTCCCAGTTAACATTGTCACCTTATCCACCAGTATTCTCTTGCTTTAATTGTCAATAACATCACATTTTTAAAACAATTATGTTCCATCAGCAGAACTGACTCAATTGCATCACACCACATCTGAACTTTAGCATAATTTTAAACAAAGGTTTCTATCTTTTTTTATTTTCCAGTGGGTTCCTGAAATAACTCACCACTGTCCCAAGACCCCGTTCCTGTTGGTAGGCACTCAGATCGACTTGCGTGACGACCCCTCCACAGTGGAGAAGCTAGCTAAGAACAAACAGAAGCCAATCACCCCTGAGACAGCAGAAAAGCTTGCTCGCGACCTTAAGGCTGTCAAATATGTTGAGTGCTCAGCCCTAACACAGGTAAGATCTCCCGTAAAACAAGCTAGCCTTGTCTTTTGCTAACAGCGTTTGGCTAACTCCATCTAACTGTGTTGTGTGCCTGTCTTTCTCCCTTCTTTTCCTCTTTCTGTAGCGGGGACTGAAGAACGTATTTGATGAGGCTATCTTAGCCGCTTTAGAGCCCCCTGAAACTCAAAGAAAGAGAAAATGCTGTTTGTTCTGATGTCTTCTTGCATCTTGCTTTGCCTCTCGATCGTCTGCTGCTTACTCATTGTAAAGAGATGTCTTTCACTAAAATAACCACAACGCTCTTTTAAACTAAAAATTCGTGCCCATTAACTTTTTTTCCTTCTGTTCTTGTGCGCTTTCTTTTCAACTTGGCCTAATCACAATTACCCATGTTGCCTGATATAACAAGAGTGCCAATCTTTAATTCTTCTTCCTGTGTGCAAGTCAGTGTAACTGTACATAGCCGAGTTTGTTTTTAGAATTGACATTCTGTTATCACAGTATTGAGCTGTTCAGCATCAGTTGTACCCTACAAAGCATTTCTGCTATGTTCTGTCTTAGACAGTAATAACATGTTTTCTACTGCAGCATCAGAATTTTCCATAAGCTTTTGTCTTAACTCAGACAACTTGATCACGAGGAGTCTTGTATAATGTTATTTGAATAAAGGAAAATTTTGATCGCCCTGCTCCATTTCTACTCAGCTTTCTTTTGCAATTAGCTCCCTGAAGATGTTCATTTGTATTTGGAACACAGCCCTGTTTTGAATATTAATATTTTATTTCCACAGAAAGGATTAAAGAATGTGTTTGATGAGGCAATACTGGCTGCCCTGGAGCCTCCTGAACCTAAGAAAAGACGTAAATGTGTTCTGCTCTAAGTTTCGTCGCAGCCTTCTCCACACCAGTTTCCAAATGTAGGTTAACAGTACTGAAGAGGTTTGCTGCAGAAGCACATTCCAACATGGGTTGAGGTATCACGAAGTATCTGCCTTCTCACTGATTTAACCTAAATACATATTCAATGTGTTGAACGTGATTTTAAGATTGAGTAACATTTGAGGCTGTTTGTGATGATTTGATGCCTTTGGAAAGGTCTTACATGGTGTGAACACTGACTGTGTGAAACATATCAACAGACTGTAGGTGATGTTATTAAATCACATTTTACTTTGACCACATTACATTAAGAGTTCATGTTGCAGAAGTCTTATTATAAACGAACGGACTATGAAGTGATAGTTTAATAGAGCTACTGTTTTATCAACAAAGCATAAAACTGATTTTGATGGGTTAGTGAGATGCTGAAACTCTGAGTATGTTCTATGTTTGTTTTACTCCTCCGAGTTATTTCCTTTTAAAGTTTATTGCTTCTACTGTATGCTCAACCCTGGTGCACAAGGCTACATTTAGTTTACACTCGCATCATTCTTCCATTCCACTGTGATATAAATCCTGCCAAACATTTTTTTTTTAAAGAACGATACATTTGTCAAAAGGGTTAATAAAAGTCACTGCACTTTTACATAATTTCATGTTCAATGTCAACATAGCCTGCAGGCAGATCTGAGACATATTTGATCTAACATGACATTTCTAGGCTATGCTCCGCTCCACAGGAGTTCTAGTTTGCCAAAACAAGATCTGATAAATTGACACTTGTCAGAGATGCACAAAAGCTGATAAAGAATGGGAAATGTATGGAGCGTGAGTTCTAAATCCAATATTAGTACTCCATTGGAAGTCATGAATCACAAATGGCCACAGTCATTGAAAATACCTGCATACAAGGAGTTAGAGCACAACAATATTGCATTTACTTTTTGTGACCAGAAGGTGATACATGTCTTGAATGCTTATCTAAAGTTGCAATGGCTGAACTTTGTAGGAGCATTTCAGTCGATAACCCAAGGCTAATGAACTGTTTTGTAAACTGAACGTGCGTGCCGCCACACTGCAGCTTCTTAAAGTCGACGTAGCAGCACATTGTCATGCTTACACTCTTTGAGACCCTGTGAATATTTCTGAGTGACTGAACTAGCACTATTTGCATTTGTCTTTGATTATATCCATATCTGGATGATGAGCTTGAATTTGTAAATATAGTGAGAGTAACTCATAAGTTATTAACTGAACACAATGTGTGAATTACTGATATGAGATCTAAAAATGCCGAGACGACACTGAAATCAAATTAACGAGGAAAATGTTACAAGAAATAGTTTCTTAGAATCTGATCTTTATTCAAATTGACAAAGTTGTACTGTATCTTGCATCACGATAAACCAGTATTATGAATAAATCTAATTTCAACTACTACATACTGTTGTCTGACTCGATGGTGACAGAAATGAAGTTCAACTGTTTGTGCAACAAAAAGAAAGAACGGTTACATTACAGAGCAGCGCAAACAATATTTTCCATTTAAGATGGTTTGTCAAACATTAGTGCATTAGGGTGCCAGTTGCTTTTATTAACATTTTTTTACTGGAGTGATCAACTTTTTCTCGTTAAAAAAGCCACGTAGCAGGATGCTGTCAGAAATTACTTAATGGCACCCACGGATGATTTCATCGACTGTAACTTCATGTGTTGCGATCATCCCTTTTTTCAGTCGATGCCACTGAGAAGCAAACCAACCTCAGAGGCAAATAAAATGCAGGTTCTGACAGTTCCCATGAACAGTTGGCGAATGAAAGCACTTGATTTAATTCAAGCTCGAGTATACAGTAGGTATGTCTTCAAAGTGACAAAACGCCGTTTTCTCTGGGAAAATAATGGCTGCAATAGGTGCAATTTCAGGCAAAAGGCAAGAAGTAGGGGGTATAAGAATCCCAAAGCGCTATGTGTCCTTTGCTGGACATATCTCCACAGAGCTGTCGGTAACACGTATTCCATACCACCCTGCCCAGAACTGGGTGTCCTTGCCTCCGTGGGTGAAACGGATATATCTCACTCCTGGGCCATAGTTTTGGAACACATGGGTAATCTGAAAAATACATCCAGAGTCGTCATTGGGGTTTTACACCTCCTCTGAACTTCACTATATAAATTAATACAATTTTTGTTTTTTACCTGATTCCATTTCTGATCGTTCCACTGCTCGAAGTAAATCGGCTCAGGGGCAAATGTCTTGATAGGTTTCTTGTCTTCATTCAGCAACACCACATGGATGTTGTATTCACTGCCACAATCCCATCGCGGTGCATACCTAATAAAACAGAAGCACGAATGCAGAGATCAGCAGTTATCAATTAGTTTAATAAACGGGGCCAGTGTGTTATTCAGCATCGTGGACCAGATTACAGTGACAGGAAAGACATATTCCCGTTTCAATGTGTATTAATTAATCAGTTTAAGAGTTACATCAGCAGATGTTCATCCCAGTTTTGTAACAAATTACTCAAATGTGATGTGTTTTACATTTATTTAACCATTTTCTAAACACGTTAGTCCTATAGAGACTAAAGATCTGTTTTTCAAAGGAGATCTGGCCAAGACAGCAGCATTAAAGTTGCACATACAACAATAAACAACTGGAAGACATAGAAGATAAAACGTTTGTTCTGTGCTGCAGCATGAGAATAGTAAGTAGGTTTATTTTGAGTATAAAAATCATATACACAGTACAAAAAATAACAGCACTAACAACACTAACCTCTTTCATTTATAGCTGAATGTAAGTACAGTATATGGTCAAATAGACTAACCAGTATAATCTAGCTGTGTTATTTATATTCTGCATTTATTTGACTTCATTCCAGGTGAGTGAGCTGTTCAAATAGCAAGCAGCTCTTCATGTGAGGGCACTATTAGATGTCACAAGGACAGCTGTATTGGAATTTACATTATTTATATTGTAGATGATTAAAAATCATGTCAAAGACTGGATGTAAACTATCAAATGGAAGGATTTCATCAGGAGACCAGAAGGAGAATGTTTTTGTTATTTGCCTGCCAGCGCGCCAGAGGCTCATTTAGTTTTTGTTTTTTTTTATTTAAAAGATAGAATATTAAACATTTTTTTGAAAATGTAATGACCATTTTTACACCCATTGGCACCAGGGTGGATTTACCATTGCTGTATGACGTCTTGTTATAAGGAGATTCTCTTTACTTGGGGGTGTTTCTGGTGGTTATTGCTGTAATAGCTTGTAGGCACCTTGAAGGGTTCTTTTTAACATGTTAATATCAACACTCGTGTTCTGTGGTGCACCCTTTCCTGTTTTGATGGTCATGCCTATCAAGGAACCAGCAGGATGAGAAAGGGTCTGGCTGAAATCTACCAGCAGACATTGATCCATGAGGAGTGCAAACAGAACTGGCTACTAAGACCACAACCAGGCGCTGCCATCACATGGACATGAAAAAAGAAGTTACTAGCTGTAAGGCTTTCTAATTTATAATTTTAAAAAATAAGTTTATCAAATGATACTTCTTTCTAACTCATATACATGCAGTTGGCAGAGGAGGAAGGTAGGCGCTCAGATGTGGGCAGTGAGGAGCTAGGCGGATCCCCTACACCAGCAGGTTTGAGATTAGACCAAAGGCTCTAGAGCTGAGAGGTTTAGCCCTGGACCGGTACCTCAGTATAGAGGTGACTCAGGATCTATCAGTATGAAATCTGGAATAACTGCATGATGTGACGGTACTTCTTGCGTACTCTTCTCACCAATCAGATATTTTGATGTTTGGCTGGAAATGATCCATAAATGATGTGTTGTAACCCTCCCTCCTCAAGTCGATCATCTGTGACTTCCTGCACATTCTGCAGAAAAACAGGAAAGGTTTTAGCTCGTAACAGAAGCGTAGCATGTCATGCCTCCACCTGATGCTTTCTGGACCAGTGCTGGTGAACACTTACCTGTAAGAAGTCACAAAGTTTTTCTTGACTGTCATATTTGGATGTGCCAGCATAGGTTTCTCTATTTTCCAGTTATCACCACCATTCTCCAATATCTCCCAATTGTTCATGCCATCTGTAAACACAATGGAGGGTTAATGAGAGATTTTGCACCAACTTCTTGTTCCACAGGAAAATGACGACCTTAAACTTGACCCTGGAGTAAAGTTAGTTCTTTGGCTTCTCACGTTCTGCTCTTGGATTCTTGAGAAGGTTTCTTCTCTTCTTGCACAAGAAGTAAAACAACCTCCAGTCTTTGGGCGATTTAGAAGCATAGCGGAGGTGATATCCTTCTCTTCTGCATCTCTCTCTCCACAGAGATTCACTGTCCGCCACTTCTTTCCACTGATGGCAAACTAAGCGACCAACACAAACTACCTGATGAGCTGGAAGATGGAGGAAGATCTCCTCCAGGATCTCCAGAGGTAGAGGGAAAAACTTACAAGAACAGACAAGAACACAGGTAAGCCCAAACTCTGGATAATCAGTTTAGTATTCAAGCCCCGACTTTGGAGCAATGCCCACCACCGTTTACATAATCACAGCATCCAAACTAACCATAATCAGCATTTTGTCTCAGTTACACTAACAATTGAAACCAGAAGTTGTGGAAATAAGCTTTAATAATACATGAAGCTGAACACTGTTCTGTTGCTCTATGGGCGTCTTTTCTTTCTTTTTACTTTTTTCATTTTAAGTTGTGTTTTCTCTTCTAAAATGAAACTGAGCGCCTGAATCCTCTCCTCAATATATGACAGTCTAGCCTAACAGAAACCAAAACTGATTGTGCGCCATCAAATAAAGTCGTATTTTATGACAGCCAGGCTAGGGGGAAAAGTCCTCGATTTCAGATTTTGACAGTAAATGCAGACACGCATCTTATAGTGCGTGCATCCTACACACATGTTGAAAGTAAAGATGAAACTCCACAGTCGCTGCTCATTTCTCCTGGCAGCAGCCACGTGAAGCTCCCAGCATTTACTCTGAGATGGGACTCGTGTAAAACAAGTTACTTACGTCCTCCTTCGACTGCGAGGCGGACGGTAAAGACGCTGCTGGGGCTGAGCTCTGAGTTGCACCCATAGCTTTAGCTTTCCTCTTCATTCCCGGGACAAACCCAGCCTGGATACGTTTTTACAAACAATACAACTATAATGATTATTTATAATGTTCTCTAGGAGTGTTAGTTGGGAATACTTGTGCGCAATAACTTAACTAGCTACTATATATCTCGCCTTTGACCGGTTTTCCGACGACACACAACGCGGAAGTACGGCTCCTGTTAAAGACACTTAAAATGTAACGTGAAGTCAAATGTTAAATTGCCCCATAAATGTAACAAATGGCCACCGGGTCCTCTGGCGTGTCAGTCACTTTCGGTTTTACCTACTAATATTCAATCTCTACGTCATGCTTGGTCGCCAACATAATGCTCATGTCAGTCGTTCGCTAAGACTGCGCTTGTTATTTACCACAGGACACTCGAGATGGGCGTAAGTCGCGTGGGCGGAGCTAGACGCGAACGAGGCGCACGCACACACCGTTTCACACGAGCGACCGCGGCCGTTCGCGCACTCCACAAGAAGCGAGGGAGCTGAGGGACGTCAGTTTTGCTGCCGACTCCGCCAAACCTGCCCAGCGTCGGGCTACGCTGGAGATGTTTTGACAGCGTACCCTCTTACATCCGTCCTTAAGGAAAACTTCCGGTACACATCAGCCAATGAACTGAAGCTGCACATCAGCGAAAAAACGAATTTATTATATGGCTTTTTTTTTTTTTAGAGATTAAACATATAGAGTGTGGAGAGTATGGATTAAAATGCATTATAGTTCTATAATATATAAGTTTATATATAATATAAACTTTTTATTATTATTCCATTGACTGCAGTGGCACAATCAATGACCTGTGTCCTACTGATGTCTGTGGATCATTCAAGAAGTGAGGACGGTGCGAATCAGTTTAAACATTTATCGTTACAGGAATCGTGTGAAACCTTTTCACACACTTTCACGTCACTAAAAGGAGCTACAGCTTCAGATCAGAACTGAAGAAGCCTCTGTGATGAGAACTGAAACGTTTTTAGGGAACTTTGTACAACTCCGACTGATCTGGATTTACACCCTTTGGTTATTAGAAATGTAACTACTGTATGTTCAAGTAAAAATAACATCACTGAATAAAATGTGTGCAATGAAATCAAATAAGAGAGCAGGTTATGTTGCTGTCTTTGATTTTTATTCAGCGTGAAATCAAAGTTTTGCTGTATTTCACTTGCGGTAAAACACACAATCCAGTCTGATCCTGACCCTAACTTCAAATTCAGCATGTTGGTGACTGACACTGTTACATAAATACAGTTTATAAAATACTGGTTAGCATTTCAGAGCAGATACAGGACTGATCAATGCATCCATGAACAGATTTTATGCGTTACCACAAGAAAAATGACCATTAGTGCTGAAATAGTGCCAAAGAGTAGCGCCGCTCTGTTAAACGTTAAGAAATAAAGCCCTTTTCTAAACAGCCTAAACAGAACCTAGTTTCTGTACTTTGTTGTTGTGCAGATTCCTTCACTAAATAGGGTGTATTTCATATATGCACAGGTAGGCATATATCTATACTTTAGCACAGAGGAAACCTTCTTTTTACATGTCAAGTAACCGCAGACAAAAAAAAAGTGCAAATTCAGGCACAAGGCAGGAAGGAAGGCAGTCGACGAATCCCTAAACACTACGTATCCACGGCTGGACATATCTCAACGCAGCTTTCAGTCACACGTATTCCATACCACCCTGCCCAGAACTGTGTGTCCTTGCCACCGTGGGTGAAACGGATGTATCTCACTCCCGGGCCATAGTTTTGGAACACATGGGTCATCTGAAAACACACATCCAGAGTTATCGTCAGGATTTGTAGCTCCTCCAAACTCCCTCGTCATAATAAATGACTTGTGCTCTTCATACCTGATTCCATTTCTCCTCATCCCACTGCTGAAAGTAAACAATATCTGGAGCGAACGTCTGCACAGGCCTCTTTCTGCTATCCAGCAGCTCTACGCATATCTCATACTCACTGCCACAGTCTGTTCTGGGTGAATACCTAATCCATGAGACACACAATCAACCTTCAGGGGCTAAGTTTAAGTAAGCTAGGTAAAGGTTTACATTACTCTAGTGTTTGTTAAGTATAATAAGAAGGATAGCAAACATATTCATGTCTAATCACTTAACAATATACACAATGCACTTGTAAATACAGTCAATCTGTATAATTATAGGTATTATTTTGGGAATTTGACCACTGTTTCTATGAGCAAACTGATTTCTGACATCTGATAACAGGGTGATATTGCCACAGTGAAGCACAAAAGCATCAGCAGTGAAATGATCATACAGGTTGTAAACAAACAAACAATTTATCTGTAATGTGATTTTAAAATAAAGTAATACAATAAGAAATGCTTGCACCTGTTATATCAGTTAAAATATTTGTAATTCTAAAGCTGAAACAGGGTGCCAGACATTATATTAACAAGAGACATTATATAAGTTTGACCAGATGAGGGTAAAAACTGTATAATTAGCTGATTAATGTATTTCTTTTTCCCCATTATATTTAATGATGATGCTACAATTCAAAATCCCAGCAGTCAGCTTAGAAGGTTCAGTGTCACGCTTGTTAGAAATGATGGTCACCACGTCTCAAGAAGCAATAAACTGAACTTATCCTTTAGTCAACAAGAATCACTCAGAGTTTTATTACTTTATGTGTATTTTTCTTACCAATCAGATATTCTGATGTCTGGCTGGTAGTGGTCCATGAATGATGCACTATATCCTTCCTTCTTCAAATCAATCACCTGTGACTTCCTGCACAAGCTGAGGGGCGGCAAACGTTGCAGCTACTACATGATATGAATCATATAAAATGAATGCTGTGTGGTTTCTGGATGTGTCTCGGTGAAAACTCACCTAAAAGAGGTGACAAAGTTTTTCTGGACTGTCTCAACCGGATGTGGCACTCTGACTCCCTCTATTGCCCATCTGTGACCACCATTCTCTAGAATCTTCCAGCCATTCAGGTTTTCTATAAAAACACACAGGAGGGTTCTGAGAGATAACATGTTGCAGTATTAAATTGTATTATAGTATAATATTAATAGCCTTCATGTCAACAAAGGTGGCTTCTTACGCTCTGCTCTAGGATTCTTTAGCAGGTTTCTTCTCTTCTTGCACAAGAAGTAAAACAACCTTGAGTCTTTGGGTGTTTTAGAAGCATCGCGGAGGTGATATCCTTCTCTTCTGCACCTCTCTCTCCACACAGATTCACGGTCTGCCACTTCTTTCCACTGATGGCAAACTAAACGACAAATGCGGACCAACTGATCAGCAGGAAGATTCAGGAAGATCTCCTCCAGGATCTCCTCCGGGATCTCCACAGGACCAAGGAAAAAACAGACAAGAACAAATAGGAAACAGGTAACTTTAGCTTTGGATTATCAGATTTAAAACAGAACTGAAGAAAGTTATGAAAACATTATGTGAGACAGTTTACTGGGCTGAATGTATTGCTCTGTGGCTTCTATATGGGCATGTATCTAATTCATGTATCCAGGTTAGCTCAAATAACGTCAAAGTTCATCATCAAACAGCCAACAGAGAGTCACACTGGCAAATCGTATAGTGAAGGCAAACAGTGTGCAGCGTGTACAGTATTTGTGTGTCTGAACCGTCTTACTGTGTAATCAAGTGTAAGACTACAGTGCGGTCACATTTCACTGAATTGAGCTTTTAGACAAAGTGACTGTGGACTGAGAAAGGGCTGGACGAGTTCTGTGAAATTTGCATTGCCGTGCGCATTTGCATTGTACAAATTGTTACTGCATAGCAGTTTGATTTGGCCCACCAGGTGTTTCTCACATGAAACAATAAAATTAAATTTAAAAACAATATAATATAAATAGCTGTTTATGCTGTGCTGTCTTTGTTTGTATTTTTTGAGCACACAGAGTGACACATGGTGAAGCCAGTCAATTTTGACCTGCGGACCACTGGTTTATTTTTCGTTGTGGCTCTGAAGGGGAAAGATATTGACAAGATAGTGACATATGCACACTTGCATCTATAGAGTCTGAGAAATTGCACAGCCAATCTAAACACAATATGCAAATACAAGAACACGCTGTAATATTTGTTTTATGCATTTTTCTGTCTATATTATCTCTGACTTTTTATCTCTCTCTCTATATATGTGTGTGTGTGTGTGTATATTTTTGTTTGTTATTTTCCTATGTCATTTACAGTTCCTGGTCAAGTGGTTGTTCACACTTTTTAATATTTAGATCTCACTGAGTGCCCAAACTGACAGCTGTATGTGCCTGTAATCCGCAGACACAGGGCTGGCCCTGACCAATTTGGTGCCCTGGGCAAGATCTGAACTGGCCCCCCTTTGCATTGCAGCCAATTTCCCAATGAACTGCGCCAATTTGTCTACACATAAAATGAAATGGAAATACAATGCGATTATTGACGGATATTTCATTAACAAAGCTTATTCACACAATTGTTTTGGCGCATGCAAACATCTGTTATATTTTCTATTTCTTGCTAAACGCACGTGTTATTAATAAGGGTTTGTCAGCACCTGGTTCCCTGTCACCTCAATGTCTGTGCGGCTGCAGGGCAGCGACGCAGCAGCGGCGCTGTGGCGCGGCGCTGTCCGCTGTGCTGATGACTACAGCGACTAGACTAGCCTTAATTAACACCATAAACAAAAACAAAGACTCAGAGGGACATATCTGTTGGGTGTTCTCCCTCGCTCTCCGTTTATTCAAAGTGTTGGTTCGTCTGGAGATGGTTGTCTGCACTGTCGCCAACTTACTATCCCCCCAAGTTGCAGCTGGTGGTGAGGAGGGGGCGCGCGCAGAGTGGGGCCGCCCAGGGCATGGGACAAGTCAGAAAACAGGTTCTTTTACTATTATTTGCTTTGTGTAATTTTATTGTTTATGGGGTTTGCTATATTTCTGTATTATAGCATTATTACGCCACTTTTGTTAAAAAAAATTATAAAAATAAATAAATATCTGTACACATTTGAGCGCCCCTGTGGATGGATGGCGCCCCTAGCATTTGCCTATACTGCCGGCTCCTCGCAGACACACGCAGTCCTCTACAGACTTCAACATGTACAACAGTTGCATGTTGCACAGCTGAGCGCTTCACACCCACCGTTGAGAGCGGCGATGAAGGTAACATCACCGGAGCTGGGGTCGTTCTCCGCTTCGGAGCCCTGCACTGGTCCACGTCGCGGCCGTGAGTTTCATCCATGGAGGCAGCTGCCCTCTTCATGCCCGGGGCAAGAGGCGACTCAGCGAGGCAACACAGCCCAAGATCAAATAACTTGGCACAATATATGTTTAGCGCTGACGTTGGAGTAAAGACAGTAGCGATAAAGTTACATAAAAAACTAACTGCTACGGATGCTGCATCTCATTTTGAGTTTATAAGAGCAGCTGGTTGGGGAAATAACACAAGTTACTTTCGCCTTTGGCTACTTCCTTCTTCTGTCGGTTGACCAAGTATGCGCTCGCTATATACTCCGGGGCGTCCGGGATGAACTAAAGAGGCGCAGGCGGAGTTAAGTACTGAAATGCGGTTGTGGCGGATATTTTAACATTGAGTACATACAAAGTGGCATCTCATCGCAGTGCTGTCCTATTGTTTCTCGTTAAATGTCAAGTAGACTCGATCCAGCGGTGAAAGAAGTGTTCAGATGTTATGTTGAAGCAGCAACAACTGCACAAAAATGCTCTGTTACCGCTTAAAACGATGCATTCAAATGATTCTTTAATTAAAAGGACGAGCAAAGTTAAACTACTGGTTATGTAGAATGGCCCCTTTCCAAATCATGTTTATTACATTATTGGAATATAATTTGTAAAAGAATAATGTGTACATCGCTTTAATGTTGCAGGTGGTAACTGGAGAAGATATAGCGGGCTAGTTAAATCTGCAATCATACTTTATCATACTATTTGTAATGCAAATCTGCAAATTTCTAGAAATTAAAGCTATAAAACAGGTTAAACTTTGTGCAGTAAAAAGTACAATATTTCCCTCTGAAATTTAGTGGACTGGAAGTATAAAGTAACATAAAATAGAAATACTGAAGAATACAAGAACCTCAAATTTAAACTTTACTAGGCCTATAATATGCGAGTAAATGCAATCACTTAGGTTGCACCACTGTGTACACCATTATCACAATGACAATGAGGGTCTTCAGTGTAATGACTTCCTGGTCAATATGGTCCCCAAACAAGACTGTTTAATTCCTCATATTATCTGGTTTGATAATTGATTCCTGTTGTCCTGGAAAACTCTAAAGGCTGCCATAATGATCTGACAAAGGCTGCAATTGATTAACTTGCAAATAATGTCTCTTTGACCAGTCAGCTGACTAGAAATCAAAGTGCAGGGAGGCTTCTTCACAGTAGCAAACACAAAACATGCACAGTATGCACAAGTTTGTGTTCAGGCTGATATGTCTTTTATTTACACTATTTGATTTCACCATGTGAAGATACAACAGGCCAAGGTGCATACACAGCTGCAAGATGAAACTATAACTATCCTTGTTGAATTATTTCAATTTCAATCATGCATTATCATGCATAAATGTATTTTACCCCTGAATTTTTACCCCCTTATCCTCTTTAAACATTATTTAGTTCTTTTGATCATCCGGTTTGGTGAATAAACCATACTGTTTAGCTAACCTGGGCAACATAGTGATAAAAAGAGATTTGCCTGATGAAGAAACTGCCAAACTCCATTTGAAAAATCATACATTGTTAAGATGCTGTTTTGGTGTTTCAGGGAATATTCAGTCATTACGTCCTCCCTCTTTGAACAACCCCCTCGTTATGACTCTTAGAAAGGCAGAATTGTGTTTTTCACAGGGTGTGAAACAGTCGTTGGTCTTGTGGTGCTTTCAGTTAATCCACTTCTTTCTATTTATAGCACGCTAACTGGCAAACGAATGGAGGGAGGGAAGCTTCATGAACATCTCACCCAGATCAAGACGAGGATCATGGGGAGAGAAGACTCGCAGTACGACGGACCAAACACAGTTTGTCTGACAGAGACGGATTGCGGGATAAATTTCAAATGACAGTGATAAACTCTCCTTTCGAAATCCTCCAATCACAACTTTCCATATGCAGTTTTCCCACGATGAACCGAATTTGAGGCAGCGCAGTCTAACGTCCGTCGCTGGTGCATATTCCTTTCTTTCCGCTTTATTAGCTCCTCTTTGTGTGGCTGTTTTTAATACTCTCCACCACATTCATATTCAAATTCAGACATTTCCTCCTGAATCACCCACACCAGCAATTAAGGCCCGTTCAGCATTAATTGCGTTGGGTTAAACCAAACAATCAAACACATTTCTTTTTATAAGTACTACAAAAAAAACCAAAAAAAACCAAAATGGTTACGCAACATCAGAGAGACTGGTTTTAATTATATGGCAAATAAACAGAGGTGCATTCATGTCTCCATCATAGGCACTGCAGTTTGTGTACGAGACAGTACATAGATCATAAATTATAAGTCATACCAAAAATAAATGGATACCAAGGAGGCTAGAGGATGGTAGCCATTGATATTGGTGTCACATTAGAATTTTTAAGCAGGCCACAACCCTGTCCGTGGATACTGAATTATCATCAGTCCAGTCTGTGATGCTTCCACTCCGCTCTGCATATTTAAATGAATACAAAGACAAAAAGGTAAATGCACGATTTCTGAGCAACAAGGACAGCCGATCCATGTCGTATCTAAAACAGGTTTATCCATCTTCTGTCAGACGGCTTACAGTCGAGTCTTTTTGGTCAGCGGATGAGCTCCTATGTGTCCGCGTCGATCCTGTGAGCTGCGCGGTGGAAAACAAGAACAAAGAAGTGAGAAATAACGCCGCTGGAAGCCAGGTAATATAGCTCAGTGGATTTTAGGAGACATTCTCCGAGTGGAGGTAAAATATTGTAAGATATGTTGCATCAAACCCGTCTACAAAGGCTGTGGGTTCAAGTAAATTCCCCCTGCTGTCAGTAACATCTGAAACGGGGGCAGGTTAGACAGTTCAAGAGAGCGTGTGATCCACCAAATCGTTAAACTCACACTGAAGCAGCTATGAATGAGACTTCAGCGTGTGTTTAACTGAAACTGAACTGAAACGATCCCCGCAGAGTCACAGCGCTGCACGCTACGTGGGGCTTACATTGCTTTGGTATCCTGAGTGGTTCTGTGTCTCCTGACAGGACTTGATGCATGACTCCGCGGAACTGATACAGCACCTTCAGGCTCTTCTCCTCCCCCACGCAGGGGTCGTAGAAGCCGGGGAGTCCTGACTGGAAAGACAACATGAGGTCACGCGCCAGCAGCAGACTGAGCGGCCAGTAAGTTAAGGATATCACCGTGCTTACCTTTGTGGCCTCAGTGAGGATGAGTTTAGAGTCTTTGACCAGACACTGCAGTGGCACAGTCACATCAATGACCTTTGCCCTCTCGTGTTTTCTACTATTGTCTGTCACAAACTTGCCGTACCAGGCGTTGAGGATGATGAGACCTGGTTAAACAAGGCAGCGTCAGGGATAGTGTGAATCACTCGGTAGTAAAATGCGTTTGTTAGTACATTTTTCATGTGCAAATTAGTCTCCAAAGTGAATAAGTCGGTTCGATTTGAGAGTAGATTTCAGGAATGAAAGGGTTACAGATGACATGCGTGCAGATTTTCCGAATAAAGCAATATCAGACATCTCCTCTGTCGCTGTAGTATAATTCGTGCCTTGCGTTGCAGCAGTTCTAGCCACATGTTTTATGACAGAACCAGTGTAATTTTTGACACTTGTTTGTTAAAACCAATTTGCAAGTATACAACAAAAAGACAGCGCAATTAATTTTAATTGCGAGCTGCATAAACAATGCGGGAACCATTTCACAGACTGCGGCGCAACGAATAAAGAAGAGCAGGCCGCGTGTCTGTCATTACGCACGCACGCGCACACACGCTGCTATTAACTGTTACTTTACAAGTGCAAAGTCTAGGGGACCTCCGATGATACTAAAAATCAAAGCAACCTCTACAGTGACAGGTGTCATAAGCCAATTATCACTTGACAAACTCCCCCCCCGGTGAAAATTACACTGTCTGCCGAGGGCTTTTTGTCAGTGTACTTATCAAACGCAAACTAAAAAGCGCCAATTATCACTGGTTGAAACAGAAGCTGGAGGGTCATTAAAAAAATCAACTGAACTCCATTTCCCCTGACAATTTTAACCCTGTTTGAAAAGCTACCCCCTGACTCACACCAGACACTATCCACAAAGTAAGCCTCCTAATGTGACAATAGACGGGGAGGCACACACGTTGGTTTAAGGTGTGCAGATTTCAGTGGATTGCTCAAGATGATAAATAAACTTGTGCGCTCTGCTTTAGTTTGATGCGCAAACTGTTAGAGAGTTTAAGGGCGGTGAAAGTCTCGCTTCATGAAAGCGGGCACTCAGGAATTACACACTTAACATTCAAACAGGCATCGATGCGTTCCGCCGAAAGTGCGTGTATTTCAAAAGTGAACGCGAGAGAGTCGAATCGTTTCACAACCTGCTTAAAAAACATTATGCCGGGGCTAAGCTCGGCCCCCTGAAATATTACTGATCTTACCCATTCTAGACTCCTCAGCTTCAATAATCCTGCGCACAGACTCCTGCATGAGCAAGACCTTTAGAGATGAAAAGACAGACACAAACAATGAGATTTCACATCATATGGATTATACTAATGAATTTCATTAAGACTTTGCATCTTATCTAATCCCATCTCAGCCCCCTTCCCCCGACTGGCGCCGCGCTTGTAATATTTCTTGACAGTCACCTGCGATACCTGCATCTCTTATCTTACGCTGAACCGCCATGTCGGATTGGCAGCGCAGCCGCATATAAGCCTGTAAAATACTCACGGCAGACTCTGCCTCCTGTTTCTTCTTGGCGATATTAGAGGCCGAGGTCTCCCGCTGCTTCTCCAAGTCTCTGTTGAGTTCAAAGATAAATGGAGGAATAAAATGAGCTCATAAAATCCGGCCGTAATAATACATGCGGCGCTTCTTCCAATAACATTTCTTGCATGAAACAACCAGAGTTAAAGTGAAGGTTTCTTACTGTTCCTTCTGGGCCTGCACGTAGGGCCGAATAATAAGCTGCTGGATGGCGAGGTAGAAAACCAGTGGTCCGACTGTGGCGTAAAACACAGCGCTGGGCAGCAGCTGGTCAGTCAGATGAATGGGGAAGAAATACGTCTGGCTGGCTCTGTTTAGTCTGGAAATAGGAAGTAGGTTTTGTCATTTATATCTGAATGGCTATTAGTATTACAATTAAACGTGCAGGGATTACTGATGAATGTAGGACACAGTGAAAATATGTCCCATACTCTGGGGGAGACAGGACAGCGGACTGTGTGCCGATTAGTCCTCCGATGTAAGAGACTGTGTTGTGTGATCCGTGCCTATAGTACCGCCATAAACGCTCAAGCTTTTAATCTCATATCCCAGCGCGGACTAGCGTCTCAATGAATCTGATTCAGCGTCTGTCTACGCGCTCAGAGATGCACCCTGAGCGACGCAGACGCAGCTTCTCAAAAATGAATACAACCGACTGATGGTGGTGTCGCGTCTTGAGTCCCGCGGGACCGTCCGCGGCGCCGTGAGGAGAAACCAGCGTCGAACGGAAAAACCGGAGCAAAGCGGAGCACTCACTTGATCTTGAGGGAGACACCCTGGGGCACTCCCACGCTGACGGTGGCCCCCAGGACACTGTGTCGACTGATCTTCCTCTCGGCGCCGTACTCCACCACAGTCCCGAAGAAACCTGATCTGCAACACAAAGACAAAGTCACCACGGCTCTGCACGCAGCCACAGTTTGCTTGATTTCAAGCTGTCAGTTCTTGTAACAAATGCTACTAAGGATGCATACATAAATGGATGGAAATGTAAGTGAGTGCACAAACAGACTGAGGCTGCAAATGTAATTAACAGGAATGTCTGATTAGATTTTCCAAAAAAGACACATTACACTATGACAACATACTTTACTGAGCCCTTAATCTTCGTCTGGTCGTCATCCTGGAACTTGTGCTGGTAGCTCATCATCACAAAAGTGTGAGGAATGCCAAGCTGCAGAGGAAAACAAAAGGAATGATTTTGCCGCCCCCCTGACTATAAACTGTCGATTTAACATTGGAGTTATTTAACATATCTGCTGGCTGCTCACCTGCATCGCAAAGGTGAAATGGCTGCTCTTGGTGTCCCTGACTATGCTGGTGTTCATAGAGGACTGGATCCCCCAGCGCCACTGCAGATAGCCCATAGTGTTTTTGTCTAGGTGACGCGCCAGCACTGTGGTGAGGCCAGGCCGCACGCCTCGGGATGAAAACTGGAGCCCGCACTGTGCAGTCACAAAGCTGAGGGAGCAGAGAGGAAGAGAATTATGTTACTGAGCTGTTCGGTACCACGTTTCGGTCTCTTTGTTTTTACGATCGCTTGCATTTCAGCACGTACAATCGAGGCGTCAAGTTTCGGAATATCTTCATGCCAAAGAGAGGCCCGTGGGTGTCTCCAGCACCAAGCTCTACCTGTGTGGAGAGAGCATTTACATTTTTTTAAATGTCAGCGCATGTGGTGCCACAAGTGAGTCAGTGGCTCTGTGGTGCCCAGTGACAATGCAGCATACCTCTCCCCACCCCTTGGCTGAGGTGACTCTTCTCAAGGCCAAGTTAATGGTGCCGCCTCCGTTTCCGTTGTGGGTTGACAGGGAGCCAGACAAAACGGCCGTGTCTCTTGTGGTGAGAGGAGCCTGCGGCGGCACACGTGAAACTCTTTTGATAACATCTAGACGCAAAAAACTTTCGTAACAAGCACCACAAATTTAACAGTGGCCATAAATATTTCAATCTAAATCTAATATTGTGGTGCGTCGCTTAAAACCCGCGCAACATCTGGAGCAACTTGTTACCTCTATGGATTGTGATATGTGCATCTTGTTGATTTCCACATGTGGCACCCCTCCTCCAACCATATCCTCGTAGTCCTCCTCATAACGGTCAAAGAGGTCCGTGGCATCAATGCCCACACTAATCGTTCCCTGCAAATAACAGTTTCAGGGATTAATACTGTGTTGATTAATGATGCATGTAATAAGCACATGATGCCTAATTACTCGCTGTGTTACAGTCAGTTAAATGCGAGGCTGGTTATCCTCCCGTGCACATACCTTTGGGTTGGTCCTTTGCTGAAGCCTTCTCTCCTCTCGCTCCTTCTGGAGACGCTCGTACTCTTCTCGAATCTCTGCAGGGGTTCTTTTTCTTTCCACCACCTGGAGTAAGAAGATATGACTTGAATGCAAAGCAGACGGCGGATTGGCTGCGTCGCAGGCTGCAGATAATGAATAACTGCGGAGGAACATTTTTGCCAGAAAAGTCCCTGATGTTCTTCCTGCAAAAAATATATTCAAGTGCTATATTTTGTATTGTAGATCAATGGTTTTAGCGAACACCGATAAAGCCAAACAAGAAATGTTTCACAGAGGTTAAAGGGGAGGTTTTCCTACGGCACAGGAAAGTCTTACGGTAAGAATGCAGGCTTGATTTCATGAGACCGCAATGGCAAAACTATCACACTGTCCAGCACTGTTCAACTGTGCTTTCTTCCATGAGTAAGCTATTCTCAAGTAAAGATCCAAAAGGTTGACCAATACAGGGAGCAACTTTAATGCAGGTCATTTGTTTGGATGCTATTCTGTCGATGTCCTGTTGGAAGAGATAAGATACAGGCATTTTTTAAACATTATCAATTCAAAGAGTAAAATTTATATCACATTTGTTCAACATGGGGCGAAGGTTGCACAGTCAAAATATAAATTTGACTTCTCCAAAGCACACCGTTCCATCCAAACTGTACCTGGCTTGAAAAAGCAGCCGTCGATTGGTGCAAGTACAAAACATACTACCCTGAAAAGCCTGACGAAGATAGCCGGAAACATTCGGTGAGGTAAATAAAGCATGGCGCACTGAATCTGTGTGACACGTTTTCATTTTGGTCTGCGCCTTGCTCTGTGTGTGTTCTCAGAATAATAAACTCATACTGCATACACATAATAAATAAAAACAAAATGTTTGTTCCATGTCATCTGGATATGTTTGTAATTTACTAACAGCATTAGTTAAAATGTGTTAAGTAAGCCTGACATTAGTGGCTGAGAAATTCAGAACTCAGGTACTCTGCCTATATTATATATACACATCAGCAGTTCTTCATTGTATGTTTTGGGTTCAAGTCTGTTTATTAAACACACACAAAAATAAACACAGTGGTCATTGTATGTGACTACGTGTTGTAGCTCGTTTACAGTCACTGATGGACTCACCTCCCATCCCTCAACATCAAGCCCTCGCTTGCCATAGATATCATAGATAGCTCGTGCCTGTGGGTCACTAAGGACTGGAAAGACAAGAAGCCATCACAGTTTATGTTGGAGTGAGAGTCGAGTCAACATCAAAAACTTGACTACACGGCGTGATCACAGCTTTTTCTTACCTTCATAAGCTTCATGCACGAGGTTAAAAAGCTGTTCTGCTTGACGCTTGAGCTCAGGGTCCCGGTGTTTGTCTGGGTGATACAGCATGCATAATCGCCTGTATGCTGCCTTCAGCTCCTCCTGTGTTGCCTGAAGCACAACATTGAAATGGAAAAACTTTCAAAGCGAATACTTGCAGGGGAACTCAATCGACAGCATACAAAACACAGAGCGTGAAGTAGCCACAGCTAAACTCCCCCGAAACCCATTTTAATTCACTGATCATCCACTTTATTAACCTTTTTCAGATGCCATGCAGGGTGTAGATCGTCTGTGACAAAACAGTCTGAACAGAAGCTCCCTACTCTATAATTCAGATTATAGTTATTGTCCTGAGATAGATCGCAGTGCAAAAAGCATTGCCACCAAGCACCATAGCTAAAAGTAGAAAAATCGCATTCATGCAGGCTACAATCTGTTGCTAAACCAACTAGTTTAACTTTATTGATGTTGACTAGACCAGCACGACTCATTTTGTATTTTGCTGCGATCATACAATAGGATAAACATGTACTAAAATTTGCTATGTAAACATTTCCTTTCCCTGTATTCTAGCTGCAGACATGCTCGCCCACTTGAATACAAGCCAGTTATAAGAACAGTTAAACTGCAGCATGTTAGGTCACTCTGGAGAGCAGACGGTACCTTTGCAACAAGTTCACATTACTTTGAAGTCACATGCATGTTACGCTGATACACCCCGCTTTACAGACAAAACGCCCTGATCAACTGACATTAGTTTAATCTGATCGACAGAAGGCGTTTCGTGATGAAGCCCTGAAGTTAAAGTTGGAGCGTTATCTGGCTAGCACTGTCCACAGTCAAACATGTCATTTTGAAACTGAAAATAACTGCACTTTTGTTAACTTTAGCCCCCAGATCGCAGCGGTTACACGGGCTGATCTGGTTTACTCAATCCACCGACAACTCCACGTGATTAAAGTCGTAACGCCGCAACCTGTTGTGTGTCTTGTAAAGTATCCAGCCGAGGAGTCACAGCACAGACACCAATGTCGAGGGTCACAAGCTAGCTAACTAGCTAACGTTGCATGCGATTATATGAGAAACCGTTGGATATCACGCGCACAAAGTTTATAGAATAACTTCTACAGGAAACCGCACAAACATCTGCTCGGATCACGACGGCATACTGTACCTCTCTTCTGACATTCAGCAGGGAGTAATAGTCATCATTCAGGATCTCATCATCGTCCAAGGCAGACGCCATGTTTACTCCCGGTCATCTCTTCTTCGTGGCCTTTACGTCGCTCATAGACTTCTCCGCGCGCTCTGTCGCCCCCTTGTGTTGAGGATGAACTACAACCCAGGCAATCGCATTCACAAGACTTGATCATATTGTCTTTGGCGTTTGCTTTTCGTCTAGAAGTTTAAAACTGTATAAATAAGTCGATTTTCAGCAGTAAAAACGCCCCAATCTCGACCCCAGCGTCAATCTGTACGCATCTTGCACGTTAAATTGAATATCGCTGGACTCTCCAACATTCAGACACCGGGTTTGAGAGCCACTCCTGTCTGGGCTTATTTAGAGAAGATCAGGTACTCACCTGAGAGTAAATCCAACACTTCCTTCAAGATCCGAGACCCCTTTTTAAGTTTACCTTGCCAAGACTTACTGTTCACCAGTTGTTTCCCAAAAATTTAATGCAAAATACTTTGTTTCTCCGTACCGTTTTTAATTTAAAATCACAATCACAAGTACTATTATCATCATTTTTATTTCATTATGCAGTCTAAATACTCAGCGCTGTCCGTTTGTGTGCGCTCAGTTTGGCTCTCGGCGTCTCTGCACGTGTTTGTATCTATACAACTGAACGGCTATGTAATGATCTAGGTCTGCAGACTTACTTTAAACATTTTACAATAATTACACTTAGTTACTGACGATTTTACGAGGAATGGTGCAAAAATAGGCGAATGTTTCCAAGGTATCGTTGACTGTCTTTCACGCTCTGATCGCAATGATCGTTTTCATTTCAAACATATAAATAGAATATTTTTATTTACGTTTGCGTTGTTTAGCATTGCATTGCATTGTTTTGCAAACCAAAAAAAACCTTGATTTTACATTTAGAAAAAAACATTTATTTGAATATTTTGTGAAATTCTCGATGCAATAAAGTGAATATTCAAGAAAGGCACGTGTCTGCATAATTCTTACAGGATCATTTCTGCAAGGACGAACAATCGAGGCAAAGGGTAAAGAAAATCCTTTCACCACGTTAGGGCTTTCATTAGCTCATTGTTAGCTGCTTTCTTTGCAATAATAACAACAAGCCGTTAACTGCACACGGTGCACGAGCTGCAGGCTGCAGAGGAGCTGTCCTTTCAGCACCACCACTTCAAACTGCATTTCAGCAGCGACGGCCACCAGCCCTGTTAATATAAGATGAAAGCTGTCCTTAAGTGCCGTGTTTGACGCGAGTGCCAAAAGCAAAGTCTATTAAGCACAATGATCTGTAATTAGATTGCCTGTAGTCAGTTAGCGTGGCCATACTATTGTCAAGCCTATGTAACTGCGCCATAATGATGGAAGTTGAAAACCTTGACAGCACAGTGGGCAGCATTAAAGTAACTGTGTTGGCAGTGGGCTTCAGATCTGCACATCACACTGACCCCGCCACTACCTGACAGGACTGTTTAGATGGACTCCACCACCAGCCCCCAGTGGGCACGAAAGAGTTTGGATCTCCATCTCCTAGAAATCCCCGCAGCCTTCAGTGTCGAGGTGCAACTATTTTAAGTCAGTTAGACATGTCTACAAGGGAAGAAAACTAGCCCACAGTCTTTCAAATGTAAACTGACATCTGGACACTTGATTGATAGACTGTGCGGACTGTTACTACTGTTTGAGATGTCTCAAATTGTTTGTTTGAGACACCCAGGGCTCCTTGGCAACTGCAACTGATGTCGAGCGGATTAAATATAGTAAAATTAACAGTAAACGTTAAGAAAACATTGTCATTGTCACAACATTGTCACAACATGACGCTTAACGGCTGTTATTGGATGATTATACAAAAATGACTTGTCTCCTGGTATCTTGTTATCACTGAAAAGGGTAATTCTTAAGTTTAGATCAGCAGACTTATCTAGCTATAAAAGCTCAATAGATGCCATTAAACAGATCACAGTCCAACATTTCAACGCACTAAAAACTGCGTTTTTCGTCACCAGCGTTTGACATTGTTTATCGCGTGTTCAACAACTTCAGTGGGACGGCTCGGAGACAAACGTTTAATATTCGTAATCTAATCAGTTTTAACTAAGGATAAAACATGTAGCCTCACCTACTCAGAACTGACATTCTCTCGTTTCTCATTTTGTGTAATAGCACGTCACCATCTTTTAACAAAAGCGTCATGCCAGACCTGCAGCGCCTCTGAGCTGTTTTAAATTCACTGTAAAAAAAAAAAAAACAAAAAAAAAAAAACACGGCTGGCGGTGTCAAGGTGAGGGGAGATGTGTTTTTCATCCCGGAGCCTCTCTGTCAGTCACCGCCTCACAGCCAATGGTAAGTTCGCCTCGGCCGGACCGACTCGCCGCTTGCTCCTCCAGTCCCTCCTCGTGCTGTCCTCGCCGTGCACGCGCGTGGTACCCACGGTCGTGAGGAGGAGGAGGATGTTGCGCGTGAAGGGGAAATGGCTGCCGAAAACAAGCCGGAAGGTAAGAGAAATATAATGGGATTAATTTACTAGTATGACCGCTGTGTGATTTTAGAACAGTTGCAACTCCGCGCGGAGATGACACACGCGCGAGGACAAGTGGAGAAATTTTCGGTAGAAAACGGCTCCGCTGTTTTCCTCCGAATAGGCAGCTCAAACGTGGAGACATCACCTAGCCAGCTAATATTAGCTTGCATTCTAGCCAGCTACTATTCCCATCGTAGCCCACATTTAAAGCACGCCACGGGGGCAAATAGTCAGCGTGGATAAAGTGGCGCGTTTGCCGTTTATTTTGCTCACGGTTCTTGTCAAACGACGAACAATTCAAGTTGTTAACAACAAGGCTAAGTTAATGACAACATGTCATTGGCATCGACTAACTTCTTCCCTTAATACCCAGCTTTAAAAAAGCGGCGTGGTTGTGTTAGTTTATCTGTCAATACGGCTCTCTCCTGCAGCCGCTATTTGCAGCTTGTTCCGAGAGCGTTGTAATAATCATTGGGGCATCTTTTCCAAAATGTATTAGTCTAGTTTTTTCGTTTATTTTTCCGTGTTGGAGAGGGTCGTACAGTTCCCCCTTGAAGCGCGAGGATTTTCTTTGGCATTCAGCGATCAGTGTTCGCGAGTCAGAAGTGATGTATTTTCTTTTTTTTTTTTTTCTTTCTAAATGAGCGAATATCATGTTTTCCAAATGGCAATTACACGACTTGGCCTATATTTGGTTTGAGACGCGGGCATCAAAACGTTACAATGCCCGCTCGACTTGCAGTGCCCTATCGCACTTGAAATGAAATGCCATCACACCAGAGGAAACAGGGAGGATGGAGAGTAGGATTTCCAGCAGCCTGCCCATTAAACTACTTTACACATAAGACAAAATGATGACTTTTTCCTTCACTCTCTGCTTATTTCATACGGCTCACTAACTTAAAATGAAATCTATTAGACTCACTTATATTCTGTTTAGTGGGGGTATTTTACTGCAAAACATATGCATAAGAGATCTGTTCTCATTCAGATAGGCCCATGCATTTTTTTTTTTTTGGGGGGGGAGTAATTAAACAACGCATGAATGAAAATAAACATAAGATGCTATACATCACCTGTAAAGGGACTAGTTTTTATACTCAGATGGCAGATTTCTGCTGTTGGGAGCATCTGAACAAGACTGGAATGAGTTACGTATTTACAATCTCCATATCATCTCATGTAATTTGACATTCTCAGATGATCCAAAACCTAAAGCAACATAAAACTGTACTTCATGTAATCTCATTGGAAAAAAAAAGAACTTGAGCTTGTTAACCTCACGTGCGTGTTAAATTGTACAGCTAATGTTAATTCTCTTTGCCCTGCCATACTTTTAAATGTTTAACTTTAGTCTTTTGATGAGCTGTGGTGAATAGACTGATAGGTCATTAATGCATGATGTTATTGCTATTCCCTTAAACTTGTGGTGCTCTTATATATTTTTATTTATATCACCCCTCGGGGTGGAGCAAAAGAGTCACTCTAGACTTTAAAATTGGCTGCATAATTTGAGAGAGAGAGAGAGAGAGAGAGAGAGAGAGAGAGGGAAGAAAGATGTCTTCTTAAATCGCCAGGTCCAGCTGTTTCTGAGCTGCACCGTATTGTAGCAGGCTTGGAAACTGAAAAGACCTCTGTTAGAGTTTGGTGTCAGTAACCTCAAACATGAATTCTTTTTGATGTAGAATTACTTTAATGTTTCAAATGAGTGTAAACAAATTGCTTCTGTCCATGTGAGGGGAAAAGATAAAAGACTGGGAATTCAGTTGTTTGGATGTCAGTGTGCCAACCACTAAGCCGACTCCCACCAGGGGGTGGTATTGAGCTACAGAAGCGCCGTTACTATATGAGGGATCTGTCTGTGCCTATGACAAAAAATGAAGACATCTGGTTTTATGATAGTAATGACTTCACTGTGGTGTATAGTCGTAATGTATTCATCGACATAGCTGAACTTAACAAATAGGCTCCAGTTGTTAATCTCAGTGCCTCTCCAACACATGGAGCTCTCTCTGAAAACCCTGACTTGAAAGTCCCATTGCTGAGCAGGTTAAGTTATTTTCAGTGTTCCTGTGAGGCCGGTCAGTGGAAAAAGGAGGAGGAGGAGCAAGGGGAGCATAGAAAGACAGAGTGCTTCATACCGTCACATAAACGCGATGTCGTCTCATGCAAAACCTGGACCTTAAAGCTTTTACACAGAGCTGTCATGCTGGATCTTTACTCCTGCACCCAGTTTCTCCTTAGTTTTGGCTGTTCATTAACGTCGAACACGCTTTTTTAATGTACATCGCTATTACAGTTTTTACACGGCACGTCCCTGGATGTTGGGTAGCCACTGAGAGAGCTGAACAGTGTTTCCTTAACCTTTTGTCCTTGTGGTATGCGGGCAGTGCTGATCTCTCTTAGTTGTTTGGCAGGTCTTATGATGGCCCATAACAACTGAGGGTTACATCTTGTGTTAAACCCAGGGGCCATGACCCAGTCTCACTCAGTGGTGTAATGTTTACATCCTGGGGTATTTCTCTCCAGCCTAACTGATTGTCAGGGCCCTTGGGGGTATTTTTTTTCTTCACACTCATAAAAAGCACTGTGGGTCCGTTACTTTAAGTACAAGGCCTGGAGGGCACTGAAAAGACAGGCTTGATACGTCTTATGCTGAGACTGCTCTGGATGAAACTGTAGCCAGTGGTCTTATGAATCTACCAGAGCAGATAGTCGACAAAGTATTGCTGTGCAAGAGTCAAAATGTAAGAAATGAAATAAGTACTTCATAACAATACAACCTACAGTTCTTAACTCCTTTGCAATATCATGATTTACCAGAAAAGGAAACACAGTGTTAAATCTTTTTGTTGATCCAGCAGAACAATGTAGACGTCAATCACGTTCATTTAGAATAAGGCTAAGGCAGTGCTAATTCTGCAGGGCTAGTTTACCATCACCACATAAAACTCACACAGGTGTGTTGAATAAACCACATAAATCTAATCCAGTTTGAACATTGGCGACAAAAGAAACAACGAACAAAGGTTGCTCTCCTAAATGTAGCGAATTAGGCCCGCAGCCTCAGCTGTGCAGGAAGCAATATTTCTCTTTTATTTTCAAGCGGGTGCAGTATAAGAAGTTTCATGATGTTATCATTTCACTCAAAGTTCAGGGTGAAGCGGCAGCAAAACATCAAGTAAGCACGCAGTCAGCCATTAACTTACAAAAGTGCTTGTGCAGCAATGGTATAAATATTTCTCCGCTGTTTTGTAAAGAAGGATGAATTTAACCTCCTCGCGATGTCGGACGACTTGCTCTCCCAGTTTTGTGTTGAATCAGGCGCTACATCTTTTTTTTTTTTTTCCCCCCCCAGCCTTTTAATTGAATCAGCGAGGTGTGGATGGATGGGACCCAGGTCCGGTCTGTGGTTGCTGAGACGTATCATTCCTAATGCCTGCCTGTAATAGACCTTTACTGACTGCTTTGCACGGCCTCCACTGATTGATTGTATTGATTCATCCAGTTTACCGCTGATACAATAGGGAGTGTTATTGACCCGTATCAAACCAGGCCAGAGCCACAGTGACCCTTACTACTGTCAGATCTTCTTATAGGCGCACAAATGTTCAATCAGTATAAAACTTCACTGTGTTAAATGACAATAGACAAATTCATTGTGATTCATTTACAATTTTATTATTATTACTATCAGCATCATATTTTTGACCAACAGCTCTTGTGTGTTTTAAATGTGTTTCAATATACTGTCTAGCCTCTGTTGATATTGCTTGCATGGGGAGTTTGCTCAGTTATCACAGGCTGGGAGTTTGCTTCTTTTCCTCGATTTTCTCTACTTTTCTCTTTGCCTCCTGAAGGACTGAAGAAAGTTCGTAATCCGGATCGAATGTACAGATCAGCAGTGTGTTATGCTGGCCACGGTCCACCTAAGAGTATCAGTGATGACACAGAGACGAACAGTAAGAGTCAGTTATTAATACTGCATTGCCGCTCCAAGAGGCCACTAGCTGGCCAATCTATTATTCATTCATTGATTCATTTATTTACTTCTTGATTTCATCCGTCCCCATGCCCCCTCCTTCTTTTATTCTCCTTCAACACAACACCTCCTCCGGCTGCTCTGTTGATTGAAGTGTCTGCTTTACGGGATCACGCTGTCAATAGCTGAAGTGTTGTCGTTAACTAAGAGTGATTGTTTCAGGTTGAGGCCAGGGGATCAGGACCCGAGCAGACCCTCAGAGAGAAAGCTTACATTTTGAGCCATCAATTATGGCCCCTGCACTTGGCCTTTTCTGTGCTTTTCTTAAACCTGCATTTGATGAAAGTGGGAAAAAAAACCCTAATTTAACAATGTGACTTTAAAATCTTGCAAAATTAAATTGTGCATGACAAAAATATTTATGCACTGCCAAAAAAAATATTGCATCCTATGATTTTATTTTTTTTTTTTACTTCAAATGGATTAATATTTGCCTTTTGCTTCCCTCTCATTACATTTATGCTCTGCGAGAACTGTAGACTAGGGGCAAAGAACAAAGACAGCACAACATCATAGCTGAGGTTTTTATGACTTGTAAAAACCAGCTTCTGTGGGAATTGCTTCAGCGCGCTCACAAGTCTGTGTACAAGTGCTATTTTCTGTCACAACCAAAACAAATCAGTCAGAAATATAGGCCAAAGTCTTGATTTTATTTGTGGGTGATTTTCCCTTCGTTCCTCTTTAGAAAATGTGGCTGAATCTTCGCCTCTGTCTTTACCCATTGAAAAAACTGTCCTCTGTAAAGCAGATTGTTTCTCAGCAGAAAGGGGCCCCTTCATTGTTAATAAAAACACCAGTCTCTTCACTGCTGGAAGACTCTGTTGATCTAGACTAGAGACTAGGGTAATTAAGTGTGCTCATGTATTGTCATCTCTAAATAGAGAGTCTGAAATCACCCCCAACCCCTCGTTAGACTCCTCACTCGGTTTCTGTCACTAGGAGAGCTCCGTGCACCAAATCTTTTTGGTATTTTGTTGAAAGAGAATGTTTTGAGAGATTTAATGGCAGGGGACTGCTTGTGCAGATCTATGAAACAGGGATGCAGACTGTAACAGGGACTTTGTTGATAGACTTTTGCGTTACCCCCTCATGTGTGACAGCTGTGACTGACAATATGTTTTACCACTCTTGCTATTTTCCCTCATGTTATTGCGTGGTATTACAGTATCCTGTACCCATGTCAGACACCCTGCTTAATGCATTCAGCCTGCAGGTTTTTTTTTTTTCCCTTGTGCCTCACCAGGACACTGTGTAGCTGAATACAGCAGCTCAAACTGAGCAGGTAAACCATTGATCTGAGTAATCGTCTGAGTAATTGTGGGAGTAGTTATGACACAGAAAGAAGGGCTTTGTTTGTGTGCATGTGTAAGCAAAAGGGAGAAAGTAAAAGAGTACAGGAGCAAGAGAGAGAGAGAGGGAGAGAGGGAGAGAGAGAGACCTCACCTCTGCTCTCCTTGAGATGGGATTTTTATGGATGGGTGAGCTTGGTGAGGGCTGAGAACACATAAAGAGTCATTTTCAGTTTGTTGCAGGCAGTTAACCGTGTGTGCATGTTTGTTGAACTTCCAGTAATAGGCCTAGACTTTTTTTTTTTCAGCTGTTTGACTTTTTGACAGTCTTCCCTTATTATGTTATATTACATTATGTTATTATAACAACACGGAGCCCCGGTGCATCCTGGGTAGAGCCATTTAGGGAATGAATTCTACAACCCTGCACGTGTAGCATATAGTGCGGTCATGCTACAACTACCAAACGAAGATGTCCAGTGAGACTTAGTGTTATTCAAATGTTCTTTTTATCTTTCCCAATGGGAGTGAAAAAAACCCAAAACAACACCTTTTGCATCTTCTGCAACAGCTGTTGTGTGCGTTGCAGGTCAAACGCTCACCCCAGACACGATCGCTAGAAGGCATGCAATGTTCTTTTTTGTTGTAGTTTCATTGTAACATAGCAACGCCCCAGTGAAGTTCACTAAGACTTTTTTTGCTTGTGGGCGGTTAGTAATTTCACTGTATGTGAGAGTGTTATCGAACAGGTTATAGGCCACGTGATAAAGATAATTGGTTTCCCAGTCCTACACCAACACGTGGCTTTTTTAAGTCTACATACTCCTCTCCATGTCCCCATCAAGAGGGCATCAGGCTATGGGGAGACCAGACCCTGGACTGTGGGCCAATCATTGTTATTACTGCCAGGGAAATTTGACACTGCTTATATTGCCCTGTGTTGTAGTAAAGCTCAGCTCAGGATCTCCCACATGCAGCCGGCTGTAGACCTTGGTCTAATCATCTGCTCTGTTCACGAGTAGCCAAGTGCTTCCCGGTCTTCCTTATAGATACAGTGTATAATCTGTAATATAGACATTTAAGATCGGTGCAAATTAAATAGTATCTAGCAGCATTTTATGGCATTTTGTTCTTGAAATTAGTGACAGAGGTACGTGAGAAAATCTAATTTCTTTGCAGAGCTTCTTTTTTTGTTTTTCATGTTTAAAACTATATTGAGTCAGTTACATATAGGAGGTTAATTTTTTTTAATATTGTGATTTCCTAAAAAAAAAACCCCAAAACCTGTAAGTCTTGACATTTGGCTTCAAATGATTGGAGACGTTAGCAAGAATTTGGGGGATTAGCTGAATCACAGGAAAGTGTCCTAATCTGAAGGCTCCAGGGGCAATATCCCATTACTGTAAATACCATCGCAACAGTCTCCTGCTGGTTATACCCCTTCTTCACCTTTACTCCTTCGTCTTTCACGCCTCACAACCAGATTGATCGCTTTTAATTGACAGCATGTCATCAGTTGACCACTGCACCTTGGCTGTCTGGCTTCATCTCTGCTTCACAGTGGATTGTCTAGATTTTTTTTTTTCTTTATCTGCCAACATCTTGTAACTGCTTCCACCACGTGAACCTGTCACTGCACCTTTGCCTGTTGGTTAGTGGGACTGGTGTGACATATTTCCCCCTATAGAGCTGGACATTATACAAATGCACGTCACATGCAGCTGTGCATTGTTAAATTTAGGTGCTTGTTATATTACTCATCATCTCCGTGCATCTCACTGGCTTTATTTCACATCCCCTTTAAAGAAACTGCATGCTGGAGAAACTGTTTCTTTCAAATCCCCTGCTAGAGATGCAAGTGCAATGATTTAAATAATAAGTGATGTTATACTGTTTCTGTTCCTCTTACTGTGGCTGCATAAATGTAGGAGTGTTATTCTGTCCATAAAACGCAGGGATTAAGTGATCAAAATGCCTGTTGCGTCTTCAAAAGTAAGCTTTTGGAACAAGCACCATTGTTAGTTGTAGGGGGTTTAACAAATGAGTGCGCATCAGCAGGTGAAACAATGTGGCTTCTTTTATCTGTAAAAGGACTCAGAGCTGGCAAGTAAACTGAGTTCCCTTCATTAGAAATATAGTCACCATATTGGGAAAAATGCAGACAATTACTTCATGATGTGAAAGTGATGCACTCGTGACCATCGTTAGGGCAGAACTTTAAAAGGATTGCTTTTTAATTTTCACAATACGTTTTGTTAGCTACATGCACTATTATTCACCACAATTAATAACTTGTTGCTTGGCCTCGGTTTATGTAGATGAAGGAGAATGTTTTTTTTTTTTAATTTCTCACCCCTGTTGATGAAATATCTCTGAGCTAAGCTCATTTGGCTAATTTTGGAGCTAAACTCTTCGGGGCATTTTTGGTCCAGCCCAGTGGATGGCTGTCATCCAAGCTAATGATAACAGACACTGCCATAGGCCTAATTCAGTTTCACAGCACTTCTTACTGGATAGAGATGAGAGCCAAGTGTTTATCCACGGGACTGGTTGTTCCTCTGTGATTCAGGTATAGCTACAAAGGAACAGATACTGTTACATCGTTCTTCACATCCTTAAGCCATATTAGCCACTGAACTGTTGTGGAAAATGCTTGCATTCAAACTGTTACTTTGGATATGCACCGCCAGCAGCGATTTGTTGAATGATCTATAGCCAAAACATTAGCTTGCAATTTCTCCACAATGTGGGCACAGATTAAAAAGAAAAACTGTCACTCCCAGAGCGCTCTGAGACAGAGACGGAAGAGAGAGGGTTTTGCGTTCAGGGCTCGGATATTGATTAAAGATTTGTTTTTGTCAGCCTTTCCAGTCTCATGACCCTCGCTCTCGTCTCTAGGGTGGGGCTAGAGCAAGCTAGCATGACAGATACCCTTAAATTCGGCCCAAGTGTTTGCTTAGCAGCCGGGATCAGTGATAATCCAAACATCAGCACACAGAAATATATATCTTTATACCCATTCGACAGAGGGTGATGTGAATTATGAAGGGGCATGCACAGGCTGCCTCTGTTCAGCACACAAATGACCAGTGATGGCAACATGAAAGCTGCAGACCTGTAGCCTCTGTCTTGAACAGAGCTCCTCTCCCTGTTTAGCCTTTTGTATGTGAGCTCGCTCATCAAGACCTAGAATGTAATTGGCTCCAGCGTGCCAGCTCAGCTCAGCACATCCTCTCATGTAACAAGCTCTGGTATCAGCCTGTCTTGCACTTTAGTATTTTACAACCAAATAGTAGTTTTCTATGTATCCCTTTCTTGGCTAATGTACAAGCAGTCATTAAGCCGTGCTGTTTAGACTCCAAAATAAATATTAAACCTTATGGGGGAGTCCACGGGAAATGCAAAGAGGTGCAGTTCCTTTCAGGCTTTGATGAGCTTCTGGTTAAAGGAGAAAAAAAAAAGCTACATTTACATTTTCAAAGCCAAGTTTTTCAGGGTAATTTGTTGTTTATGCACTGATCAAATCAGACAATTTGATTAGGAGGAGCTTGTCTATATTCTGTAAACCTACTCCAGATCTGGCCTGTCGGTTGGTTTCAGCTGATGCACAAACTACAATTTATGTGGATTCCTATGCCACAGTGGACAGATCTTTAATTAGTAAGAGATACTTTGTTGGGGCGCTCGCAGTTCCTCCTGCACATCTGTGGAAATGCCCAGTGGAGGGAACAGAAGACATAGAGCTGAAATATTATTGGTGTGGATAAATAGCAGCTAAAAGAATGAATCCGTTTAGAGTTATGAAAGAGTAACACTGAAAAGCAACCTGAGCACTCAGCAACGGCTATGTTGAGTTCACCTTTGTGCGCTTCGAGAGCCTTGTGAGAAACGGTTTCGTACGAAAACAAGGCCCCTCACAAGTTAGACAAGGACTCCCAGATTAGGGAAGGCCGACGCTGAACGTCTAAAAAATAAAGAGCCACATCTAAAACACATGGTTTATTTAACAGCGCAGAGCACAGTTTGAAGCATGACAACAGCTACCCTGTTCTTCAAAGAAATACAGTCATCCATGTCTAAGATAAACCTTGAGCACAGTGGCCCTCTGTATAATCTGATGTTAATGTGCTGTTAAAGGGACTGGACTGCGTATAGACCATGTGTATGTGAACAGGCTGGTCTTTACTTTTATCTTCGACGTAGTTTACTGTTAAATTAGCAGTGGAAATTAACATCCACGCCAGCTTGTTTTGAATAAATAATGATTCTGTCAAAGCAAAATGATGTCAAGTAAAAGCACTAAGTGTTTTGTCCTTTTCACTCGTGGTGCTGCGAACACCAGGGCAGCATTTCAGCCAATAGCTGGCTTAATTTAGATATTGTAAAACTACATAGTAAAGGTGTATTGCTAAAATGCAGATATCTTAATAAACATTTTATGGCTTGGATCAGTAGCTCTGTACTGTCATTATATTAAATATTTGGTTCCAAATCCTTTGCACTCAGGGACTGTCTGAAATCCATAGACATCAACAAACACTTGGCGTGTTCCCTGGTGATGCTCTGCCAGGCCTGTACTGCAGCCATATTCATTTCTTGCTTGTTTTGGGGGCTTTTTGCCTTCAGTCTGGTCTTCGGCAAGTGAAACACATGCTCACTTGGATTGAGGTCGGGTGACTGACTTGGCGAGTCAACGACATTCTACGGTTTGTCCATGAAAACAACTTAACTTGCCGTGCCTGCGGTATTGTCCTGCGGTAGCGTCTTATAAATGGGAGACCGTGAGTGAAAAAAAAAGGCAAAATACAAAATGTAAACACCATTGCACTGAGAGTCAGCACATTAAAACTGACATCTTTGTTTCATATTAAATCCAACAGGCTAGAGTTTGACTACTTGATTTTAAAATATATGTGTTACAACAGTTGATTTTCAATCTGTGAGTGAGTCACAGAGTTTTGGAGTGAGAGGTGTGAGGCAGGGACAGGTACATGTTGTTGTCATCCCAGATACGAATCCCAGGTTGCGACGCTTGGAGACAAAATCTGAGTTATAACTTAGTCGTATGTGAACGCAGAGGCATACATTGTGCTTGGATTTGGATTGGCTTTCACTTTTCACCAAAATGCATCGTACAAAAGTCCATAAATTTGCTTAAAAACCAGAAAAAACATTTGTGCTAGCATCAAACAATAGTTGTTTGCACAAACAGGAATGACTTGCAGATACTATGACTTTTAATGGTACCAGCTGACCAAAATGTAAACAGATACAGGCTAAAAAAGTTGGAAAGTTGCAGCCCAAGGCTTATTAATTGACTCCATACCTTCTGTTCGCACCACCCATCGAACTGTAATTCCAGCTATAACTCCAACTATAACAGCTTTTATTGGTCCAGTAAGATTATGTGGCTAATAAAAATGTAAACAATTCTACTATGCAAATATAAGAAAATAAAAGATTTAACTTTAGAGTATAAAATCTGACACGTTTTTAAATATACATTTACAGCAGAATATGTCCAATGGAAATTATTCCACAATGTCACAACTGTCTGCCGTAAATATAACAGCTGAATATATATTGGGCACTTATAAGAATCTCTTCATAACAGAGTTGCGTGTTTTCACATTCAGTATGTTCACACGCACATTAGTAATCTGATCAATCCCCAGCTTCAGCCGTAACCTGATTTCAGAAGCGTCCGTGTAAGGTTAAGGGATTAAGAGAAACGCAGTTAACACCTTGTTAGGCCTGAAGTGTTTACACAGGTTGCTCTGTTGCTCAGGGGGTTGTTAGCTGACAAATACAAGACTGGCATTTCAAAGTAAAATTCATGTTGCATTTGTGTCACCTTTTCATGTGAACAGCATACTGAGCTGAGATGTGCTTTGCATAGTTCAGAGGTCCAGGGCGGAGGGAGCTGTAGAGCCAACAAACTTTGCACAAAAAAACATGCTGTGCAATGACCGGTATAATTATGAGGTTGTGAAATAATTAAAACCAAGTGAGAGACTTTATTGCATTTGTCAAGATCCTCTGTGCTGTATATTCTCAACCCACGTCTTTTGGCCTGCTGGCAGATTGAACAGACATATCCCCCACCCCCCACCCCCCACGTTAGATTTCTATCTGGACTCTCTGTGTGAAAATCCTCAACATACTTGAGACATATTCCAATTCAGCTCTGTCTCAATGGTGTCATAGGAGGGTGTGCCAGGGGGCAGCATTGAATCCTGAATAATCTGTGCAGAGACAGACTGGCCATATGTATCTGCGGTTGCTGCTACTTCTGTCTGTCGGCTGCACAGAGCAAATCTCCAGAGCACATTTTGTAAGATGGGAGACGGCCGAGACTTTGTACTGACCCGTGCCGCGTCTGAGCGTGGACCTAGTGTGATTTCAGATTCGTTGGTGTGCTCCAATATTGAACGACGTTACTCTCCTCGACCCCTTTAGGGAAAGATGACAAATACTGCGTTAAAGCTAGACTACATCGTCTTTCTTGTTTTAAGCTGCTGCTGTACTATAGTACATCTGCACATAAAAACAACTTCCTTTGTTCCTTGGTACTGCTCTGATCATTCAGTTGCGGCGTGTTTTCCAGTTCTGACAGTGAAACCGCTCCGGTGGTACCTAGGAGCAGATGCTGTATGTGATTCTTAATTGGGCGAAGCGAATGATTACAGATACCTGTGCAGCTCATATAAAACAGCGTCTACATGCAGAGTTATAGGTACAGATGGAAACGGCAAATACTACAGATCTACCCCTGCGTTCCTTTGGGAGTGATGATGTTCCACAGTACGCATTACACTCAGAGGCTCCAAGCCAGCTCCATCTCTGTGGACCGACTGTGTTCATTCCCATTGAATTTTCCATATGGAGGTTTCTGAGCAGTAGCACTCTGTTCTTGCTGTGATGTACAGCAAGCTACACACACTCCTTTTATATCCCCATAATCAAGTGCACCACTGGCTTATTTGTATTGGCCTTAAAGTGGTGTTTTGCTTTGGTTGAACTTTTTCTCTTTTTTCCCAGTCAACCACTGATATCGGCTACCCCAGGGATCCATAGTCAGCACTCATATTCAGGCTTCTCTCTGTCTCTCCCTTTGCTCGCCCTGGTGTTCTAACCCACACTTATATTAATATAAAAAAAAAAAAAAGTTGTTTTCTAGTTGTAATGTACTTTCGGGCTAAATTGCATTGCAGGAAAATGCAGCGCTTTGCGACACCTTTAGTGAATTTGTCTATGTTCAATCCGGGCACATTAAAACTCAATAACAGATTCATTTGCACATGCCGGAACATTACCTGGATTAACTAACTCCACTTTCAATATTTGCAGTGTTACAGGTTGTCAATGCATTTAAAGTCTGGTGCATATACAATAAGATTGTATTCTCACAGTCTGGCTAAACGGGGGACCAGAACAATCTGAACTTCAGAGGCAAGAAAGGCTTGTTTTGTTTGTTTGCTGTGTTTTGGGTGAAATATCTCCTTTAGTGACACGGTTGTGCTCAAGTCTCTGTTCACCTTTTGTAATGAACCATAAACCTTTTCTATTTGGACCTTTTTAGATATTGATGCACCTGCTATTACTTTATTTTTGTCTAATTCTGTAGCACCGTCTGCAGCTTTATGAGGGTTCCTCTGACATTTCACAATGATTGACAATCACTGCTTTTTTTTTTGCATTTAAATCCATTAATGATAAAATCCTTCCTTAGAATATGACCATTTTGTATGTAAATGACAAAAATTATTGCCACATAAGCCTTCATCTCATGTTTCGGGAAAAAAAAAAAACAAAACCCAGACTATAATGGGATTTTCCATGATATTATAAATTCAACATGTTGTTGTCTCCCTAAACAAATATAATTTGTTCACACTTAAGCCATCTGCATATTTGAGCAAAAAGGAAGCAATAGAACGAGATGAACATTTGAACGCGCCCATGCATGAGGGCGCCTTTAAACCACACTGTTTTATAATGCTTGTGAACTGGTTGTGAAATGTAAATTCAAGACTGAACGACATACATTATGATGTAAGCATCGGGCCTGGTAATTGTAATTATTTCCCTGAATAATATACCACATCCTGGCGTGCGGCACACAGATTCCCATTCTAAATCCCCATACACTATAAAATCACTCAAGGGTGTTTATTGTGTCTAAATAATGAATAGACACAGCCTTTACAAGTTGACAGTGAAAAATTTCCGGTGAAGTCCCCTGATAGAATGCATTTCACAGTAAAATAATTTAGCTGAGCACAAAATAAAATGTATGCAATACTCTATTCTTAAATTAATTTCCTAATTCAGTTGGGGATAGTTATCTTACTGTCAGCGTTTTGCTGCACAGAGACTGATATACTGATAAAGAGGGAGACAGGCGAGTCAATAAGGTATGAAGCCTGCGCTAAATATTCTGTTTTGTCTTGCTCTTGTTGTAGATGAACATGGACATTTGAAAATATACCTGCCCAAGAAGCTGCTTGAATGTCTACCAAAATGCACCTCGCTGCCAAAGGAGAGACACCGGTGGAACACTAATGAGGTAAGGCCATCGCTCCTTATCACACCACTTTCTCCTCAGTCCATCTCTTTACAAAAGTACACGTCCGTACGACACCTTCTTTCCTCCAGGCCTTGTCCAGACATGTGCTCGGGCCGTGTGAATTCTCTTCAAACTTCCTCTCAACTGCTCACGTGGTTTACAAGTTTCCGTATGTCACATTAGTCTTTTACCATGTGACGTATGTAATCTGTTTATTTGCATATTATCAAGTTCATTCTCTGCTGTTTCCCCTTCAGATTACGGTAAATGAAACCGGTTTCACATGATTTAGTATTGACAGTATTTTTTATAGTCATATATCTAATTCTTCTTATTTTCTATTTGTATTTACTACATTTAAAGTGCAACTTCAGAATCCTTAAAACTGATTGCCTTAATATTTAGTAAAATCCTCCTTTGATAGTCATTTATAGCTGTAGACAGCCTGACCTTTAATCAGGATTCAGTATATTTTTTTTAATCAAATATAAGAAAAAACACAAAATCAACAAATCCTTTCTTATCCCTCTGTCTTCACGTTCAAACTGGGACAGTTGTAAAATGTCTAACTCATCTACGAGTATATGTTTACTTTATGTTTGCTATGGATTTCTCAGTGCTCTTCCTGCAGGGAAACCCTGCCTGGCATAAATCAAAGGTTAACGTCAATTGCACGTTAACTCCTTTAAGAAAAAATGTCACTGCTGCTGTATTTAGCAAGCATTGTGCGGGGCTCTTGATGTAAACGTAAACAGTGTTTAACATTGCCGCTTTGAAAGCTCAAGGTGTCTCACATTTCATATTTGCATCACATTAGGGACGATAACGCACCACTTTACATTTTCTCTCTTGAAAATCAAATCCAGAAACGTTTTGCTTTTGTGAGACGATGTCACAGACGCCTTTTCCTTTCCTTTTTCTTTTCCTAAAGGCTGGATCTAATTTTTTTTAATCAATTAAGATTTTTTTTTCCTGTTGTTGTCTGTGGAATTGCAGACATAAGTATGCCAAAAACTCGAACTCTCACATGAATGTAGACGCACATCATTTCATCTGTTTTGTGTAGTCATTTTCAAAGTAAAAAGAAAAAATATATCAATAGATGTACCCTTGAACTGTTTTACTGTGTGAACTAATACCTACACGAGTCTTAAATATGTCATACTGAGGACTTTCCCCAACACAGATTTACTGTATGTTGCTTCATTTGCTTCAGAACTCATTTGCCAACCTGTTCTCCTTCTCATGGGACAGGTTGATGAATTTATCACTTTCATTTCCACTATTGATAGATGAAAGCAGTTTTTTTCTTTACTGGGAATAACTGGTAGTAATTAGACCTAAATACACACCATGACAAATCTTAAAACCAATATGCAAAAATCAGCCATCCATGCTTTTGATTAACACATTGTGACCATATAAATATAGTCATCTGCAGTGATGAAAGTTAATTGACTGAAAAACAACCAGATGATAAGGCACCAGACAGGCTTGTTTCTAAGGAACAGGAGATTCAAAAAGGCAATCTGTCATTGACATGCAGTTAAATATTACTTTGCGCTGACTTTGTGCAGTCAGTATGTTTTAGAAAATAGATTAAAGAATTTATTTATCTGTGGCACAGATGTAGATCTGTAGAAGATACATCCGCGGTGGTGATTAACACAGCAAGAAGTACAGAGAGTTTCTTACATTGTACATTACTTGCTGTCTCTATTCAAGTCCCCATCTGTCATATTTTAGCTCACCCGCCCTGCCCCAGTTATGAAAAAAAAAGTATAACGCCTGTGTGTTTCTAATTGGCTGATGTTGTAACTTGTTTGCCCTGTCTGACCTGCATTGTGCTGCTAGCAGTCTAAATTAATTAACATGGCTTTGAAATTGATCTCAAAATGTAAGTCTAAGCATTTGTTGGGGATAAATGCTGTCGGCTACAGTTGTTAGCATGTCTTGTCATTTATTACCAAATTTAATCACGGGAGACATATTTCAGGAAAAAGCACCACGTTGCGCTACAGCGCTGCAGATTTGTGGACGTTTGGCGGGCTGATGGGATATTGGAAAAAATGAGCAAAATAGCTAGTTCCAGTGGCGCTGTGGTATGCATGCCAATAGTGTTTTCCAGGGTTGAAGAGAGCGAGGCAACCTTTCCTAAAATCAAGGACGTTTCTTTTTTTTTGTGCAGACCATGCAAATCAGAGTGTTTGTGCCTCATTGGTGGCAGACAAGCAGGAAGGGAGGGATCAGAGAGGCTCTTGTCGGTGCAATTGTGTGACTCTTAGTGAAAGTGACACCTCATCAATTCAGTGCATATTTCTGGCACCAGCTCAGCATGCTTAATGCATTAATTTCCCACTTTTTACTTTTAAGGAATCTGAGTAGTCTGGTGGGTTAGAGCTGCTAATGTTTATTTGGTATTATACATGCTTGCCCATGCAGTTTGTTGACTTGATATTGTGTGGTAATATAACATGTATTTGTCAGAGGTCAGCTGGTCTTAGTGGTTGAGCTGTTATGTTAATTTTATATAGGATGTTCAGAGCTGCAACAGTTTGTCAATTAAGCTATAAGACGACTGACAGAAAATGAATCTGCAACCGTTTTCATAGTCAATTAATAGTTTAAGTCATTTTTTGATCCAAAATGCCAAATATTTTGTGAACATTTACTGTTTTTCCTTATCTTATAGTGATATTTTCAAGGTGGATACTTTGGGCTATGTACAAATCTGATGATTTCATCTTGTGCTCTTTGAAACTGTGGTGGGCAATTTTCATTTTTTGGGTTTATTCTACTAAATAAATTATCAAAGAAATTGGTGGATAATAAAAATAATCATGACTTGCAGCCCTAGAAAAATAATCAGAAGGTCTAATGTAATAATATGAAATATAATATTTGTTTGTTTTGCTGGATCCCATCATTTCAGGATTCAAGTAGGATGTTATGGACTATTATAAATAGAGGTTAGCTTTAGCAGGCAACATCAGGTGGTTATTACCCAGTAATTGGTTTCTGTTGCTTATTAGAAATCATTCTTTGGTAACATTAATATTGGGCAAGGGACTAACAAACCAAAAAAGCAAATTGATTATGTTGACTCCAGTGACTCTTCTGCAACTACAACATGCAACTTTATAATAAGTGGCTTTAATAATGAATCACTTAGCGGTAACATTAATCTCTCTTCATCGTATCCAAATTACTATGTACCCGTTCTTTATTTGTGTACATTCAGATATCCAGGGGACCTCCAAGAAGACTTCTTTCACATTCCTCACAGGACTGCAAAACCACTTACTGTATGAAAAGCATATTCATGCAGAGCCTATTGTTTCCCTCCCAGTCTGTGCACTGTTCGTACATGGTTCAGATCTGTGATGGTTCTGTTTAAGTTTCATTCATGAAGAGGTACGCACTTCATTTTACTTTTGGAGGAAATGATTGAGGATACAAGTTGCTGCTTGGAAACTTTTATCTGGAAGGAGAATTAGGTTGGGGGGGGGGGAAGGTGGTGTTACTGGTGAGGTGAAGTGAAGCTAATGCAGAACTATTCATTTCTATCTCATTCTCATGACTCCCCTGTGTAGCTTCATGAGGAGAAGGTGTGCAAGAATACATTTCAAGCATTTACTGGAAAATTAGATAAACCAATCGAATCAAAATTCAAGGGAGGGAATGGGAGTTTAGAAGGTTGAATGGTACTCACGTCATTGAATTATGAGCAGCGTGTAAAGTACGGATATGCTATCAGCCTTCAGATTATCAATGGGAGAGAAGTACCTGGCAGTGCTTGAGAATTTACAGACAAAAAAAACAAGGTAATATTGAAAGAAACGCAAAAAGGAGGTTATGATTGATTTTTTTTTTTGTGGAAATTATCAGTGACATTTTTGTGACTTCCTTGACCAGCAGAATATACATACTACGAGAAAGCCTATACTTAACTTGTTTTGAGACTGCTCTTTCAGCCAGTGACGTCCCCACGTCTCTCAGGTGAGACACGCAGGAACAAATCCCCACTGAATTCCTCTCAGGTCTGCAGCCAAGCGCTATTGTCTGCTGGGTGCTCTGGCACGATGACCTCTATTTTGCTAGACATTTCGGTTGAGATTAGAATCTTTTTAAAGAAGGACATCTCACGCAGGAACGGCTTTAGGCTTATATCCCTTTCAAGATCAAACAGAGTCAGCCTGATGTTTGGTTACGCTGGCATGAAGGTTGCAGGACTTGAGATCTGCTGGGGAATTGCAATTTTGCCAGTGCTATTTTCAAGATGGACTTCTTGCTCTTTGGTTCTCTTTGGAGCTCTGATTCAGACTGTGTATTATTGTAGGAGTCAAAGCAGGAGTATCGTCTGTTGGGAAACTACCAGTCAAAGAAAGGAGATGATTGTATTTAGGCCAGACTTTCCTGCAACTCAGTGAGAGCTTGGCTTTAACTACATTCTGTCGCAGCTCTTATGGACATTGAATTCGAATGGCAACACACAAGACTTACCGCTGGGGTCCTGGGGACAAGAGCAACCAATATTTCCTGGATTAGACGCCTCAGCGTAAGCCTCCTTGTAGACGTAAACCTTGCTGACTTTTAACAAGTGGCTCAAATGTGTGACGTTATGAAGCATTGACAAACAGAAATTTTGCCAATTTTGGAGAAGTGACTATATTCTAAGTCACTCAGTCTTAAAAAGCAGAGGCAGAGAGAGTACAGCATGAAGCCTTGGTTGAGGGAGGACACTGGGCCTAAGCTGGTGTGACACCCTCAGCCTTTAATGAACGGCACAACGCTCTGAGTACTGTGAGCTCCCACTCAGCTTAGAAGGGACTGCTTCTGAACTGGTGCTGAACCAAAACAGACAAGAGAGCATCAGCTAAGGCCTCCACCGGCCTGCTACACATTTAATGCCCCTGTCATCAGGAATAATCCTCTCTGCCTCACGCCACCGCCAGCAGCAGCACAGCGTGGCGCCTACATGCAATATGCCGCCGCTCAGGACAGAGCAGGGGCACCAGTAGAAACACTTAGTGGACTCACCGGGCAGCGGGTGTAATAGGCAGGGAAGCAGCGATCAAAAACCACGGCAAATAAAATTAAAGGCGAGATCGGATAAACCTGAGAGACTGTCAGTAACACTATAAGATAGGGGTTATAATGACAAGCACAACTGGATGCAGTGCGGTGTAATCATTCACTCCTTATCTCTGACTAGAACAGAATTTGTGTTAACCCGCTCCGTGCCACTGTGTTATCTTGGATCCTGCCATTATGATTTTACACTGCACCGCACTACACTGCACTGCACTTGAATACAATTATTGCAGGAAATGATAGTACTCTTGAAAACAGTGATAACACTAACTAAATATATTTTAATATAAATTATGGAAGGGTAACACGAAGATAGCTCTGCACGAACACATACTGGAGATCTTTCCCAATGAAAGGGCTCCTCTCGACCATTAATAGGATTCCAGTTCACCATGATATTTCCAGTCTACGTGAACGTAATGCCATAACCAGACAGGTTCCTGCTTTCCACAGTCCAACATTACACTCCCCTTTAGGCCTTGTGCTTCCAGTTTACTTCTTGTTGTCTCCTCTGAACGTCTTCTCCACGTCCTCTTGGTTAGGATGTGGAGATCACACCAGTTGATGATGGTGCAGGTCAGTAAGAACATTATAAGAGCTAGTCACCTCAAATCACATGTATGATGCAGAGATAATTTAGACGGATTGTGGCACAAATAATTGTGTTAGTATTGTAGTTACTTGGTAAAAGTTAAAACATTTGCCTCACTCATTAAATACGATGCCTTTGCTGGCCGGTTTTGCGAAGACTATCCCAAATTTATATTTCATAAAATAATTATTCCTTCGCTATTTATTTCTAGCGTGGCAGGGTGCCGCCGCTGCAAAACAAAGTGTTAAATCCTGTGCAGCTTCCTCTATCTGCTGTGTGTGTTATTAAATAGAACGACCTCAAGTTATAGAAAGTATGGGCGCATTCGTTCCCAGCACTGTTTTCAGCACCACCTCAGCCCTCACAAACAAAACTAATTCTGCAGGCCTAAGACTTTGGCTTGAAGCTCCTGGTGCGCACCTTAGAGCATCCCTTTTGGAAAATCCTGACCTCATTAAAAGACGGGCTGGATAAAAACTTTCTCCTGTGGATTAGGCTGACTCGTCTTAGCGATATCTGGCCGCCCTGCTCAAATTGCCAGGTATTTTGACTCCGGCTCTGATACATTTCTGTCATTATGCTGCCAAAACCGAACTGTCACTGTTGTTTTCGTGGACATCAGTGTTTGGAGAATTCACCTAATCGAACCCAAGGTCACGCTTGATTAAATGTTTATCTTCATTTGAGCTCCTTGCCATGCATGGCTTTCTCTGTGGAGAGTAATTAAAATGACTTCCGCCAATTTCAAATGTTTACAGAAATGTTCATTAGCTTCTCTTGGGCAATCAGAGGAAATTAAAGGTCATGTTTGTCCATCTATCGGTTTTGCCGATTGTTTGTTTGTTTGTTTGTTGTTTTGCTTTTTATTACCTTGGCTTGGACACAATGTTTCTTCAGTTCAGGTAGTAAGAATATATCGATGACTAGAGTGGGTGCAGGGCATCCAGTGGGGATCTTTTTTAACCAAGGTTCAGATTTTATTTATATCAGCTCTTCATTGAGCTACTCAGTTGAGGTTTAGATGGCAAAATGCCTGCACAATTTATTCTGGCTGCTCAGCGAGCACAGTTATTCAGCCACAGTGTCGCGGTGACAACTTTTCACTATTTCCTTTCAAAGTGTTTTTAATAGGAACACCCGGGCTAGTTTATGTCTATGTGTTGGATCTATGTGGAGAGATCATACTTTCATCTTACTGTAGTTTCCACTCAATTACAGTTTACTAAATATATTTCATGGTGCTTTTTTCATCATTTGGATGGTGCAAGTAGAAGACAGGGAGATAAGGAACTGGTTTGGAGTTTCTTTGGATGGCTGACTTCATAGCAACTTCCTGTGAGCTTGATAGCTTTGCTGATTGCTAGTGTTGTAGCTTACTGTGAAGTGTCAATTGCGAGGCTTCGGTGTAGTGAGGCAGTTGTAATAGGAACCCACCAGTCAGGTCATTGAGGGGGTCCTGCGTGCTACGGGGACCCTTTGCTTTTTCCTCTGGATGTGCACATCAAGGCAGGGGTCCTCAGTATCCTCTGAAGACAGGGGTATCCACTAAAAATTGCATGACCTCTATTGTAGCAGATACAGGTCACTCCACCTCCTGTGGGAAGCCTCTAAATTGAACCCAGCTTGTGTCTTCGATTTCTCTCCAGCTCTCTCTTCCTCTGGTTTCTCTCCTTTACTCTTATCTTCTGTCTCTTTCCCTTTTCCCTCATGTGTTCACTGAGCTGCAAAGCTATTCAGGTATAGACGGAAAGATTTCTACCTTTTTCTCTGAATTGCTGGGTCAGGATTTTTCTGTGCGGAACCATTTTGTAATGGAGTTTAACTTTATTTACTAGATAAAGGAAAATGAGTTCTGCATTTGATGTGTGCGTCTATGCTCCAATAAACTGTTATATTGTTACAGCAGATGATCATATGAGTGAATACCTCTGTTCTGCCAGCCATGAGTGGGATTGAATGGCAGGCGTTCATATTATCATATTCACTTCCATGATCCACTCTGTAATCTAAGTAGCTTCCTGGAACTTTTAAATGCATTTTGCAAACTGATATGTGTTTTTTAACCGAATCTTTATGTATAGTAGCGCTTGTTTTTCCGTGGGTGGCACTGGGCCAGCTAAACATGTCTGAGCTGTTCACCAAATAGAAAGTTTGTCCATAACTTTTTAAGGTGGACTTGACTTCCATTAATTTTGGATGGTGATCCAGTGACATTCTTATATATAAGGTTTCTTTATCTAAAAAAGGATCCTGCCCTCTCTTTGGGATTTAGGAAAGCTGTTAAACATACGTCTGCTGCACTGATAACTTTATTCATTCTCAAAATAAGTTCCTTTTATTTTTCAGATAATGATATTCAGAAAAAGCTCATGTTTTATAAAATAATTTGTGTGATTTGTGTGATCTCCAGCAGCAATTAACTGTTATGAAATTAACAACAAGCAGCTTCTAACCATTTAAATAGAGAGGAAATTATAGGAAATTGGCCAAAATGGAAACAAAAAGAAAACCAAATTGGAGCTCGGAGGAAAATCTGCTGCTCGCAGAGGAGGTACATCAGAGAAAACATATAATAAAAGGGAAATTTAGTACCACATTGACAAGAGAAGACAAAAAGATGCATGGAAAGAGATTGCAAACAAAATTAATGCCAGCTTCACTCTTGTCGGTCGTACCCCGTGGAATACAAAAAAAAGTGGTTTAACATTCTGTCAGAAAGGGTGTCAGGAGATTGCAGCTTACAAGAAGGCTTCTGCTGCAACTGGTAAGCAATAAAATTACTCTATTCTGAATTATGCATATTAGTCCAGATAATGTATTGTTCATGACCAGTGCTATATTGTTCAGCGAGTGTGCTTAATGCTTTGGGACCGCTGCCTGTACAATCAAGTTTTTCAGGTTGACATTACATCTGAAAAACAAAACAATGTGAGAAGAACACGACATGAGTTTGATGTTCTGCAGCGTGTCTCATGGCAAAGTAGCCTTTGTGGGGAATATAGAGTTTTATACCACGACACCAGGAGGCAACAATATAAACAAAGTTAAGTGACACAGACACAATAGATGGCACAGTGTTGTGGGAATTGTCGTGTGTTTGCTATAGAGTGAATGTAATTACACTGTATCCCGCGACTCATCTGTCCATCACCTCACATCTGAATTTCTAAACTTGTCATTTGCTAATTGTTCTTTTGCATTTGTATTCATCCCTTCACGAAACATGATATGTGAAGCAGTAGATGGCATTATATTTGCTCCTGTCCTCTCACTGTATTTCTTTCTACTAGGAGTTTTGCACCTTATTATTGTTCAAACATCTCTTCATACATCAGAAATAAATAGTTTTTTTACATAAAATCATGTCAAATTTACTTTCAAACAAGCAGTCCATGTAACTGGCATTAAACTGTGCTTCACAATGTCATTAAAATTATTATTAGAAAGGGAAACAGTACCTGTCACTTTCACCAAGGTAGTGTTTGTTTGTTGAGGTGTTAAATTATCAATATCTATATTATCTATTATATGTTCTCATTGTGCACACTTAAAGGAAAGGTTAAATCATAACTCTGCTTAATTAGCACACACATACAACACGTTGTTGCTTTTTGGCTTTACATTTGTTGGAACAAACATTGGCTGAATCAGACCATTATGGTTAATATCACCATTACCATCTACCCCCTCTGTTTTTATCTAAAAACTAACTTTGAAATAAATGCAAAGAAATGCTTTGGATCATGTTGACTAATGCATCAATTAATGATTGATTAGTCAAACTCCAGTCAGCAAATTCTAGCCTGAACGCTTGATGTGTTAAGGATCAGAAGGTTTCAAAACTCTCGATTAGCTCCTGAGAGAAACTGTTGTGTAGAGCAGTGAGACGGCTTTTTTCAAGAGAATAAACTGGGTTTTTTTGTTAGGAATTGATAGTTTAATAGTTATCCATAGTTGTGGTGAACTCAGAACAGTTTTTGTGTGCTGTAAGATTTGAATCAACACCTCTGACAGAAGCTCTCATTATGCGGTTACAATGGGTTGCATTGTATTTATTCCCAGACTGTAGCTTTTGAATGCCTCGTACTGTATAGTGTGATGTCCCTGGCATTTTGTCCGTCTCCCGTGGTTAGATATACATTTTAAGCACACCACATCCCCTGTAGATAGTTGTGATGGAGTACATCCGTCTGAATGAGCACCATCTCGGCTGAACTCCTTTTGTCTCCAATAAAATTGTGCCTTTGCCAGGCTGAGCTTTGGCTGAGTTCATATTTGGGAAGCCTGCCCTTTCGGTTATATTTTTGTTGTCAATTTTTAGATGTTCTAAGTTGTTTCGTAACGCTTCATGTAGCTCAGTATTTGTTCGGCTCTACTGCTTGTCCCATTTTGTATTTCACCAAGGTTAAACAACAGCGCTGGCCGGCAGAAGAACACCATGTATCTTTTTATTTTTGTTGAGAGCGTGAAAGCAGGGAGAGAGGCTACTTCGGCTATTCCTCAGAGGAAAGCAGATCTTTTTTTAGAGTATCAAAGGGGCACATCATTTCCACACTACAAAATATAACATGTTAGGATGGAGTTGAGGTCGGAAGATACTTCATCTGGCTCCGGATGGAGGAGGCTGCTCTGAGTCAGAGTGGATGTTTCACAGACGTTCTCCAGGAAATCCCTTTGACTGTTCTTTGGACTCAGTAGGGGGCCTGGCGTTTGGGTAATCACTGGAAGGCCACATGGGTTCTTCTGATTCATGGCATCCTTCCTGCTTACCCTACTCCCTTTCTTTGGTCCATCTCTCTCTATCTCCGTCTCTCTCTTGCTGTCTCTCTTGTTGTGTGTTGGTCTTTGATCTCTAAAGGTCCTTGAGAATGAGGAGCCAGCAACAACAGCAGGCTGGGATTCTCTGTGGGCCTGTTTGGATCCCAGCCCATCATGCCCTTTTCTATCTGATGGACAGCTCCAGGCATGGCAGTGCCTCTATAGCCTTGCTGCATTAGGCCTTCATCTGATTAAACCCTCTCTCATTGTCAAAGGCGGAGAACTAGAACTAGGGCTATCATTGACCTTGTTTGTAAGCAGCAGGGACGGCCTTAAAATGCAAGCGTTTTCTAGCATTTATCCGTCCTTTAATGTCTTGGGTAACCATTTTTTAGCTAAAGAGTCTGTTAAGCTGCTGTAGTTCTCCCCAGATTCGAGGGAACCTGTGCTTAATGGAGCCACACACTGTTCATCTTATATCTTTTATTTTTAGCTCTCCTACTGCATGTGCTAAGCATTTATAAAATTTGCAGGCGAGGAACCTGAGCATTTGGCAGGTTGACACGACTGTGGATGCACAGCTGACTGGGCTGTCATTTCCTCTTGTATAAATCCTGGATATTCCATCTAGAAGCAGGGGTGACTAACTAACAAGGTGTTTGCATCAAATCAGAGATGCCTATGAGTCCAGTCTTTAAGTAAGAATCTGACTCTTCTTAATATTTCACTGCTGATCAAACATATCCTACTTTGTTATGCTGCATGAAGCAAAGTTAGAATTAGTGCGACCCTTTTATAATGCAATGAAAAACAAAATTGAGATTTTTAAGTAACATATAAACAAAGCATTTAAAAATTTAAATGAAAACTATAAAAATTGGCCTTATCAGGGATATGTTTATAATATTTATCTTACTTTGTAATGTTATTCCAGCATAGGTTGCCCTGACCTTTCGGGTTATATATTTGTATTTCAGTGAATCACAGTATCAAAGGTTATTCCCCATAAGTTCATTGTTTTTTTCTTATCAAAGCTGCCTATTCAGGCAGCTCGTAGGATCCTGGTCCAGCAGGATTCAGACGTCCTTTTGGTTGGATGTCCTTGAGCCCTTTGTTCGTCTGGGCAGTATGTGAAGTCCCTTTTCTCTTCGAGATGTTTACACATCAATAAAACTGGCTGAATTTGAAAAATAAAGCTGACAAGGACATAATGATCCATCCCACAGGTCCTAGATCCAGGACTGAGTGAGTTCTTAAAAAACCTTTTTAGCACGGATAAAGTTGCAGTATAAGGAAGCTCTCAGTAGGTTTGTCTTCTAACGGCTGTTTAAAGTGGTAGGTCATTTATTCTGTTTTTTTCCCAACGATCCTTTCTTTCTCTGAAGTCATGTGTAGAACAGAAATGACAAAATCCGCATTGTGCTCCTCCTCTGTTTTGCTCTAGTCACCTTAATGTGTAAAAGTTAGCGTCTTTGCTGCAGTTTCTCAAATCCTTGCTTCCAGAATAAGTGTATATCTAATAAAAGGTGAGGACAAAACAGTTTTGCAGAATGAATAAAACTAAACTTTGAAAAAAAGGTGGACACTGAAATGATGAGTGACAGCAGATTGAGGTGTTTATTTCATTGCCCGGCTCTCTCCTTTGATTAGATTCTTTACTAGTGTATTTTTCTATCTTCTGTGACTGATCTGTGCAACTGATTTGAAAAGCACGTCTGGCTGGGGACGTTTATGGAGTTGCTGCAGGGGGAGTTGATTGTGATGAGGCACTACAAAGTGGAGGGATGGTACAAACTGTAGTATATAGTTTCTGCTGCTGCTTGTGCTGCGCTGACAGCAAAAGGAGAAATAGCAATAAAGCGATGTCATAAACCCTTCAATTAATATGAAAGAGTTTTTAATAAAAAATTATCATTGACATGATTTTACATTAAACATTTCCAGTGCAGGACTCCAAGATATGCAGCTTATTTAATCCCCTGTATTTCAGAGCTTGTAAAGCACTGAACCTGAAACTTATTTGAATGAATGTACATTACAGATAGCCAATGTGTCTGACACAGCACTCTGATTCACATGTGCTTAGCTGTGGCTTTTAGCACCTTCTCTGACCAGTGACATTAGTTTGAGCTGTCTTTTTCAACCTTTTATCTTTGCTCTTTGTACTTTGGGATTTTCTTCGGCATAATTGAATGTTTCGCCTCCTTTTTGGGGGGGGGGGGATGGCGTTGTAGCTTTATGCAGTGATGCGTGGCAGATTGTTGTTTGAACGATCCGCGGTGCTCTGTGTTGACGTTTGGTGAAAGACAGCAGCATTTGCTCTCCTGCTTGAGCCTAAAAGGTTGAGGTGTCAACACAGTGTCTCTCCACAGTCCATAAATACCTGTCCTCCTCCCCTCCCTTTCCTTCCACTCCCCTAGCCTGTCCTTTAGCAGAACCTTGAAGCACCATTGAAATTCTGCACTGCCTTTTGAAATCTTTGTTGATGAGGCAACATGGACCCACAGTGGCTCTGCTGTTCTCCCACTGCAGGATATTTTTCAAAGTCATGTTTATATACTATAAGTAGAGAGGGGTGAAAACGCTTTGATGGTATCTAACAATAAAAATACTTAAAAACCTCCTTTGAGCGCTTCAGCTGGGCTGTGTTTCTCCCACGACATGTTGGTACTGTAAACTGTAACGTGGTGGCTCTTGGGTTACTATTATATGTAACCTACATTGACACAAAATACACTAATTGCAAATTTACACCAGGAATGTGGGCTAAAATATACCTGACCTATCTTTTCTCATTTGACCAAATGTTTGTATGTCACTATTTTGCCTTATGATTTACTTTTACTATCTCTACTGCAGAAAAGGGGGAGGAAGGGTAGTAGTCTTTGCCCACTCAGTTGCTGTTTTACTATACTGAATGCATACATTTGTTTTAAATACAAACACATTTCCATCGCTTCGATATTTTAGTAAAACTCCTTTTTTTCCTTGACCACAAATTTGTCTTATTCAACTCAGAAAACAGTTTTTTTTTTCTGCTGGTTTGCTGAGGATTTATTGATGTTTGTGTTTGTGTTTTCCTGTGACGATTTTTACTGAGGCTTTATAAATATCTCCAGACGAGAGAGGAAAAAAAGAAAATCTTCAAACGCAAATCTGATCTTGTTTTAAGTCTGTGCTTTGCAGCTTTGCCGCTATCTCTGAAAGATGATCGCGCTTTACAATAACGTCAGCGACACACACATCTTCATTAAACGAGGGGTTGATAAACCATTAATCCATTCAAGCACTGTTTTATTTCCATTTATTCTTGTCCGCCCACACTGTACAGCAAATAAGGAGAGAAAACTCCCTCCTGAGCGTTTCTTGACCGAAAACAATCTCATCGTCTGGCTCTGATGTCGATGATAAGAGGTGCTTTTTTCGTGGACGCGACTCTTTTCCTCTCTGTGTCCAGTCACTCCTGTGACCTTTAAGAAGACCGTCTGTATTGAGTTTCCAAGTATCGTGTATAGTATGTGAATTGATCATAAGAGGAAGAGATATGTTCCAGTAAGACTTTCCACAATGTGTAGTATTATATGTGTGTGTGCGCGTATGTGTGTGTTAAGCTGTGCCTCTATTGCCATCTGTGTAGTGTTGGGGTTAGGTCAATATTATATTAGCACTGCCATCGCATTTTCCACAGCCCCATGAATAATGTAAGAGTGAGATATCCCTTCATATAAATACAGCCCATTATCGCTCTGTATCCTTGGTGGACGTAAGACAGTTTCTTCCAACAGATTTGATTAACCTTATTGCGCAGTGTCGCCAAATGGTGGCCTAAAGTTGTTGCCACAAGAGATAGACCCCTCTCAGTGGAGAAAGAGACCTTATTGTGACCTTGTTGGAGACAATCAATGGCCTTTATCTCCCCCAATGCATAATAAATCCTACCAAAGAGTTGGTCCACACATCCCTGTAATGTATTGACCTGCACCGCCAACATTTATCAACCAGACTCGCTGGCTAAATAATTTAGGTTTTGAGCTTAGACCGTACTTAGTCAGTGGCGCCCAGACCAAGTTTGGCCTGGCATGTTAGATTGATGTGCTCCACAGAGAGTAAAGAATAGAGGGGGATAGAACTTTATTAACCCTATCAACCAGAGGAAGTTGAGTTTAACGTTTCATATCTCCTTTCTACACATAAACACACGCGCAACAAATAAAACAAAAACAACAGCGTGCACACAGGGGCCCTATTTTGCGGGAAAGATCACACTCCAAGGTCAGTCGCTGTGAATGCTTGCGAATCGACTCTGCCACGCACGTGTTACAGTTAACACCTGTGCAGGTTCTGGCTGGAAAACCTAAACCCAGAATCAAAATCTTCATCTTTTGGCTTCTGATTGGCCTTTCTTACATCAGAGCCAAACATCCTCTTCGTACACAGACACAATATATCCTAGTCTGCTTGAAGATAAGGAAACCCTCCCAGACAACAGTTTGCCCTATATTAGACTGATTTTCTAAACTGTACATTTATGTTTGTCCTGCTCTGTTCTTCACAGTTGTGTTGCCACAGGGCCTCCAGTCACAGTCTCTTGAATCAACACCAGAGCTTAAACTGCTGTTGTCGGCAGAGGAAAATTGCTTTCATTTACAAGAACAAACTATAGATTTTTGCTAAGACTGTTAGTGGCAGGTATAACACCCGAAAGCTTGCTTTAGATCTCAAATCAGAGTAATTGAATAATAAGAAAACAATATTATATTCCCTCTCAGTTTCTGACAGTTTTTAGATATGCTGAAATTCTTTTGATGGTATGAGTAATACTTACAGTTAACCCTGCAGTCATTCATTTGTTAAATCTCTCTCAGATGAATTTATGAAGTCTCACTAAACGTGCCTTTGACAAAACAAAAGAAGCAAAGTCACTTTTCTTAAATAACACTGACTCAGAGCTCTGGATTCTGACTTGTAAATCAGGGGACAACACAAAGTTTAAATTCATATTTTCCATTTCTTCCCTCACTCTTCACGCTTCTGTTTTGCTCAGGCTCAGCTCCCCCCCTCTTGGATATTTGCACTCCGTATTAATAAGAAATTGATGTTGCCGATGACTTTTAGTAAAGCAACACCAGATTACCATACTCAGCATGAATACTAAACAAGAGGAACGGACGTGCTCGGGCTCCGGCTGAACCTTGATCCAAAATCTCCCTTTAACCAAATCATATTCCCCAGGATGAAAGAGGGAATTGTTCTGATAGGCTGATCAAAGCAGTGTATCGCTGTACTATAAAGGAACACCTGGAAACCTCATGGAGAATTCTGTTGAAGCAGTGAGGGCACTGGGCAATGCATAATGTATTTGTACATAATGTTTATGTAAACATCTGCTCGGGGGTGTTCTAACTTATTTATTTCGCTGCTGATGTGGCTGATGATGTGCTGATCTTAATGACCAAATCCAGACGACTGGTTTCCCGGTGTCCTTGGCGTTTTGAACCAGTGCTTGTTACGATAAGCACGCTGCATTTGGGCGTGGCTGCATAAACCACATTACTAATGGTCAAGGGCACTCAAATGGCCTCAGATTACCTCCCGACTGAAAATGATCTTTTTGAATTAATTGTTTATTGGATTATTGAAGACCAATTTAATGACTTGCATTTATTTATTTAGTACTTTCTTACCTAAGCTGCTCTCCTCTTTTGTCCTTCAGGCTTTCTAGATAAACATGCATTTAAATATGTATTTTCATAAATGACCCTACTGACATCACCTTAATTTGGAGAGTGAATGGCAAGTACTTAATATCTACTGTTGCTGTCAATTAAACCAGGTTTCCGCATGTTAGATTACACAAAATTGCTTTTTTGTACTTCAAAACATTTTTAATTATTTATTTTTTTAATATTCCATATAGTACCATATTTGTAGATCACTTATGGTGATGATGTTGATTATTGATTTTATTTTGGTCCTGTACTTTCATTGACGACAAACACAACTCCGAGTCGATCTTATGAATGTTGTGATGCATTTGAATGACGTCGTGCATCCTGTGATTAATAACAGACGCAACAGTCGTCTGATTTAAGTCAACCTTATGAAATTAGGTGGTTTAAATGGGAGGGTAGCCCAAACACAATCTGTGCTCTCTACACTACTTCTTCAATGTTTTTCAAAATTGCATCACCATGTATAAAACCACTAATCACAAGTTGGTGATGAAAGCTTGAGATATCAGGCTGTGGCAAAAGCTAACGTCTGTATTATATCGAAGAAAAAAAAATAAAACCACTGGCATTTTAATACAGATTGTCTTGGTGCCGTGCAGTAAGGCATCAAAGAAGGGATGTATAGTGTCACTGCATAATGAACTACATCAAGCTCCTGCTCGTGGACTCACAAACCTGTTAGCACAACATGCTATCTGCTGCCAGTGTGCTGACATGATGGCTTTTCCAGTGAGTGAGCAGGGCTGCCAATAGCGTCTGGGCCGGAATGGGCTCATGGTGTAGAAAGGAGAGGAGAGTGAGGCTCTGTGCTGCTCTATAAATACCCCTGTCACGCTTATATCAAATCAGCCCTGCACACTAAAGGGCTGGCGTGAGTGTTCGGGGTGTTTTTCACACACGTCTTCAGAGGTCCAGGGGGTCTGGAAAGGTCAGTGTTACGCTCAATAGCACATTCATATGAGTAGGTTTGTGCATTGATGTTTATCGTGATGGGTGTCGCAGATAAAAAGTATCATTAGAATTAATTATCCAGGGGTTTATGGGATAAGGCTGTGAAATTGCTGCATCCAAACGCTGTTACATTTATCATACTCCACATGGCTCTGTGGATGCTAGACGAATGACTGATTTAGACATTAACCAAACAAGCATTATTAGCATATATTGCATTCAAAACACTGCCAGTGAAATGCTCTCCGTTTGTTCCTCTCTCCTGGAGATAAATAACATGATGCTGTTTGACGTACCAGACGTCCACAAATTACAGCTGAATTTAGAGCCCACACAACATGATTAATTTTTTCCTGTTTTACTTTAATGATAGTTTTAAGTCATTCTGCTTCCAGTCTACAAGTCTTCCAAATTAAATGACAAAATTAGTTTTTTTTTGTCTATGTCCTCTACGCACACAGGAGCACTTTCTGGACAGATGCCATATCGGCTAAGCATTGTTCCTCAGCGCCGTCCAACACGGTTACAAATCACTGGTAGAAAATGAATCTGTTTTATGATCTGACAATGTTATGGTTAAAAGGATAGTTTGGGTTTTTTAAAGTGGGGTTATATGAGGTACTCATCCATAGTCAGTGTATTAGTTACAGTAGACGGCAGTCGGCACACCCCCATTTTGGAAAAGCAGCTACAGGCCCTGAAACAAAGCAATGCACTACTGTGGAGATGGACAGCTGGAAAAAGCCCACCTAAAGACATCTATCTGATACTTTCACCACCTTTCTGATGGATAACTGATACCGTTACGTTGCTCTCACCAAAGCAAGCAGAGTCAACAACAAAACAGTGATTTTACATCACAGTCCACCGGACTCGCTGGTCTACTGCTGCCTTGTTTGGTTTGTTTGTGTTACAGTATGACTTTAGTGGTTTAAAGAGTTAATTCAGACACATAGTCACATAATAACACAAGGTTGAGTTTTGCGTTGTGCAAGGTAAATATTGGGTTCTTGACAAAGGAGTCTGGCTGATTTGACGGGTGGATTGAGTTGATTGAATCGATCAGTGATGGATGATAAGAACTGATTTTTTTAAGGTTTTTTAGGCGGCTAAAATATGTTTTGCTGCTGGTTTCGTCATGCGCTTCCTACACTGCTGCTCCACTATCTGTGGTCATTACTGCCTATGGATGCCTCATATGAAGGATAGATTTAAGGAAAGATCACGTTTGCATTAAAACTGATTTTTAAGGTTTGGTGATCTAGGAAACCAACTCTAACTCTTGGTAGGAAATGGAGAAAGATCAGTGCCGTCCTAAATTACAGTTATAACATTTTACTGTTTAATTTTTCCTCCAAGACCGCCATCTCTCAGATTTGTGGTACCACAACAATGTCACGGTACCTCCTCGTTGCTCCTTACAGAGAAGAAGTATTATTTCTATTTCTGCTAGAGGTCTTTGTTTTGGGGGATTTGCTGAAACAAGTGATATTGTTGTTTTTCCTTGGAGGGCAGTCTTGTTCCTATAGGTAACTATCCTGAAGACTGCCCTTAATGAGCGCTGTTAGTGTTAGCATTGTTACATTGTGATTTGTTTTCTACTTGTTCTCCAAAAATGTCCCCCTTAAGGCTCCAGTGTTGGGGAACCCTTGATTTAAAAGGCAAACATGCCTGCATGATGACACCGCCACAGCTGCTTGTGCCGATGATGATGAAGTTTCCAGGGAACGAATGATAATCCTGACACTGCATCCTCCTAAGTCAGTGAGCCATGCAGTATAGATATGGATGTGTCGCCGGCAGATTGGGAGGTAGATTTCCCATCTACACTTCCTGTGGTGGCTGGTGCCTCGGGGGAGCTGCTATGTAAATAATGAATGCCTGTGGGTGTGAAACACGCACAGATAACCTTCAAGACAGGTGCGGATCAGTGCCTTCACATTAGCTGATAGGATTAAGGTTAAAATCTACAGAACCTCTCCATAAGAAAACACAAATCTAGCTGCAGCAAGTAGCAGGTTACATCGGGTACATAGTGTTCAGCTGATAAGGGCAGGTAGAGGTAATCACAGGGGACTGGTAATAGTTCTGCAATCAGATGATGGGAATGACAGAGCAAATCCAGCTAAAAGCCAACATGAGCAGCCCGGCCATACTTTAAAAAAACATTTAACTTAGCAAAATTCAAGCTGCACTTGTATGACAAAATGTAAAAGTCACGAGGTAGCTCTGCTGATGGCTGATAAGTCTCAGGGTACTTGTAAAAAAGAGTGTAACATGTGTATTCATGAAACAACTGACAGCCTCTGTCTTACTGCCAGTTACCTACATCTCCGTGCTCAAATATGGCAAAGTCTGCGTGATATCCTCCTGTGTCTCGGCTCCAAGGAGAGGAAAACTCATTGAGCATATGTTGGCATCCATAAGAGAGGAAAATACGTAGGGAACAAAACTACTTCTCTCTGTTGTCCCATCTGTCTGCAGAGGACTTTGTGCACCCAACAGCGGCCCGCTAGTTTTCTCTTTCACAAGTCAGCTCTTGCTGTGCAACAAAAGACGTCCCTCAACTCTCTCATCTCTGTCACGATGCCCCGCTCACAATCACTTCAGGTAAAGTGACATCACAGAGTCGCAGGCTTGAGGGAAAAGTGCTAATAGTGGACTGGATGAATACATCTGAGAGAATGAAACCCACCAAGAATGACCCTCCAATTACAATGAGGCAGTGTTGTTTGGCTCTGATGAGCACTTGGAAGTTGTTAGATAGAAATGATGAATCTGGAAATTAGTGCCCTTGCTTCTTATTATTTGGCTGTGTGAGAGAATTACACCTGGAGTAATAACTCATTAAACTGAAGTAATTAGCATAAACAGCTGTAACACAATGACCCCTATTCATCAAAGATATTAGGACCTGCATGTTTTATAATGTGTATCTCTCTCTGTCTGCCTGTCTGTCTAACTCTCTATAGCATGTGTCTGTCTGTTTATTCCATCACCTGTAGTACTATACTTTTAACAACACAACACAACACATTGCATTGTTGAATTGGCATTGCCTGAAGGTCAGGGACTGATGATGTCCATCTGTCTTTGATTCTTATCCCCGACAGCGAAATGTTTATGGTCTGAGCTGGAATGAGGAAATAGAGAGTGAGTGAAAGAGTGACTGCGAGGGAGATGAGGGGTTTGGGCGTCATTGTTAAGCCGAGCTCCAGGCTGGTCCTGAAGGACAGCTAAACCGAAAGTCCAAACCAAGCTAAGAGAGATGGGTGGAAGTTAATCCCTCATCCTCAGGCAGGTATACCACAAAGGCTAAACATATACATAGGAAGACCGACCAGGGGAGAAAGTTGGGATAATTGAAGTCTGCTAAGAAATGAGCGTGTGCACCCTCAGGGTGAGTCAGCTCTGCTTTGTGGTATTACTTCTTAATGTTATCAAGGTAAAAGAGATGGGGGTTTCATTGCCCAACCTTTTTAACATTGTTTATTGCTACCCAGCTTGGGAATTTAAGAGAGTATTGAGGTGGGAGGCTATACAACACTAGTGGGTGAACTAGCTTAGCCCCATGTTTACATTTTTGTAAAGCTGCTCCAGTCAACAAAGAGGAATAGGTGCGCCTCAGGCACTACGTGTTCAATCGCAAGAAACTTTCGGTTTAATATTTGTTGAATGAGGAGTTTATCGATTTACATTATCAGCTTCCACGTCCATTGATAAAAAGGCATGGCAACAGTGCAGGCCTTCGCTGACCCGGGGAGAGGGAGGATGGGTGATCATCTTCTGTTCCACTAATCATTCATGACACCGCCCGTTGTTTCTACAAGGTGCCTCCGTCTTTGACTGTCCTGATTCCCCTCAGCAGCAAAACAGCCAAAGTCAAATTGAATCCAGAAAGGGGGATTTTAAACGGAAAGATAAGGGGGCAGATATGCCTTAATCATCATTTGCTCTTGATTAGAAAATCAATGGCCTTTGATGCCAGAGTGCATGTCTGCCTTTGGAGTTAAGAGTGTGACAATGACAATGTGGACTGGAAAATTGGCCTTTTAAACAGCTACCTTCTCTTTGTTGTTTGGAGCCCCATTCTTTAATGCAGTGAAAAGTCTCCTCTATCACATAATGTCTGCCTGTCAAAGAAATTACTTTTTCTCTCGCTCCTGTGTGAAACTTTGTTAAAGAAATCCTTCGAAGCTTAGAAAGCACAGGGAATTTCTTAGTTTGTAGAGCTGACTTTCACAGTATTTCCTTGATTTATGTAACAGATGAGAAATAAAGTTGTCACTCAATTCTCTGTGGCAGTTTTGAGATATGCCAAAGAGAGAAAATCTTTGATGCCTTCCCAGGTTTACCTGTCAGAAAGGTTTAAAGGCACCGTGTCCCAAGTTATAGTACGGCTAGACTGTTCCAGTCAAAAGACAAAAAAATCTTTGCACCTATGAACCACATAACAGTTTTTGCTCTGCGTTTATATAAAAAAGAAATATACAGTACAGCAAGAGTTAACTTACTATTGCTGTATTTTTCAAATATGCCTTCTGGCATTTAAAGTAGTTGGGTTGTGCTTACTTACCTTTATAGCTTTTTTTTTTTGGAAAATGAATATCTGTACCTCCAAAACAGCTGGTAAAGAAGTTGAGCAAACATTATGAATAGAACAGTGCCCATATCTTCCTTCAGCCTACAGTGTAATATACAGTATGTACATTTCATGCTTCCTTTATTCATAGCAGAAGACGAGGAAGCCTTACTTTCTCTCTTCTTATTAACATGCTGCGGATGATGATTTTGAAAACTCAGCTCACGAGGCATCTCTCCCTCACTCTGCTGTCCTCTCTCGTCGTTGCCTTTGTGCCATGCTGTTGTACTTGCTGTGTTTTTACCAGCTCTGCATATCGATCCTGCTTTATCACCACCGGCTCCCCTCACAATAAGCCTGCAGGAATATGGATGAGGTCTGGTTGGCAGGGGGAATGCACTGCTGATTAATATGCTCTGCGTGAGGATATGATGAAAATTCACATTTATATGTCTTATATGAACACTGATCACTGTGTGAAGAACATCTGTAATGGTAAGTGAGGGATGATCTCGGAAATGAGGGCGACTGTTCATGGAAATCCTGGAATACTAGTCGCATTTACTCGCAGTTTGCCCTTTCCCGTCACGTATACCGTGCACTAGTGTACATAATATATTAATTGCAATTCAAATAGGGGACTGACAGCTTCTAATCAGTGTAAAGGTATTAGCTGCTGCTATCTATGAATGGAAATGTCAGAATTCAGCCTGTGATCTTCACAGAACCAACATGTACACACATCCTCCTAAGATTGCTTATAATGTAGTTACTGTTATCGAGTAACGGTCTCAAAAAGAGGAAACAGAAAGTGTGTGTGTGTGTGTGTGTGCATATGTACACACATGCACACGTGTATATCAGTGCATTTTGTGCAGATAAAGTGAGGGTGCATGTAGACTTAAGACTTTACCTTAGAAATTAATTATTGTAATACAACCGTAAGAAAATGGCATGAAATCAGAAATCTGTTTTTTTTTTTTGCTTTGTATCACTTAAACTAATTTGAACAGAAAACACAGTCAAAGTGGACTTTTATTCAAATTTGAATCAAATTAAAAAGACAGTAGTAAAATTCAAAGCGTGGATTAAACCTGATATTCTGACAGCTCTCTTATTTTGTTAGACAGCGAGGCTTTGTTGTAGGAAAGAGGTATTTTCATCAATGCAGCTTTTTTTCCCTTGCACGTCCCTATTTGATATCAAAGGTTACATTTACTGTTTTGTGGATTGTGGACTGTTTTACTGGATTGTGATATATTGTACTCCGAGGAACCTGTGCGCGCAACGGGGGAAGAGCAGTGGGGTCAAGGGATGAAGTGAGTTTAACTATTCCATTGTTACTTTGATTTAAGAAATTAAAGGTGTTCATGGGCACAGGGATGAAAGCACCTGCTCACCACCATGGAGGCCCAGATTAAAGGGACCATGAATTAAAAATCCTTGAGTTTTAAACTGTTGGTCAAACAAAAAACCCCCCCCACAAAAAACAGTTTCACTTGGACATCAGGACATTATAATATGTGCTTTTCACTCGTTTCTGACGAGTTTCTTTGATTAATTGTAAGAATAATTGGCAGATCACTGGTGAACATGATGATTAGTCGCAGCTCTGGATAAAAAGAAAAGACTTCAAACCTGCCCTAAACAAAAGAATGCGTGCTAAATAATAGAGCTGGAACCAAACACTAACACACAGCCGTCACGACTGCCTTTTAAAGCAGCAAGTCAGGGAACACGCGTAAAGCAGATATTTGTCTGAGCTGTGCAGTTTTGCCCTTGACTTGCTTCAGTTGGTTTTGCACTGAATAAAAGCATCATTTTAAGAGAATTATGTAGCCATAACAACCATCTCAGGTACATCATATTGTGTCAGCTGCAGTTGTTGAAAGTGAAGTAGAGGCTTATTTTCCCTGGGGAATAGCCACATCAGTCAAATGGTACTGATATGTCTTTCATTTCTGCCCATAATGGCTCTGTTTCCTGTTGTGCCGTCCAGATCAGATTAGTGATTGAACACTAAAGAACAGTGGACCACCTCCATGTATGCCAACCAAGCGCCGCACTGGTGAAAGTCACCTGCTGTCAGTGTAACGTGAACTATAACATGCTTGTACGGTACATGTACATCGAACCCGCACAGGGTATTATGCAGATATTATTTGCCACATACCTACACAGCGTCATGGTTTTGAGTTTGTTGGTTTGTTTTTGTTTACTTCCTGTTTTATTTTGAAGAGTGTCTCATTAATTGGTTCATCGGTTTCACCTGTGTCTTACTGGCCCTCCCTCCCCAGTGTGTACATATCATGCCACTTGCTTTGCTCCTTTTGCGACTGATTCTGGCTGCTTCCTCATGGATTTGTTTGGATTCTGGACTGATGGTCTGATTATGACTCTGCCTGCCGTTAACCTACCTGTAAGCCTTTGCCCTTTGAACAGCCACTGCTCTGCATCTACTGTCTGCCTTTTGGGTCCATTCCCTCTTTCTCCGTGTTTGCTGTGCGGCACAATGCGACATATATTACACGTTTCTTTCTGTAAGATGAAACAACAACTGTGTGCGTCATGTAAATAATACCTTGCTATTGGTTTTTTAGCTAGATTACAGTTTTATCATTGCTTTCAGTACTTTTTATCTTGCATTTTGCATTAGAAGACTATAAGGACATCTCAGTATCATATTAGAATCAGTATTATATTTAATCAGTGCACAATCTACATAGCAGGGGTCTAAATTCGAGTAAATTTCGCTAGATTGGCTACCACGTCAACGACTGACTGAATTTTCCCCTCTACACTTGGTCGCAAAGATCCCGTATCTGTCAGGCCCTAATTAGTAGTCTAGTCTATGCCCATATAGTTTTTATTTTTCTAAGAGAATTCCTTGTGGCTCTCTCTAATCCATGCAACACACCATGCTCACAGCATGGCAGCGTGTTCCACAGAGGAAGTCCCGCTGTGTGAAGGTAATGATTGCAGGTGTGTATGGAAACCACTTGTTTGCATGACAAGATGCAAGTTGGAGACAAACAAACATTATGTTTTTTTTTATTCTGAATGATGAGTTTGTGACACCCCCTGGAGTTCGAGTTCTTCAAATCCCACCTGCACAATTTCGCCTTGCTGGCACGCTGTCGGCCATGTTATTAGATTCTAACGTTACCTGTTAACCATAGGTAAACACTCACATTGATGTTTACAGGTAAATGATATTCTGGAAGCAACTTGTCATCTTGTTTAAGTATGCTTGTGAAGCTAGACAAAAGAAACACCCACTACTACTATACACAGCGTATATGCATATAGTATTTAGTTTTAGCTTACTGCCACAGAAGTGTGCTGCAAGTAGTATTTAAAGCAAGGCTTTCTGCATGGAAGTAATGCAAGCCCCCCCCCACTGATGAAATTAAACAGCAGTTGCATCATGCACTCTGTGCTTCTGAGCCCTCCTTGGCAGTAGTGTTTAATATGAGTACTTCTGTGACCAGAGATAAGGCCGTTATGGCCATGACAAGGCCTTGTCTTGCTCTGCCATGATGCTTCTATTGCTCCTAGTGCCTGTTTGCTCCCAGGGCCAAAAACAATATGCTGTAAATTGCACTACGGCCTCTTCAGGTTGATATGCTGCCTGCGAACGTGATGTGATTGGGTATCGATTCACACCACGACGCTAAAATTGCCTGCCTCATGGCTCCAGACACCAATAGTGACAGCTTCAGTACAGGACAGGAGCAGTGCCATGGCATGGGTCTGTGTCTTGGAGAGGATACCTTCTGTCTGCTTTCTGATCTTCACTCTCCTCTCCTCAGAGATTAGAAAGACATAGCTCCCCTACTGCGTTGCGTGACTGTGTCATAGCTACATTTACAGTAGCAAACTTCCTCAGGAAAAAATGAAATTATGCAATTCAAACATTTAAAAAAAAAGGAAGGAAAAACATTTTAATTATTATTTTTATTAACAATGCCTGTGATATTTGAGTTTTTTGCATTTGCAAAGCTGAACAAAGATGGGCTGGCGTTCTGCTTTTCAGTTGAAATTAGTGGTTACACCACACTGTCAATCTGCATTCAGCTTAAACATGATTAAAACATGGTCCGGATCCTGTTGGAAGATGAATAATGCAAGAGAAATTGCTTGTGTAATGAATAAATGGCAAATAATCCCAGCACAATTAACTCTCCTACATACAGTATGCAAACCAGTCATGCACCATCTACACAAGTAGCCTTGTGATGATGCACAAGTACCTTTGCAGTTCCAGTTTAATTTAACACGTCCTTGTGCTAAGCTATGCGGTTTTTACTAGAGGCTATCATATTTTTAGAAAGAAACAAACCTTGGAGCTGTTATAATGGATAATAAATTGAATTTGTAATACTGAAGATGTAATGCTGAAGTGGCAGTAAACCTATAGAAACGTTCTGTTGCCTAATATGTTTTCTCGCTGTCAGTGTCGGTTTTGATTGATAAAATCAAAGCGGTTCACACAAGAGTAATCCAACACTTTTCCCCCGAACCCTAAGACACCCACAGGAGGTAAATGAGAGGCTGGCAGTGTACTTGTTATTAGCATTTCTTTGCTAATAACTGCCTATCTTACTGAGGGGCTGAATTGGTAACAAACTCGGCTCATTACTGGCACTCCTAGCCTGTGTACTGACTCTCCCTAGTTGGCAGCTACCAATAATGGATAATTTAAAGAAATATATTTGTGTGGTATACTGCACCGAGGGTTTATTTTTCCTGTCTCCACTCAGACATTGTGTCTGAGTGTGTGGCCTGTGATCTTTGCTGTAATAGCCTACATTTATTATAATGAATCATGATATCACCTACGAACTGTCAAAACACGAGCACACTTAAGGCTAAAAAATCTGCAAAAAGCTGTAGAGGACACAGCAGCGCTTTAACCAGCTGCAAGCTGTTTGGATATGCTCACTTATGATAATATCTACATTGAACACAATCATTAACCACCTGGATTGAGGGAATTGCTTCCTCTCCTAATGAGACTTTTTACCACAGCGGAGCCAGAAAAAATATCAGATAAACATTTGAAACCCATTTTTACTGCAGGTTAATAGACTTGACATGTTTTATGTCACGCAAAGCACAAATACTCTACAAATGTAAATGCAAACGAAACCTTTTCTCCGACTCGTTTTAGATCGAAAATAAAATATCACGATCAACATCCGATTACAAAAATGAAGCATTGGAGATATTTAAATTTCAATAGTTCTTCAGTTTTTGGCTGCTTTTCTTCCGTTTTTATAAAACAAAATTCAAACTGTGCATTGCAACCCGTGAAACTCTGCCCCTGCATCCCTCTCCTTTGGATCAGTGGGTGCTGATGTCCAAAGCTGAGGCAGTTTTCTCTACACACAGCAGAACAAAGCGTGATTTAGGGAAGAGGGAGGGCCGCTGTAGTTGATATATGTGTGTTTTGCTTCATAGGTGAGAAGAATGATGAATGGATGAAGCCCATAGCCGCCATAATGGTACCCTTGTGTACCATGGCGGAGGGAAAAGAGGAAGGGTCTACTTGAGAGAATAAAAGTCAGCCTCTTCAATCAGGACTACCTAAAAGAATTCCTGACAATATATCCTTGTTGTGCTTTCATGATAAGCCTTGTGTTGGGGAACGGGGGTGTGGGAGTATGAGAACTGAGAGGTGGAGGGTGTCGGGGAGCATCAAATGAGGCGTCAGTGAGGGATTTTTCTATTGAAGAACTGAAGAAATAAAAATCTGTTTACCTGACCACGAATCCCTTAAATAAAGTAGGCCGCCATGGGCGAAAGTCACAGAGGAGTTTGGCTTCTTTTCCACAACAAGACACAGTTAATGGAGGAGCCTTTGAAACACAGCAACATGGGTACTTTCAAATGCCATTTTGTTTACTTTTCACACGTTACCACTAGCGACATGCAGGCTGCATTTATGCTTTGGGTATATATACTACATCCTCTGTAGTATTTGCTAAGGTTGCACTGTGGTTTTGTGTGCTGGGAATGTGTGTGTATATGGATGCGTGCCAGTACGTTTCTGTGTGTGTGTGTCTGTGTGTGCGTGTATGCTTTCAAGCCTCTTTGTCTGTCTGTGTGTTTGCAGTTGTCCTGTCAGGTCATTTGTTGCTGGAGCTATTAATTCCCCCTAGTCCTCTGCTCCTGTTGTGCACTCATTTGCTGATATACTTGGTCTGTCATTAGTCTATATGCCTACTCTGCATGTTGTAGAGAAATATTGACATTGTCAAAGCGCCGCTCATTGCCTCTGAACATAAGCCGTGCTTTTACATATCAAGTGTCAGGCGTAAAGGGTAAATTCATCAACGTATTCACACCTCAGTGATGTGGCAATTGTACTCCCCTTGGACACAGATTGGGAGAGGAGGCACTTAAAAGGAAGAGAACAGAGAGAGCAGCAAGATGCTGGAGCTGACCCAGCCATTTTGATGCATATGTTGCACAGAAATATTGACCAGCTCTTTAGTCTGACTCCCTCAAGACTGGGTAATTGTCTGTCTGTGTTTCTATTGTTTAAACTAACTGCATTTTGGCAGTCTTCCTCCTCAAATCAACGATGGAAGCCTCGGCAGAACAGTGATGGGAGACAGTGGTATCCATACTGATCAGAGGGGGGTAGCTTCACGAGTCGATGTCTTTTCATTTAAGATTGCACTTTCTGAAGATCTACATTATATTGTCTATTGAAATTAGCTTTAAAGGCAGAGTTTGACATGTTGGGATGTATTCTTCTTGCTAGGAGTTAGATGAGAAAGTCGATACCATTATGTTTATATGAAGGTACAGCCTTTGCCTAGCTTAGCTAAGTATAATGGGTAGCTTAGTTAATTATAAAGCCTGGAAACAGGGTAACTGTTAGCCCGTCTCTGACTGCAGGTAACAGCATCTTCCTATCAGCACCGGTTTTAAATCAGTTGCTTATATTATTAAGCCTTAGAAAACGAAGTGTAAAAACAACATTTGTGGGCTTACACAGGGATGTGTGCGTGGCTACTGCTTGGCCCTGTGCAGCGACTGAGGATAGCGAGCCGAGGACATTGTGTGAGCACGCTGTGCAGAGCAGCCAGCTGCTTCAGGTTGCTGCCTGTGTGCAGAGGGAACCTTTATCAGCACACGCTCATTTTTATTGCACTGTTGATGATGTTGCAATTGATGTGCTAAGGATGCAATTAACGTCGCCTATTGACAGCGCTATTCTACAAATCAACAGCACATTGATAATGTCAGGGCTGTGCCGACTAAAGATCACCATGCAAGCATATACTTATAACAAAACACAAAATGAGCCATCGATGTGTTTATGATCTCAACGGAAATTACATTATAAATATGCAGTACAATATCTGGCCTTAGATGCTTTGCAAAGCAGAGAACAGTTTGTTGATATGTAATCAACATTTTGCAGAACAAAAGGAACTGAGAGATGCTTTTTGCAGAGTGACTAAATTTAGATGTTCTTGTGATTTGTTTATTCTCAAGTGGGCAAGCATGTGCGTATAGAAGAACGGGCTTTTTAAATACTGTTAACATGACAAAGTAATACAAGAATAGATTAGAGAGTAGAAACAAAAGTAGATTAATGCACACTGCGAGAATAATATAAAAGAATACTTAGTGGGTTAACAACAGTCTGGATTATATAAATAGATAAGTAAACAGACATGTCTGACTCCAATGCTTGCAGCAATACCTTTTGCACAACAATCAATCCCACCACAACAATCTAATTATAATCTGAATTTAACATTGTTGGGGACCAAGCAATTCAGGCACAAGAGACCTCGGCGCAAATTCACAGTTTTATTTACCCAAACTTAAATGTCCATGGGAGACGAAGAACTTTATCTTAGAATAGAAGAAAGAAGAAAATGGATATACTAACCCGGCTCTTTTCAGCTTCCTATAAAACTGAGGTCCAAAGCCGAAAACACAGACAAAAAGGGGAAGCATTTATACCTCTCTAGCCTTACAACAGGCACAAAAAAGGGATTAAGAACATACATTATACCTAAGTGAAGGGATGGCATTAAAATGTGTTTTAGATAGTGTCTCTACAATCTGCAGTATTACTTTTTTAATTTACTCACTCTATTTTCTTTCCTCGTTTGCTGGAGGGATGCCATGTCACAACACAGGTAACAGGACAGCACGAGAAACAAAGGCAGCCACAAAATCTAAACTCACAGATAATTGAAAACTGGTCTTGATGTACGTGCACGTTTTTGGCCTGGATGTAGTTCATGTTTTGTTTTTTTTTTGTTTTTTTTTTTAATTTATTCTGTATATGTATTAAAACCTGCTCCGAAAGCAGACATTTTCAATTTGTAGATGCAAAATATTGCAATGCTGATCTTTTGATGACTTGCATCTAATTTGGAATTAGCATATCCCAGTGAAGTGTACTGTAATTTGTCTTTGATGATTGGTTCGCCTGTAATAGATGGGGGATTGCGCGAGCTCCCCACTGCCCCGTCTCTCTCTCTCTTCTTCCCTCTGCTGGAGAGGCACACAGAATCTTTGAAATGTGCTTTGACCATCAGAGCGGTGAGAAAGCACTAATATTTTACTGACCTGAAATGAAAGGGATTAGGTGCAAAAACCTTCTGCAAAAGGCTATCTCGATTTACAGGTGATGTTTTGTTTGTTTCTTTTTTTTTTTTTCGTGCTTTAAAAAGACGAGACTTGGATATAATCAAAAGACGTATTCCAAAGCGCAAAGCTTTGGGCTTTGAAGCTTTTCAAATGTTTTGTTGGGAGAGGCGAGATGGTGGAACAGCATGTCTGCATTCAGAGCACCCATGAATCCCTGTCATCAGCCCCCCCTCCCCAGCATCTCCCTCTCCCTTTCCTTTGCAAAATCTGACTTTTACCACAGAGCAGATGCAAATGCTAGATAATAAATGAACAGAAGACAGAGACTAGAGAAATGGGAATGTTTCAATTTCACAGCAAAGAGCTGCGTAGATTGCTTTTATTTTATTGTGGGTATAGGTGTCACAAGAACTTTGCAATTATTTGCACAATTAGCTGTAATTATGGTGTATGCATTTATCTCGCGCGCTCAAGAAGTTTCAGTGTGCATTCTGCGGAGGAGAATAGGAAGAATTAATATAGATTGTTTTCTCCAGAAAGTGCTGCCTGTTTGGTTGACGGCAATTAGCGGCTAATACCTGTGAGATCTCCCGTCTGCTCAAACCCGTGCTGTTTTCTGTTCCACAATGATCAGACAATTAATGATGGGTGGAGAGCACTGGCAGGACTATGGTTTACGCTAGGCACTGTCACAGTGGTAGGCTATACCGTACGGCAGTTGTTGTTGTTGTTGTTGTTGTTGTTTTCTGGTTGAGTGTTTCCATGCCTTTGTGACACATAGATTATGATGAGGTTACATTTGCTCTGCATGCTTTATCTTAGGTAGTGGAACTAATCACATACAGATGCAGAAGCTTTCCAAAGCGTCTCGCCAACCCTTGGGCTTTTTTTTTTTTTTTTTTCTATATTTCATGGCGCTACAGAAGAATCTCAAAAAGGATTTATTTGAGAGTTTGTGCATGATCTTCTTGAAGTGTTAGGCACTAATAAAACCCAGGGTTGTTTTGAAAGGTACTTCCCTCCTTGTTTCAGTGCTGATATGTTGCCTTAGGGCCTAATGTGTACTGAGTGTTGTCTTACATCTAATGGTGTTTGGATTTCCTGCTCAGGCTGGGTCGAGGGCCTGGCACCATGGTTCTTCTCTGTAAAATCATTTATATTGTGTCTTTTTTTGCTAATAAATGTGACATCTGGCCCCTCAGATGCTCCTTAGTGGATCTTTAGGTTTAGGTTTTAATCGTTGAGAAGTACATTTTCTTGGACTTCAATTAAAAAATGAGTCATCCGCCTATTATACTGAAGATGAGATGGTGTTTTAGTGGGTGTTTTATTGGGCTCCACTGTAAAATTTGCAGTTCTGCGTTATTACATCCTTTTCACGCTGGAGTTTAACATGGACAATATCTTCTTTTGGAAAATGTCAGGACCTGGACTGCCTTTGAATCCTCTCGGGGAAAAACATGCACTACATGCTAGGCTACATGCGGAGACGCGCTGCCGCTGACCCAGTGGTCAGTGATAGCACATAGATCATGCGAACGCTCCTGTGAGAGGAAAAGCGTGCAAATACTTTTAGAGACTGAAGATTTTGTTCAAACATAAAACCCCTAGAGCAGCATATTTGAATAATATCTGAAAGAATATTTTTTTTATTTCGGGTATTTCTTATCCACTTCACACGAACAACATCAAATAAATAAAAGTGAAGCATTTATGTGAAGCTTAAATAGATGAATACTTTCTGCTTCGACTGCACAGCCATTTGTGTAGTTTTTCTTTATTTGGCAAAGAGTAATGCCTTTGTTGTCTTCGGTGTGCTGGAGCCTCACAGACTGTTTTCTAGGATACTATAGGGTTTTTTTGTTTTTTTTTTGGCTGAACAAAAAAAAAAAAAAAAATCAAACACATTGTTTGTCTTACTAGTGTGTAAGCTTAGACTTTGCTTTGTGTGTAAGCGCAGGAGCAGGGGCGGGCACTGGAAAGCATGAAACATAAAGCATGAGTGATGTGTTAGCATTGCATTGGTGTCTTGCTTAGTCTACCTAATTTTGCTGAGAGGTTTTGAAATGAGCAAACGCTTAATTTATGGTCCCGACGCTGTAATAGGATGATAAAAAGATGCCTTCTATTGTTTTTAAAGGGCTGGAATAAGTGTGTCTGTGATTCACTAAACCCTGAAATAGCCCACCACCACTTAAGGAAACTGAGCTTCTCTGGTTTGTGCTGTGCTGTGAATCAGTGCTTACTACAGCATTGTGTCACATTAATGTTGGAGTGCTACATATTGTCAAGTAGATGTAGGACTTAAACAGCACTTACAGTGAAGTGTACTTACATCAACTCCCTGTTTATTTCTTCCAGAGACATCCGCGCAGACGCCATAATGGTTTCCGTGTTTATATTGAACTTGACCTCTGACCCCTGACCTCCTGCATAAGCTTGGTAATCATTTCATTTTTTATTTGGTGCATTATGGTTGATTTTACCCTTTTGCCATTATCTATCGTAATCATTGTCGTCATCTATCATTACTGTCAACTCTCTCCTCACCTTATTTTTCTTCTTTTCCTTAACCGTTATAATTGTTTTCTGTTTGTAACATTATAACTGTTACCTTCTCTTAATTTATTTGTGTCCCTTTTTTTATTTCACACTTGTCTCTTTCTTTGCTCTGTTACTTCCACTGTCCTTGATCCATTAACGTTACACAAATAAATTGTCAATTGTGCTTTTTTTCCCCCCTAACATCTTTAATTTCTTTTTTATATTCTCTTATTTCTTCTTCATCATCTTTATATGATAAACCATTCAACCATATTCTCATTGATTTATTTTTTCCTTCTATCTATTACCAAGGATTACAACTCCCTATTTCATACATTGTGTGCTGCAGTAAGTCTCTGTCACCATCTCTCTCTCTTCCACTCTCTTTTTTTCTCGTGTGTGAGTGGGCGGAGGTAATGTTTGAAACTGACAACACAAGGAAACTTAAGACAGAGGGAGGAAATATGGCACGGCAATGTATTGCAGTATTACATCCCTTGTGTGTATTATGCTATTATTTCCTGAAATATCAACCCAACACCCACCAGGCAGACAATACGCACAGAAATGCATCATCCATTTTTCGCCGGATTTATTCCAAAAACCCGGCCCTGGTAGACGGTAGGCATTTAGCAGCAGCAATAGGCCAGTGAGCCCATGGAGTGGCAGGGCCAGGGCTAGACGTTAGGAGAGCTGGCAGCAGGAGGGAGAAGGAAGTCACAAGGTTGCAACCCAGAGCAGTAGACTTGCTTGTCTCAGCAGAGTAAACATCACCCCTCGTCTGCACACAGTAATGACTAACAGAGGAGGACGTGCACAGAAACACTATCAGGACTACTGCCTTGTCCTGCCAGACCCCACGCATGCCATTCCTATCATCTCCGAGCCTTTGCATTCTTAAAAACAAGCAGGGAGCTCCCACCCCGTGCACTGCTGTGGGCACAGGTATTATTAAAGGTGCCTCTCCTTACCTGTGCCCTTGTTTGTTTAGGGTAACGTGGTCAAGTTTCGAGGGCCGTCTGCCTTATTTTCCAAACGCAGGGATGGATGAGTAGAGCGTTTTGTTGGCACTGTAGACTTCATTGGATTTGTTTCTAATGAGAAACAGTTCCATATACAGATGAACTGACCACTGTGCGTGCTGACTTATCAGAGTCCAATCAGGAGGAGTGGAAATGCAGCATAACAACAGGAAATTATGAGTGATTGGGAGCATCTTGAGATCTGACCCCCAGTTGTTTGACTGATTTTCTTTTAATTGGTTGTCGTCTCCCACTTGACACCATCAAAGCTTCACGCTGGAGGTGAGGCAGACGAAATGGTTCTATAATACCATCAGTATGATAAGACACGCCGCCTTAGAAGCGTTTTGAAATGTGATTGCAATCACAAACTAGTCACCAGATTATTGTCCTAATGTTAATGAAGAAATTTGAAGACGCAGTATAAATTGCACATTAGCTTCGTATTTTTATGCCAACGTTTAAACCAAAACACACCTTTTGCTCACGTGTTGCATTCGTTTACACCTTAATGTACTAAATATTTGGTACGTGCGAGACAAAACTGCGTTACAAAGAGCAGTTAAAATGTCAGTAATTAATTTATGGACCTGAGCGTATGCTTAAATCTTTATTTGCCTTCACTGGTACATATTCAGCACATCTTTTAATGGCGTGTTGCAAATATAGTATATCAGAACCATCTGTTGTCTTCATGTTAACTTCAGCTGAAACTTTAAGTTTATTGAGCCCAAAGGGAAATTAGAGCGCGCACAGACTCAAACACAAGATACATAAAACATAATAAAATGCATAAGACATATGACATCAATATGTACAACATATGCTAAAACCTCCAACCTAACCGAGTTGTTCCTATTTCATTATTAAAATGACAGATGAGCTGGCCAGTTAAAGGCACATGGAGCAAAGCAACGGCGACAATAACAAGAAGCAAAGCCTCCTCGACGTGTAAGCTCACTGCTGTGATCAGATCAAACTTAGATGCCAACAGCTCAGTTGTTAGTAAAGCACGAACTAAAGGCTGGAGCTCCACCCTAGGTAGCATCCATCTGAGGTGCTTCCAATTAAGAGCTCACTTTGCACTTCTGCAGAGAGTGGAATATACAAACACAGACAAATTTCACTTGGGTTGCATTTTATTTATCCAGCAGATTTTACTGCAGAAACATTTGTTATGCCCTGCTTAACAAAAGCATCTTGTACTTTTTCTCGTAGTGAGGGCAGAGTTGCTCCCGGTGTGGGGCATTTGTTTAGGGAGGGACATTTAGAGAGCCTTAAAATGTGTCTTAGAGAATTATTGTAATCTATAGCGAGAGGGGCAAAAGTCCATTTTCCAGTTGTTTGTGGCTCAAGGTTGAATCAAAGCAAAAAAAAACCCCCATGCGAATGAAGGTTTGTGTCAAGCTCGCCGTTTATGAGCACTGGTATTCATTAGCCAGCTGCATGAAAGGTAGTGACTGGAAAAGGTTGAGGACATAGTTGTAATACAGAGAGTGACACGGCACTGAAATTTGCATGGTGGGGAGAAGCTTGTGCTGCCTGGGACTCAGTGAAGACAAGTGTTTGCTATGCCCGGTGATGTGCGAGACAGAGCGAGCAGAAGATTATTGTTAGCATACTGAGAAAAGATCATGAATTGCAATGATTCCCCAAAGCGCAGGCAGAAGATTTACTGAGACTATGCCTTTACCCCCTCTATCTATGTATGTCACTACAGAGGGCTGTCAGCACGGATGATTTTAGGTAGAGGGGAATTGATGGTGTCCCCCTGTGCACTGATTCAACATCTGATAATGAGGAAGAAATGCTATTTCGGTTAAAACCACAAGCCATGTTTGAGGAAGAAAATAGCAGACAGCCAAGCCTGGCACACCATGCAACAAGCTAAAGCAGAAAATAAAAAAAAAAAAAAAACAGATGACGGTGAAAAATTTCCTTTCGAGCCTGTTTAATATGTGTTAAGGCGTAGCTTGTGAGACCTCTCAGCTCCAGTAATTTCAGCACATCAAAGACATGCCTCCTCCCCAAGCTGGTGTAGTCTTAAGAAGGGCTCATCATATCCAATCACACGTTCACCCAAGGATCTTGTAGGAATACCTCCAACCCTGTAATTTTGTTCATTAAAACCACACTAATATGGGCTGGTCAACACCGCAGCCAAGCGCCGCACTGTGACGGCGATTGCAGCTGGTAGTCCTTGTCCCTCGTTGACCTGTTTTGTTAACTCTACTGCTGTATTTCACTGCCTGATTAGATGTCACTCAATTAAAAGCACATTTCTGCGGGGAGAGCGGCCTCCCTAGTTGCCATGGATGCCGTGAGAAAGGTAGCAGAGCTGCGTAATGTGTGTCCCAGAGCACCATAATGAAATATCCACACTGTTACAGCAGAAATACACAGACAACCCAAACTTTCACACCCAATCAATGAGAGCTGTGTGGTTGACTTTTTTTTATACATTGAAAAATTAAAAAGGATGTGCCTAGTAAGTCACAGAGGACTCACGCATTTTATAGTCAGCTATGAGAAGCACTAGGATTAATAGACCTCTCCTAATATGCCTCGCATTGGTGGTCCCTGAACACCCTGATCAGGTAAGGCCCAGCGAAGCAAAGATCATTTATAAGTGGTTCATTATTTTACCTTCAGATTCCTCTGTCTGGCATTGATTTAATAAACACTGATGTATCTCCTTGTAGAAGAGAAGTGCCATTTTTCATTTCCCAGATTTGCTATCTTTGTTATCGCGGTTATCTGTCGAGCTCTGGCATTTCAGCGGTAATGCGCTCCCAATCTCGGGCTGTGTATGGGAAGCGGCACGGCAAAGTAGTGCAATTCTTCTATGGCAGATATTCCTTTTAATGTTTACTGAAAGATTCTTTAAAAGAAAATATTGTCTTTTATCTCTCTGACTCGGTGGCTGTGCGGCCAGACATGGCTTTGTAAATGAACAGCTTGTTTAATAAAGTTACGCCAAAGTGCTCTGATTATCCATGAAAGGATTCAACAACGTGTGACATCAACAGTGAGGTACAATAATTAATGATCTATCAATGTGTTCTGATGATTAATGTATTTGTTTTTGCAGTTTGATGGACCCATAAACTGTGTGAAACAGACAATGAGCTTTGCCTTCGTGTATTCCCTGCGGTGAATAGAAGAAACGGCACTGAGGCGCACTATAAAAAGCCCGGAGACGTGATGAAAAGGAAGGGAAAAAGCAGGCTCTTTATTATTAAGGTTAACTGTCAGGAAAGGCTCACGCTCCTGCCCTATCATTTTTGTAACTGAGAAGCTTGTTGTATTTTTCTGCTCAAAGGATCCTCCTGTGAAGTGTTAAAAGCAGTTTGTGGTCAGATTAGGTGTGTAAGGCCTGGCAACATCAAATCAAGATGAAAATGAAATGGAATGATCAATTTGCCCTGCATTAATCCCTCCTCTCCAGCGGCATCCTATCGATTTTCTTGTTCAGCTTCCTTGATAACAAGAATCATTTAAAGGTCACATTTTGATGTCTGTCAAAAAGAAAACATTCTTAATGCACTATGAGTGGCCTTTGAGGCTTACGGTTGTCAGAAAGCACAGACTGAATCTTGGCACCTCAGACAGATTATACAGAAAACAGGGCTAAATGGCCTAAGTTGCGGTGGTTAGACGCTTGCAAGGCAGATACCACTCTCACTGAACCATTAAAATCCTTTAGATAGATAATTCTTGCAAGTAACCCCCCGCTCTTGAGATTATATGAATTTCCCTGTAAGGTAATAATTATGATGTATACCAAAATTATTTCCATCCAAGCATACATTTTTAATTCATCAGAGGACTGCAGACTTGGCAAAAACTCACTGGTGATGCATTTGCTTTAAATAGCTTGATGCATGCTATCCTGATGGACATACAAAAATATCGCTAATGAGCGTGCCGGGCTTGTGTTGAGCCGTGTCTTGGCTCACAAGGCACCAATAGTCAACCTTACTTTCATCCCCGGCACCTCAGATAGATAGATGTTGTTTTCACTCTTTCCTTCTTTCAGTTCTGAATGTCAGCATGAGGCCACATTGCTAGATGGCACACATATGCTACTGTATGAATACAATAACTGCTCAGAGATCAGCGGCTCCCCTGGTTTTCACAAACATCCAGCGCTGACCTTTACTTGCTCCAGCTCCAGGATATAGAGCCGTGCATCATGGGCCACTGCCTCAGGCACTTAGGATTCTGGGAGGGAGATGTCTTCGGGGAGATTCTGATCAAACACAGAGCATGCACAGTTATCAAAGCATCTGCACTTCTGTTTGTACAGTTTTGTATAAAAGCCAACAATTATAGTCAATTCATTCACACAGTCTTTATTTAGTATAAGAATACTTTTGCCAGTGACAAAAGTTGAACATATTGGATCTGAGGGAGAGACAATTGTAAAAATATACTAAAGCGCTGCAAGATAAAACACGACTTTATGTATATTCAGTCTGTCAAATGAGTTAAAGGTATGCTCTAGATTTCTTAGGAGTTGATACAAGCTTACGTGGGTGTCAACAATTTTTTTGCACCAACTGTAAAAGAGGATTGGCCAGAATAAGAACATTAATACAATACTTATCTGCAGGCTGTAGAAGAATACATTTTCAGCAGGTGGAGTTGGGGCAGGCTATAGTAATGGCCAATCACGCCGGCTCTCATCTCCATTAAAATCAGCAGACAGTTTAATGGGTGAGGACGAGCGTCCAGGCTGACTTCTCTGATGAGAAACAGCCCTGCTCTGGAGGTGCAGAGTACATCTGACAGAACTCTGAAGGTGCTTTCAATATACGTGAAAACTCCCGTTGTCCGAAACAAGTTAATGTAATTTTAGAAAACAGTATGACAGTAGTTTTAATAAAGACTTATTTGAAATATTTTTGAAGAAGCTGCATGCACCACCAATGACTTCACAAAGAGGAATGCATAGAAGAGCACAGAAGGTCGTGTATTAACTGTTTTTTATTCCGATGGGCTGCAATTTGGGCTGCAGCTGACACCTATTTTCAGTTATTGGCGATTTAACTGCTAATTATTTTTGTTTTGATTTATGGATTAATCATTTGCTCTATTCAATCTCATAAAATAGTGAAAAGTCCTGTTTGTCTGCAGTCCAAAAGCTGAAGATATGATGTTTACAATCATATGAAACTGCAAAAAGTAGCAAAATTGGAAAACAGTTCCTTCAGTGAACTTACCGAGTAATCAACTGATTGTTCCAGCTCAACATTAAGTAGTTTGTCCTGTGTATAAATGTGTACACATCCTACACCTAGCTCTGACTGTGCCTCCTTTCATGTAAGTAAAAGTTGCCTTTTGATAAACATTAAGTGAACATTTGATATCAAAGTGAAAGAACGGCGTACTGGAGAGGGTTGATATGATACTGGGGTTTGTATGTGCACATTGCCAAATAAACTGCAGCAAATATTGATAATTCGCAGATAGGACGCGAGCACAGTTTCATGCCAAAGCAGCTCTGATCTTATGAGGGAGAAAATATGTTTCTTCTGTGCAAAAAAGAAAAAAAAAGCCTTCTCACAGTTTAAGGAAAAAGCAGCAGTATAATGGGGGTTTATGAATACTTGATGAGTGCTACTCGTTTAGTTGTGTGTGTTTTTGCTCTGCTACCTGTCTGAGCCCATACTGGTTGTTGTATCGGGGGCCCCAAATAGAGGGTGAGGAGAGCTGACTGAGTTTGGGAGAAGAGGAGCAGCGAGCCCTTCCACTCACTGTGCCTGGGTCAATATAAAACCTCATTACTGGGGTGTCATAGAAAATTTGTGCACTTTCTGCTCCATCTAGCAGCAATTTTGCTGGATAAGCACTGCTCTCGTTTGGCCCGTTTTAAGCATTTTCACTAAAGAAAGGCTTGCAAACAGGAAGCCATCGCTTCCCCACGGGGGCCCTGGCAGCCCAAATCCCCCCAGCGCTGCCTCTGCTCTTATATGCGCTCTGTTGTGTTTGTGTGTATGCGTGTGCGCCACGTGCATGCATAGACGCCCATCTTATAACTCCTTATCACGTCTATAGTTTGTGCAGGCTACATCTGTGTGCAACACGGCTTCTGAGGAACAGAGCGTGACAGGCTTGTGCATCCTTTTCTTGGCTGTGCATTTTGATAAGTGAGAATGAAGACATGCAACTTACATGTGGACAGGTTTCCAACATACAGATCCGAGCTTGACATGATTAATCTCCAGGTAAGCTGGTGTTAGGCTTGTTATTAGAACTACCGATGTGCATGCTCTTAACTCAACAGTTTCATGTTTTTCCCATCATGTTCTTCCTTTTCCAGCTGAAATATACATTTTATTCACTCTGCTCTCCCCTCCTCCCTGCTGTCAAATAGAACACCTCTGAGGAAAAATACAGTTTCTTTTTTATCCATTGGGTAGCTGATGGGGACATCGGGAAGATATTTGCGCGTTGTTCGAATGTTTTTTTTTTTCCTCAAACAGAATTTTATGAAAGCCAACTGAGTGACATGTTTATAAATATGGATGTCTGCCCTTTGGACAAGCTTCTCAGCCAGTGCCACGTTGGCCCCATCACTTCATGGTGGTACCATGTAATTTCAGAGAGTGGGGAGAGAAAAAGAATCAAAGGGAAATCATAAAGGACAGAAGTGCCGTTTGGTCAACCTGTAAAGTGTTTTCTTTTTTTTTTTTTTTGTTCAGTAGTGGAGACAGGCTGAACAGAATGTACACAACAAAGATCCTGAATAAAACATGATCAGATAAAAGCCAAACATGCAGAAAATACCGGAAAGGTCAGAAAGAACCCCGGCCATAATTACGGATGGAGAATTTGCCAGGAATGCACTAATTAAACCACGGAAAAATCTCCAGTCTCGACCTCCCCCTTGTCCCTGCAGCTCCACCATAAGCCTGCATATTAATCATTGGGGAGGGAGCGAAGACTTGGCTGGGCAGCGCTGCTATACTAACAGAGTGTGCTGTAAAACACACACGAATGCAAACTCACATCGAAGACACATTCATATGAGGCACATTTTGACTGAGAACAAATAAGGAGCAAGGCGAGTGGAAGATCAAGGTGTGACAAAGTTGGACTTAGCTGAAGGTTGAGTGGCTTCCCGCTGAAATAAGGACTGGTACCAATCAGCTTCTCTAATTGAAGTGAAGTGAGGTCTTGTTTTTGGTTTTTTTTGAGCCTTATTGGCTCAGAGTAAATGAAACAAAGGCATCGGAGGAGGGCTGTGTCATTGCGAGTATCCTCCGCAGCACCACACAAGTTAAAGTTGAGGCTGCTTCCCACCTGCAGAGTGCCCTGTTAGTGTGTGTGTGTGTGTGTGTGTGTGTGCATCTCTGTGTGCGCAGGGCTGACTATATCATGCTGTTCACCTCCAGTGGTGTGTCTGTAGGTGTCTTTCTTGTTAGCGCCGGATGGCTGGTGATGATCTGAGTGAGCCTCTCTCTGCTTTGACTTTACAGAGGTGTACCACATCCTGCCTGTGGGGGAGAAAAACAGCGGCTTTTAAATATCTGAGAATGTACCGAATATCATATGAACGACGCGGCGCACGCACTGCATTTACAGCTGTTGCCTGTTACATATAATGCATAAAAGCAGCTTATTACCTTTGTTTTATTCATCAGGTTTTTGGCAGAGCTGTATGTACACAGGAACATGACATGTTTGCCTCTGTCTCTGGCTCAACTGCTCCTTACAGTCTGATATCAGGGAGAATGTTTTACAGTTCCCCAGGATCCAGATGGCTAACTGTACATGACCTCCAGCACTGAATGATAAATGGCAAAAAAGCACATTTCATCCATCGCCCAGCTTACCTCCCGGCTGCACACTGATATTCCTGCTGAAAGTGTGGTGAAAGGCACAGTTGGATGTATGGACGCGGGCTGCACTGGAGAGGATTTGATGTAGAATTATTCTGTTCAACAGCTATTCTGCTTAGAAGCTACCTGTGCGTTTGGTGTTCGCCGGTGGACGTTCAAGTCTCAAAACCCACCAGCCGATCGGACAAAACGCTGCCTGCGCAGATTAGCGGCTTCCTGAAATATTGTGATTGTGAGCTGATGGGAAGCTTCTGCTGCATCTTTATCTTGCTAGAGTGAGAGGGGGAAAGGAAATGCTCAGCTGTCACACGTAAGGGCATCCATTCTGGTTTAAAGTCATAAGGCGCTGAGAGAGGAACAGGTGTATTCCCCCAGCACATCAGTGCCATAAGCATTGTTCAAGGAATTTACAGTGTTAATTGTGTGTTATACCACACCCTGTGGGGCGCCCTATAAAAGCAAGCCATCCAGTGAATTAGCTTGTACATATTACAACACAGCCTGAATGCGGTATCTGAGTCTTGGGCTGTGTTTTGTTGTTGTGTTGTGTTCTGTTGTGCTGCGCTCTCCATTGGCCTGTACTGGGAGTGGAGCCCTGGGGCTCACTGAGCCACATAACCGCCCCTGTCAAAGGAGGCCTGCTGGCTGGCTGGAGCAGCCATAGAGAGTATGTGGCCTTCTCAGTTAATCATAACGCCGACTCACTCTTGCCTGATTGTATTGGCGGCTCCAGGGATCTGCCATAATTGGATCCTTGTAAGTGGGATGGAGGAGCTAAACAACCAGATTGCTGTTTGTTTATACCTTTTCATATATTAGTAACGTGCCGAGACTTCTCAAGCAGTCTGGGACTTGTCTCACTGCTTGCCGCTCTAATTAGTAATTCATTCTTAACATATGCCTCAATTGTGGCCCTATCCAGCTATTTGTGATTAACTCCACTTTAATTAGAGTTGCTCATGCAGACTTTGGCTCTGCATGGACGTGTAGTGGGCACTTGAAAACCACCAGTACCCTGCGTGGGTTCATGTGACAAAGGTGCCCTTGATGGATAAGCCACATCCTTAGCTTGGACTGGAAATTTCTAATATTTTGGGAATCTCGGGGAAAAAGGTTGTCAAAGAGATGAGGTGAAGAGAGCACGGATATGTATCGCAAAGAAATGAAGTGACAAACGAACCGACCCACTAATAAATCAGACGAATGACTTAAAGGTGAGACACGTAAATTTCTTCGCGTTGCTGGCGACGACGGGCTGTCTGAAGCGATGTGGTGCAGCTGTTATGGAAGACTGCGGAGGAAGCCTGCTGTTTATGTGAATCAACCAATGCAAAGCATGGCAAATGTGGCAGCTAGCGAAGTGTGATACAACTGAGCTTATGCTTGATTTCGATGCATGAAAATACAAACATGGTGTGAAATCGACGCTTCCAGTCTACTGGCTCCGTCTTGAAATGAATGATTTATTAACTAAAACATTACAGATACCAGTTTTAACTGGTTTCAAATATCAAAGCACTTAATCTGAATCCGTGATACATTGTATTATTCATTGCGAGTCCTTGACAGACAGACAGAGAGAGAGAGAGACACACACACTGAGCTCCATCTAACAATTTCTCACCTCTCTAATACTCGTCACCACCCAGTGCTTTGACAACCTAACTTAATCAACGAGGACACATTTGATGATACACATTTCTTTTATCGTTTCCTTTGCAGTAATTAACTGACATATTTGTCAGACAGCCTTCATGCCACCTTGGGGAGCATGCGTGTCAAGAGTGTACGTCTACATTTTCATGATAAGGGATTCTAACGCATCTAAAATTGCAAAGTGTCCGGCTGCCCCGGTGATGTATAAGCTGAAACTTTGCAAAATGAATCAAAAGGTTTCCACATTGGAGCACTCCGCAACCACAAGCCAGTAATTAAAAGGCGACAGCTTTGCAGATTAACTGCGGAATGGAGTTTGTGGGGAAACTCATGCAGGGAAGGGGGCATTTAGTCACATGGCCACAAGTTCCCCCACAGATAAAGCTCATTTTCTCTAGCAGTGGGGTAGAAAGACTGGAGAACACAGCCCATTTGGTTTTGGCCCCACATGGGGCCCACAGGGGTAGCCAGCATTTTATTTAAGGTCACCAGGAATAAATGGGATTCAGGCTGTGTCTGGCAGGTTGCAGTGGACAGAGCCCAGGCTGGGGCCTTCCACCCCTGCTGCCCCCAGGCGCCCTCTCCATCTCTTCTCGCAGGAGAGTGCAGGTCTTTTCCTGCCTTCTATTTCACTGTCTGGAGCCCTGGCTAAATACCTCACAACTCTCCTACTTCCAATACCGGCACTGTGTCAAAGGGTAATAGCATGTTAAAATCCCCCTCAGGTTGTTCAAAAGGGCGAGTGCAGAAAAAGGGATCCCGATAGAAAAGCTCTTAATTCCATTTAGCTCAATAATGAGAAACAAAGGGAGGGGGAGACATGGGAGAGCCTGCATTGTTGGGTCTGCAGTGTGTAACACATGAAACACAGGCGCCCCACGGTAGACCACATCAGATGATCCTCTGTGGGTCGACACTTCGCTTGAGCCACTCTGTCATAAAACCCACAATACGCTTTCAGGGGAATGAGTGGCCATCACGGTTTAAGGGCTTTTCTCTCAGGTGGAGGCAACAAAAAGCTACAGAGATGGATCTGGCTGCCAGTCAAGCTTTGTATCAGTGACTGTCCTTTTGAGGAAATATGAGAGGCTGGACTGCTGTCCCATCACAGCGTGATTCAGAGTGAGAGGGATTGGAGCTCACGCCGAAGCCAAGCTGCTCTGCAGAGCTGTGAATATGTGAGTGGGCCATGTGTTGTGGTGAGGGTAGTGGAGAAGGGGGAGAGGAAGCGCCCGCTTGCTTTACCTCCAGACTGAGACATACTGTACAAGTGCTAAACAGGGACTAACTACATCTCTCATATCTGTCAAGTGCTCTGCCTAATCACTTCTCACCATTTTCAACTTGTTATCTCCTAATGTCTTATAAATGTCTTAAATGTGTGAAAAAAGCTTGCTGTGCTTTGCAGCAGCATACGCGCTGCTGAGGTAATTGATATACTGTGCTGTCTCAGTGTAGCAGATCCCAGGCAAGCTGTTTCAGGACAGCAAAGATGTTCAAACCATGAAACCCAGAGATAAACATTGATATAAAATCCTCTTATAAATAGGTTTTTATGTGTTTTTATTAGATATTATATTTCAGTGCCTACTTGAACATTGAAAACAAACTGCTCTTGATGCATAGGCACAATACCCAAGGCACGGAGTGTTGCTACTGACATGGCCCTGTTCCTTTCATGATAATGCTGATGAAAACCTCTGCACTGGATGCTTCTTTTGAAGTGGAGCTGGCTTCTTTCAAAAGCAACACCTGCACCAGTCATTAGTGTGGAAGTAAAGAAAACATACTTCATGATACAGCAGCTTTGTATTTTACTAACATGCAAATTTCAATCGAATTCAAAATGTCAAGCAGAACATTTAGTGCGACAGCTAATGTCATCTGTGTTGTATATAGGTCATTCATAAACATTATCAAATTGATTCCTTCCTATTTTCCTATATTCTCTCTTTCTGCCCCTGTCTTTCTGTTACGCAGTGAAATAAAAGTTAATAAAAAATTAAAAATGGCATTTAGCGTAGACTGAAGTTGTGTTGCAAGAACAACTATGTTATTAGGATCATAGTAATGCTGTTCTACAATTGGGAACTAAGTTAACAGAATAAAAAAACCCTTAGTCCAACCTTGTTAAACCAAACCCAAATTGATGTGATAACCCTTAAAAAGGCACATTTTAGCCACAGTTTCAGTTTAAATCCATTATTTTCAGCACCAAAACAATAAAAATCCTGGCATGTCCCGTTGCTTGTCGACTGCTCTGAACTGTAAATGCATTTGTACAACTTACAGCAATAATGGCCTGAAAATGATCCACAGTATTGGAAATGTTTGTCCTTTCAGAAACTCCCGTGTAAAGGGAGAGCTGCTGCGATGCTGCTCATCGCTGTGCAGCGAGATCTTAGCATGTGAGCATCTTTTGAAAATGAGCTGTTCTTCTTGGACCTTCCCAGTCAAGCCTATGAACAGCCACTGCTGGGAAGCAATTACCGACAGTCCAAATGCCCCTTCACGGGTAATACTTACAGGCTTTGTACATCAAAGGTGACAAGTACATTGAGTATTGTACAATGCCTTGAAGGTCTCAGCACAATCTTTAATACCTGTGCAGGCTACAGTTGGGTATAAGGGCAGGATCTAATGTGCATTAGAGCTGCTAGCTAATGATTTATATTTATATTAACACTTAATCTGCTGATTATTTTCTGATTACTTGTTTAGCGTATGAAGAAAATAATCCCAAAATAGTCCAAGGTGACATCTCTCCACTGTTTTGTTCAGTTACAAGTCCGAACACAAAGACTTTCAGCTTACAATAACAGTAAAAGCAGCAAAACATCCCATGTGATAGATACTTTTTTCGCTATTTAAAGGACTGAAACAATTAATCGATTATTAACACAGTCGTAGATAATCGACCAGTCGTTTTGGCTTTAATGTGCTTGCACTGTTTTGTGGTATCTTATTCCTCCCATGCCCACACCACAATGCAAAATATTCAACCTCAGGTTTTTTTTTTTTCTCCCCCAAACAAATGCATGGAAATTAGGTAGGAATGTGATTATGCAGATTGAGAGAGGAGCCATGGGTACCAAATGTCAGATGTCAGGTATGCATTTTCAGACCCTTGTGGGATGGAGATGATTATCATGGTAATTATTCAGCATTTGAACAATCCGTTTTCTGCGCGGAACACTGGGAAGCACATCTGCCCAGGGACCCGATGTTGGTGTTTGTCTGGCACCACAAACATGAGCGTGTTAGTCGGGGATATAGCGGGAGACAGGGAGGCGAGGCGGGGTAAAGTGATGGAGATAGTGCAATGTCTGCAATTCAGCTGTGATAAACTTGGTCGAGGGGGAAAGAGTTGCTGTGCCTTGTGCTCAATTCCCTCTCCTTTCTCTTAGCTCCTACCCTTGGTTCCTCTTAGCATTAAAGAGATTGGGCTGAAAGTGGAGCAGATATCAGTCATCTTTATCTCCCAGCTGGGGGAGGGCTGGCTCGGGCCTGGGCTTTCCTCTCTTTATGGTTTCTTCCCCCTTTTTGTTTTCCCACCACGTCCCCTGCATCCTTTTATGCACTCTGTATATTCTGAGGCCAGCTTTGTGGTTTAATATGCATGATAAATTTTATTCTTATGTTCATACCCATTATCTGTCGGACTGAACACAGCCTTCCCAGACTCTGCTCTGCTGACAGGGAAATGCCACGCTATGGATGGCCAGCAGGAGAGTGAGAAGGCCTCCCCCATCCCAGCAGTCATTAACCCTGTGACTGGAGAGTGACCCCAACACCTACGCTCGCACACCTCACGCTCATCATAATCCTTTGTCGTCACTCTTTGATGTCCCTTTCAGTCCTGATGTACTCTGCTGAGCCCACAGATTTGGCTCACTTCCCTTATAGCTGCCTACTCACACAACACACTTCACACAACACTCCTGCACTCCACACAGGCACCCATTAACTGCCAAGGACACTGGTTATCTCTGTTGATAATAGATTTTAACTCTTTCTGTAAAGCCATTTGTGCTTGAGAAGCTCGTAAAGCTATGTGCTTCACACGCATCTGTTTAATAAATCCTGCTGTTACTTTTAAATATTGCAAGATTGAGATTGCATACACGTTCATCTCCATATAAAGGCCAGTTGTTCTTCAAAGTCTTCCTCGTTGGGCCACTTGACTTGTTCAGATGCTCAGAGCAGAGCTTTGGCCTGAAAACTCAGTGTTCCACATCTGTGGCACAGGGACCTTGACCTACAGGTCTCCAGTAGACGGCAGACACAGAAGGAGGAGGAGATGAAGAGGACAACAGGAACAGACAGCCTAAAAGGGGGTTGAGTGAGTGCACTGAGACAGACTGAACACATATTGGCTCCAGATGCATTTTGTGCCAAGTACTGGCTGAAAGATAGAGAAACTTCCAGCATGAATTGTTAACCAGGGTTGACCCAGGACAAGTCGAGCATGTAAACAGTCAAACTGGCCTTCTAACAAGCTTGAACTTAATTTACATTCTTCCACATTCCCCCTGGCTTCCATTATACATGAAACCCCTTATGAAAAAGTCATAAATGCAAGAATGCATCCAGGAAAAAGGCACACAGATTAATTACAGACAATCTACTGCATCTAGGTATGCTACTGGCCACCAGGAGCTCTATATGTATCCTGTAGTTACTATTGTAGATTATAGTATAGGCCTACAATGCTATGCTATATTTTACTATACAATAGCTGCAACTATTGCTCACAATAAGACGCTGCACAACAAAGCAATAAGCTGAGAGATGATGCAGCCTTAACACAAACACTTCTGTGCTGTTTTTAGAATACCTCTTTATAGGCATACGGCTCTTTACTTTAAAGTGGAAGTGCACCAGTTTTAGGCATCAGAGTCCATTTGCGGCAGTCTTTCCGGCTCAAGAGGGAGCAAAATTTGATAAATTCTGATGCACAATTATGATTTTGGTCATTGCTGAAGACAGCAAGTTTTAAAATTTAATGGATAAATAAATACGTGTGTGTGTGTGTGTGCAGACCTTCTGCTTCCAATCTCTACTAGAGGCCAGTGGCTCAAGGCTACATTAGGCGCATTAAACACGCGAATCTATGACCAAACTGTCAGTCGTTTGGATGAGGAGGAAGAATGAAGGGAAAAAAGACAATATTTCTGGTTCTCCTACATCGAGTTTGATGTATGTTTTGTTGTATGTTCATCACAAGTTATAGAAGCGCAGTATCTATAAGTGAGTTTGATGCAGTACCAGTATCACTGCATCAAAAGTAAAGCTGCTTCCCTATTCTGCAAAGGAACCTAGCAGAAGATGCACAGTTGTCTGACAAAAACTTTGATGTGGATAAACTTTACCCACAGTACCTGAAAACACAACAGCGCATTGAATCTGAAATACCTGGTGTCCTCTGCTGCGTAGCAACGTGTTAATTATACCGAGAACCACACAAACGTCGAGACGGAGTAGAGAATTGTCGCGGCTGTGATAACTTTCCACAGTTGTAAATTCCTGTCTCAAAGCGGTACAGTACAAGCCGCTGTGCAGTGTTTTGGCATTTAATAAACCTTCAAAGTGGACCAGTTCATTTTTCATCTTCTCAACTGTAGCAATACGCCCACACTAACACATTTTTAATTCTGCTTTTGGTCTGAACATGGTATAAGTATGGTACATCAGTTTAGTCACTTTAGTCCTCCTTCTTTCTTCAGCTCTGTGTGAAACTCCCCGTCCTGGTTAGTGAATAATGGTAATGGTAATATTGATAGTAATAACAGTAAAATGAAATTTCAGCAGAGTAAGAGCTTTTCAGCATGATAAAGGGTGCAGTCTGTCCCGCCCCGTACTGAATGTGCTGAAAGTCTTGGATTTAGTTTTGGATTTTAAGGTGTAAATAAGCTACAGGGTGCCTTATGGTGCCTTTGGTTTTTGGTAATTTCTGTGTTGCTGACTGTGCATCGGGAGAGTGAAAGACAGTTTCTAATATATTAACTTTGAGGGGCTTTGCATTGAGTTATTTTTGTGACAGCCACATTTCATTTCTGCTGCTTCCCTGTGCTTTATCTAATTTCTTTTGTTGTGGCATAAACAAGGAATTTTTGTGAGAATTCAATTACCGGGGCCTTTGGAGATTCTGCAAACAAAGACGTATCGGTTGTGTATCTCCCTCTCCCCCAACCTTAAAAGTGGATAGCCAGTGGAGTTTCTAATTTATTCAAGCAAAACGTCGCTACTTCTGCTAATCATGCAGAGTGGGCTGAAAGGCCCAGATCAGCGCAGACTGGCACAGCCTGAAACACACAGGCTTTATTTATTGAGGTTTGTGTTTTTGTATTCTGAGGTTGTGTAATGCATTCAAATGAGGGTGCAACAAGCCAAAGTCACAGCAAGTTGCTGAGGGAGTACGTCAGGCGTTGTGGCGATGTTTTTATTCCTGTCTCCTTGCCTCTTCACTGCTCACCCCGCCATCAATAGATCTCATTCAGCTGAGGCTTTTCTTTCAGTCTGCGTTGCATTGTGGCAACAACTGCCTCTTGACGGAGGAGAAAGGATGGCTTGTCAAGGTCAGAGCTGTGCACTAATTAGCGTTCACCACTGAACTGCTGGGTTGACTCTTGTGCCCTTCACCCCTGAGGCCTCGTGGCATTGCGTCTACGTGTGTGTGTTGTGTTTTCTATCATGTTTGCCCCTTCCCTTTTCTCTTCCACTGCAGAGGCCAGCCATCTGAGACTGCCTGTGCAATACATACCTCCTCTATCGCGCCCCAGACTTGACTCAGATGGGGCAGTCATATGTGACAAGCAGACAGAGGCAAAAGAGAGGGAGATGGGAGGGGGGTGGGTGGGGGGGGGGGGGGGGGGTTGGAGGTGGCAGCAAGCATTAGCATCCCACCGGGCTTTGTGTGCTTGTTATAGCATGAGATCACACAGACAGGAGAGGACAAAAGAGAGAAAAGGTGAGAGAGGGAATGAGAGAACGTTGCCATGATGGTCATAGGAGGCAGCGAGAATCCAATTGATACCAACACAAACAAGAGGGTTCACTGAATAATGATGGCAACAGAGAGTGCAATGGCAAAAGTTCAGCCATATCTTAAGGGGTAATTTTAGGCCTTTCGCTTGGGAACAGCAATTTCCTCCAGCTCTGTCTCTGAGCGATATTACTGTGGAATCATTAGACTAATTCATCATCCTTGACTTCTTCGTGTTTTCTGCTGCACTAGTGGGAAAAATGGTTGTTCTAATTGCAAGCCATAGAATTCAGATGTAAGCTCTGAGTCCTGCTCATTGCCTCTCAGCTCACAACTCTGCTCAGAGCACTCGCAGAATTAGCCGCGATCGGTTGTTGCCGGATAATGCGAGGCCTTTGACATCTGCTGGATGGTCAAATTATCAGAGTGTTTGTGTTGTACAGTATGTTGAAGATTTTCCCTCTGTATCACTGTTTCATTACGAGGTATTGAGTACTTACTGTATATAGCCTGTACAGCACATTACAATAAGTGCACTACATAGTAACGGTTGCCCAGAGATATTGATCCAATTTGGCATGAACATCATGCTTGGCAGGAATTTTTTTGCTGTATCATATTTTGCTTTTTTTTTTTTTTTTTTTTTTGGAGTCCCTCCCACATGGACTCATACTGTTGTTATTAAATGTGGCGGATATGTATTCCTTCTCTGTAACGCTTTGCTAGGAGCAGTGAAGGAGATATGTTAACAAGTCTGTTCTCTAAGCAGCATCCATATGGATGCCTCTGCCCTGCTCCAGTCACTGTAGTGGTAACTCACAGGCCGATGAAACACATGCATGCCGCCTGCCTCCATTAATTTTTGTTTATTATGTATTTATGCTCTAAACCCGAGATTTGCTGTGATCAAATGCATCTGTTTCGGCATGGATCAGTGGGTAACTTTGGCACACCACCACCTCCATCACATCCTGCTTTCCATCTATACCTCTCCTCCTCCTGTTTCTACTTTGCTAACTCTCCCTTTTTTTAGCCCTCTCTCTCCTCTCTCTCATCTATTCCCTGTTCTCCTGCTACATTTCTTTTTTTTTTTTTCTTCTTCTTTTAGCCTCTAGTGCATCTGAGCCCGCATACTGTATGAATCACCAGTCTTTCTCTGAAAATAAGATCAGTTCACTTAATGGTCAAAGGGCATTTTCAGCTTTATTAGCCAAATCCAGGGACTTAAATAAGCAGGTCTTTTAAGGGACACAGCGCAGTCTTCTCTCAAACTATTTTAAATTACTTATTATTCTTGTGTGAAGAGCCTTTGTTTGTATCTAGAAATTCCCTCTTCCTTTGATCTTAAATTAACTCAATGAGTGGAGTATGTGTGTCATACAAACACAATTAAAATGCCCATCATAATCATTCAAACTCAGTTGTTTGGAGTGAAATTTTAACACATACACAACAACAACAAAAAAAAAATCACATTTAATCACATTAAACATGTTTGACTTTGAAACAGATTAGATTCAGATGACAAATTGTTTCCTTAAATGGACCGTCATGCGCTGTGGATTCTGTAATTTCTTTCTAATTTTCGAGCAAATATTAGGACGTTGTCTTGTCTTGAGCCAGAATTTCACATTCGTGTCTCTCTAACACATTTCCTGGCACAAGAAAAATAAAAAATAAAAAAATAAAAACACTATCCAAAATTCACAGCATTTACTGTATTTCAAAATACAGCAACAGCTGTTAACTACTACATCAGTAACAAACAAATATGTCCTGAGCGGTTGCTGTCTGCCGAATGCATCTGAGATTCAGTCTAGCATGAAAATCCCATCAGCTTCTTGGCCCGGTGTAAGAGAGACATTTTTTACTCATTATGTCTTAATGCCATCTCTTCAATACTCTCAGTGCACTCTGGTAAAGGAAAGGTATGCCCTCTCAGCACTTCCTCCATGACGTGCTAGCCCACAGTGGACAATTGCAGGTGCTTTTAGTGAGACTCAGTAATGAGCAAGTTGTAGACATGCAGTCCAGGCTGAATAACCAATGAGTACTAAAATGACAAGCAGTGCCATGGTGATGGAAACACCTAGCCACACCATTTTAAAGACATCGTTATCACATAAAACCAGTCATAGACCAGGTTGATCGGTCCCTGTTCCTCCTGTAGTAGTCTTCTCACCAAGTCAGACCTATTTCCATTATAAGCTTTAGTGCTGTGCTCTGGAGAAAGGTCTAGCTGTACCGTTAATCATTCTGGTATATCATTTGAAAGTCGCTCTTGCTTGTTTCTATTTCTTTAAACTCATCACAGTTTTCCTGGGTGGCACTTAGCCAGAGATGCGGCAGTGGTGGGAACGTGCCTTGGTGGCGCATTCGCACGTGGGGAAACTTAGAAAACGAAAGCTAAATGCCCGCAGAAGAATTTTCATTTTCAAACTTCACAGAACTGAATTTGGTATTTACAACGGTGGCCTGGCAAAGGTTTTTGATGTTTCACATAATGATGGGATGGTTACTTAAAAACATGCAAACAGCGGAAGGAAGCTAATTCATATTGTTGGCCAATGGAAGGCTTATAGCAACAGCCTTCTTCCTGTGGGGCAAACTGTAATATAATAATATGCACAATAATACGTTGTGCATGAAAGCAGGTTATGCAGAACAGAAACAGCAATATATTTAACTTCCAGCGGCAGAACAAAGGCTTTTTTATTTACTTGAGAGACCAATGAAGTATACAACATTATCATTTTAACGCTATTAATTATCAGTATTCATTTTATTTCTCATTATGAGCAAAAAGTGCAATACAGAATAATACAGAATACTGTGTATTGTTACTGTAAACTGGAATAAATTCCACAAACATAACATAAATATACATCACCTTAGTTTCGGTATGCTCCGGGAGGAAAAGATAAAGTTTGTGCCTCAACTTAACCAGCCTCTTTTAGTACAGTCAGCGATTGTGGGGTGCTTGAGCTCCACGTTGCATTTTTAATCTCTTTGTTAGGTTAGGATGAAGTGGGGATCACTTCTGCCCTGCTCATTATTTCAAACAGTTTCTTTAAGGTCTTTTTTTGGGCTCAGATAATGTGCCTTCTGTTAAGCATACCCTAGTAATCTCATGACATTGTTAGCATGGAATTAACAATTTGTTTGTCACAGAGAGGGTAAATAGTGCAACCTTTTAGTAAACAGAGGAACATCTTTTTAAATCGGCCCTATTATGTGAAGCTTTTAAGGCCATTTCGGCGACGTGAAAGCAAAGTTTTAATCAAAGTGACTTGCAAGGAATAACACTGTGCAACCATCATCCTAAACTCCTCGGCTCTCCATAATCATCTCTCCGGAGGCTCCAGAGCAAGCATTTGTTTTATTCTGCTAGCGTATGACATCATTAATTGACTTAGGATACTGAATAGAATGGCTGAAAAATTGAACCCTGGTACAACACATTTGTTTTGAATGGATGATGACTGCCGGGCCTGCTGTTTAAACAGCCTTGCCGGCTTTGGGCAGGTGGAGGGAGAAAGCTCTTATCCATCTCCATCGTAATATCAAGGTCATGGATGAGTAGCTGAGCTAATCTCCTTCTTCTCATATCTCTTACGGAGCGAAAGAGCTGGCAGGCCTGCCGTGTATTAAGCCCTCTCCAGCCAAAGACAGAATACGATGTCTGTTCCGCACAGGGAAATATGATAAACTACACTGAAACGAAATTCAAGAATGCAGAGGTCCCCGAATTCGTAAGTGATGTACTGTACATATCCGCACCCAGACACCAGCTGCTAAATCAAATTGGAGATAATCTATGCATATTCAAATGCTGTGCCAAACTATGTAATCTTCGGCATCTGCTTCATTATGCATGGAAGACACCATTTTGAGCGCGTATTTCCATCGAAACACCACATCCCCGTAAGTGTACATGACTATTAAATATTGTTCCGGCTACATTCTGGGGCATGATCAAAGCACAAAGCTTGTGTGTGTGAGTTTAATAATGACAGACTCATGTTGACAGATGAGATGGGGTAAAGGCTCTGAAGTACTGTATCTGAACGAGAGCTGGCTCCTCCTCTCCCACAAATAGATTTGCCCCGCACAAGGTTTTATCCCCATTGTTCATTAGACTTCTGAAGGAATAATTAACAAGGCTTTAAAACACAGCTTTTATGGATCACCTGCTGTCCCCCCAATATCATTTTTGTGATTGCGCAGCAGAATACAGCGAGAAGCATTGATGCTAACGTCTGGCACCCAAATGCCTTGCAGGATCAGTAACTCTCCAATTAAAGCAATATCTCTCAGTCTTGTGCCTGGCACCGGAGCACTGAGCTCACCACAGGACTCGTCCGTACACAAACACCAAACTTCTTTATAATAGGACCGTGGCCCCAAGATAAGAATAAACTGCCTAAATGCACTAATGCAACATGCAGATGCATTGTGTTTTATGAGCCTGCGCTGTATTGTATAGTGGTAAGCCAAGACCACGGTAGAATAATGGGCGGCAAGGACATTGTTCATTTAAAAGTAAGAAAAGGGAAACAGGAATATTCTTTCATTTTAAAGTTACAGATTAGGCGAAGAGCATCACCCCTTATCACAGACTGGAGCTGTAGAGAGCACTGTCTCCTTTCAGTAGCAACCCCCTCTACCTGCATCACAGTGCCTTCTCAAAATGCACAAATATATTTGTCATGTCTGGGGCCGCCAAATCACGAGGTAAATATTATCATCCAACAAGCAAACAAACAGTCTTTTGTGTGGTAGATAAAGGTGAAGCGTGTGGTGAGGTTAATGGGACCTGGCTATTAGCATTGTCACTCAGTCTGCCAGGTCTGACAGTGCAGCTCAGTCTGAGGGCCTCTCCTCCCCTCGTCCACCTGCTTATCACCCAGATAAATTAACTCCGGCAGACAGGAGAGGCAGGTGGAGCGGAGGGGTGGCGGTGCAGATCCTCACCTATCACAAGACAGGAACACCAGGCACAGATCATTGCACTGTTGACTCTAGTTAATAGCGTGGGGCCACAGTGTGTGTCAGATTTTTGGGGGTCCATGAGATTGACGTGCGGTGCAGGAGAGTAAACACTTGATAATTAAACACAACCGCATGTTTGTCAGAGGTGATGACAATGCCCACAGACCCTCCCTCGGCTCGTCTCACTCAACTCCTCCAACTTTGTATGAAGCAGCAATTCACCCCGCATCAGTTCCTCCAGCCCCAACGACAAAATCTGTCACGACCCCCCCTTTTTTTAGCGTTTTGTAGTCGGGAAAGTGTCTGTCTCTGCTGAAAATGTTCAGAAAAGTTGTTAGGTTGGGGAAAGATCATGGCTATGGTTAAAAAAACACTAACTTCACAGTGGGTGGGAGACAGGAAATAACAGTGTCTGATGTAAAACGTAGGCTCTTTGCACCCCTGACTGCCTTGACCGTATCTACCTTGGTTTTTCTGACATTATAACATTGCCCATTGTCACACTGCGTCCGCCGTTGCTTCTGAGAGGTTTTTTTTTTTTTTTTTTAGAAATGAACAGTCTGACATTTGGGAAAAGACTAGAAATGGCGAAACTGCAAGCTTGTGCCTATCTAAAGATGAGTATTTCTGCCTGTGACTGCACCTGGCCAAGAAATAGTCAGACACATACCTCCTGCTACATGGCAACAAGTTATTTTTACACCTTGTTTATTGCGCCGATCACACAAACGTGATAAAATGCGTCAATCGGTGAATTGGAGATGCCGGTACAGAGAGTTTGTTACCTTGTGACGTAGCCAGACGAGCTATTTCCCCCTGTTCGCCGTCTCAGTGCCAAGCTAAACTAACTGGCCGCCTGTGATTGCTTAATATTTACCGCACAGACATCAAAGTGGTATCAGACTTCTAATCTAACTCAAGACAGAAAAGTGATTAAGTGGATTTCCTAAAATTTCACACTTTTCATTTATGTGTTTAAATAAACGACCGGAGCTTCGGTTTTCTGTTGAGGACAGTCTCAAGAGTTCTCAAATCCTACAAATCCGACAATTTTTAAATTGTAAAGTCTCCGGTACAAACATGAATTGTTGATTCAAGACTTCAGCGAGACTTCAAGAAGAGACTGTGTCAATTGGAAAGCATTCAGTTGGCTTTATTGGGCCCGGTTTGCCTTGTGGGTGCTCTCTGTTTAATTGAACACTCATTAGAGACTCCACTGTTATACCCCCACAGTTTATAGTGACATTCCCCCAAATGTAACGTAATTAGGTTTAGGCAAAATGGTGGGCTGAATGGATCCAGATCTGTTCTATAACGGCATACAGTTTGCGCTCTCGCTGGCTGGTCATAAAAGAAATCATTTTGGGAAAAGTGTGTGACACTGGCTGGCACCCAGAGCATATGACTGGAACAGGAAGATTACAGGCGCGGCTAAAAGGGAACAGTAATTGAATTCCAGAGATCCTGACGCACATTACACCAGACCAAGAGACAAGAGAAAGCTTTTTTGCTCGATGAGGGAAACTGGAGGGTAGAGAGAGGTGAGTCCTCTCACTACACAGCCCCTCCCCCTGTTAGTGCCACTCAGCAATGCTGGAGCCATTGCTGTGTTAACAGTTTCTGTTCTCACGGGACAGGAGAGCCCTAACTGTCGCCCACCTCCAGTTGGCTGAGACCGGTGAAACCACTCCACTGTGTCTACTTTATATTGGTGGTTAGACGACACAGCACTGCCAAGAATTGTCTTTTCTGCTGCTGAACATTTAATAGAACCAAACTATCCATGAAAGACAAGCCAAAAGCCTTTATCAAACTACTTGCAAAGGCGAGAGAAGGAAAATCCATCACACTGTCCGAGTTTAGCAATTTCTCGTGCAGAAATAACATCTGGAAAGCGCAACATATAGAATCGACATAACAAATTCCTCTGCCTTGAAACAAATCATAGGAATGTGCCATTGGGTGTTTAAGTGATCCTATAAAATGGTGACAGAGGAGACAATGAAACTAGCCAATTTAGAGCGAATGTGAAATGTGACACGTGCGCATGTATAGAAAACAAACGTCCCTATTCTGCCTCTGCAAAACACTGCATTACCATGTATTTCTATCTAAAAACAAATGGCCACGTTTTTGTTTTTGTTTGTTCTTTTCTCCCGTTTTATTCAAATGACTCCCGCACTTCCTGCAAGACTGAGAAATGAAATGTGAGTGAACAGTGGACTTAAAACATATTACATATGGATATCTTATATTCTCGCCGTTCCAAGAAATGTTGAAATTTGCGAAAGAGGAGCATCATCCACTTTACTGCAACTGAAAACCTCAAGACTTTTATTGTCTTAATGATTCAAGTCATACCAGAAATCTCCCAGTAAGCTATAATGTTTAAGCAGCTCAGAACAAATTGCGCAGCAGTTATACATTAGCCAGCTTATCAGATAGTTATGCACCGCATCAGCATTTGTGCTTCTGTTTGTTTACAGCAACAAAGTAACACCGTGGAGATTTAGTTGAAATAGAATATCAGTATGCATGAAAAAAAAGAGTTCGGCAAACATCAAACACGAGTCGCAGTCATGACAAATGCTCTAAATGCAGATGTTACAAAAAGAATTCCTTTCAAGCACCTAACTTCAGGTAAATCTGAATGATGGAAGGCACAAACCATCCTGCAATGCGAAGTTCTTGCGTAATAAGTGTGGCAAAATGAAAGGAAAGAAAAAGTACTGAGGAGAGATTTAAAATAGATACAACAACGGGGGAGAGGTGGGGAGATTGAATCTGTCAGCGAGGGCTCTCGGTGGATCTCGCTGGTACCCTGGGTCTCATTTAGCCCTCCGCTCGTGCTCTTGCATCCCTGTTAATTGGCTGATGCCAAAGAAATCCTGTTAAAAACAAACTTGTTTCTGCCTTTGATAGACCAAGACAAAAACACGGATCAATACTCAGAAGCAGATAAACGGGCCGAGAAGTGATCATTTAGCCGGTAAATGGTGCGATCAAACCGCTGACCTACTAATTTACCGGCTAACAGCAGCACAGCCACCTTCCATCTTGCAGCATAAGTAAAGATGACTATCTGGTTCCGAGGAAAAAGTTCCTCTGCCCTCTTTCTAAAGTTTTCCAACAAGTGAGGAAGCACATAGTGTGGATATTGAGGTGGGTGCATGCGTTGGAGGTTGTGGGGTGCTTGAACTCTCTGTGGTGCAGGCAGTAACAGTCTTTACATTCAAGAGAGAGAAGATCAAAGACCGTAAGTTTAAAGGGAGGAGGGGCGGTCTCAGAGTCTCTCCTCTGTTTGGGAGGCATCCAGGTACCTGCGGTGTGTATTGATGTGGAGCACCGTCGCGAGACGCACTTTCCCATCCTTATTTCCTCTTGTCCTGTTGAAGCTAAACGGGCTGTGCTTCAAAAACACTGCTTTATCAAAGACACCACTTAAATTGTCTCTCCCTTTTTTCTGTGCAGCTTCTCTGTTCTTCTGATAAATATTATGTGTCTTTCTGGCTGAAGCGCTGTAGAGGAGCCTTCAGAGAGTGACTGGTTAGAAGTAATCCCAGAGAGAGGTCGAAAAAGGAAAGATGCTGGTTAGCATTTCTTCAGAGATGCGGCGCAGAATCGTGAACTGAAGTCAGATGTTATTTCAGCATGCACTGTGTGCTTTTCCCACCGTGGTTCTTTGTCTGACCCACAGGGTCTAATAAGACACTAGAGGAGGTTCCTTCAAGCTGCTCTACAAATGACTTTGCTCCACAGTTCCACCTGTGTCCTCCTCTGGCCTGCAAAAATAATCATATCAAGAAGCGGGTTGTCATTCAGACCAGCAAAAAGAATGAACTAGAGAGAGGCCTCTGTTTGTGGAACAAGGGAACAGCTCCCTCTAGGAAATACTGTAAAAATCACTGTGTGACAATTTGCAAATACTGTGTATTTCAATAAACTTGGACACTGTTTATTAGTACAATTAAACTGCTACACGCTCCCTGCAATATGATGCCTGACATTGATGTTTAACCGCAAATCTTCTTTTACAAGATATCCCTCTCCATATTTATTGTCTTGTCACGATAATTATTGCACCTGTCCTGCAAAAATCCAGACTGCATGCCGGTGCACGGCCCTGCATGAGCCCCTATTAAAAACCTGGAGTCACAGGGATTAGTGTCTATATTCTATACACATTGGAACAGTGTCAAAAGAAAAGAAACCAAACTAGAGCAGGGGTAAATAGGGTCTGGCAGAGATTATAACAGTGGATATAATAAGGCTGGTTTCCACTCTAATTGTGACACCAAGCCAAAGCTTTGCAATTACGGTGCAACGAGCAGCACTCTAAGTCCACACACCAGTGGGGGGATCAGAAATCCTCAACAACTTTAAGCTATAGTATCAGATTATGTCACTATTAATTAGGCGCCGTATGAGAACAGCCCTGCACTGTGTCCTCTCCTCCCCACATGTAGCCAAGCAGGCAAAGTAAACTTAGATCAATAATTACACAAGGACTATCTTAGCTCCTCCACAGCTCTGTCACCAAATTTCACACTAATTGGCCACACCAGCTAAGAAACCCAGAAACAGACCTTTATTGAGTCAGGGTATGACTGTGCACAGTCTGGAGGGACACTTGCATTACCTAAAGCGCCAACCTTTGAAACTGAAAGCACCCATGCATCGATACAGATGCAAGTTGAGTGCAAACTGTTGCGTCCATTTTAAATAAGGTTTGGTTGTGTATATTAGGCATGCAAGCAGTAAGCACTGATCTGCTCATGCATACACAGAGTACACAGCCCAGTGTAATTATGCGATATAGTCTCAACTAACCAAGCATATATTTTCTCAGTCAACCACAGCTGTATCCTGCATGTGCAGCATCTTTAGGTTTTGTCATAGTTTTAATGTGTATGTTTACTTGTATGTCCTCATTTGCCTCTTAATGCTGGCTGGTGTTATCCTGCCTATTGATTGAAGAGAGTAAGAGGCCCAGGAGTCCTCTGGCTTGATCTGTGTAACATCCTTTTCTTAATTCTCCTCTGTGAGTTTGATACTGAACAGGCGGGTCCCCCTTGACAAAAGCCTGATCGAGTGAAATGTTGAGCTATCGAAACGAAAGAGGTGAGAAACAACAAGACCTAGAAACAAAGGACCACTGAGACACGAGATGCAAAGGCCCACGTCTTTCAGCTGTCATGGATTTAGTTGAGATTGCCATCCCGGCTCTGACAGACCCTTGCATCAAGTGACACCATGCGCGTGGAGGAGTTACCAGGGGTGGTGTTTATAATTGCTCAAGGTTTGGGATGTGCGTTCTCCATGTCAGCGTGCTGTGTTTTAGATGTTTTATTGGTGCATCACTGTCTGAGAAACTACAAGATTCTTATCATATCAGCCTTTCTTTGATTCACTGAGTGGCATATAGTAGCCTGTTTAGATATGGTTGAGGCGGGGAGGGGGGGTTGCTTGGGTAGACACAGACAGTCAGACAGCCAGCCGTCACATGAAAAGCCTGCTTTCTATAGCTGACAGGTCCGTTTTTTGGTGTGTTTTTCAAGCAGGTCTCATCCAGGTAAACGAAGAGATCAAAAGCAGGGGCTTGAGCTGGCATCACTCTGTCTGTGATGTAAGGCCTCCCGTCTTTAGATCTCGGGCATTTCTTCTGCCCCCTTTCCCCTGTGCCATATCTCTGATAGAATTTTAATGATAAGCTCACTAAGACTGAATTGTTATCTTGAATGCACTGCCACCGCACCGCAAACATCTCATACCCATATCACACACACTACTTGCCGTAAATCCCCGAGAGCTGAATGACTGTACCCCTGTGGAAAAGTTTCTCTTTTGGACAGCTATTTTATTTTTAACAGGACATACTCTGCAAACATCGTATGTATGTTTGCAGGCCGGTTTTTGATTAGTGGGCAGCACTGACGCCTTTAATAGTGGGGGAAAAAAAAAAAAAATCAGTTCTGGATCTGGTGCTAAGTGTTTTTTTTTTTTTATAAGGTTGGGAGAAGTGCTGTAAAAAGCACCATCTTTTCCCTGAGGGGACACACCCACTCAGCAAGGGTGAGAGAGAGAGAGAGAGAGAGAGAGAGTGCTGGTGTGATGGTCAGAGAAGCAGACATCTCGGGTGCTGAAATTGAATCTGGTCCCAAGTTTGTAGTGGAAAAGCCAAAGTGACAGAATAGTAGATAATAGGTTTGCTGTAACGTCACGCCTGAGTGTACGTCCACACTTGGGCATTTCTGGAACAGTCCAGCTTCTGACGTCCTTATGACAGGCCTCTTCCCATTTCTTTTTCTGTTACACGGCTGCGCAGCCACAGCCCATTTTACTTCAACACTTTTAGCATGCTCCATGGGTTGCTCTGTTGCCTATTACTTTGAGTGCTGAGCTATCAAAAATGTCTGATTCGTTATTGATAAAGTAATGTTAAAACGGTCATAAAAATGAAACAAAGCCCATTTGTGTGTTTGCCCAGTAGGATACAGTGCCTGCCTTTTTTTACTCGCTTGCTGCATTGTTTTATTGTTGTAAAGCCAGTGTAATCCTCTGCTCTTAAAAAGATAAGTGAACTGTGAAAATAAAGAATTATTTAGGAACTATTATATTGTAATTCAATGTGGTTGGCCGCATTGTTTAAGAGTGCAGCACGGGCCCAGAAAACAAAGACTACATGGGAAAAGTTTTCTGTTTTTATTTTCTCTTTGAGCCCAAATTCCTGGTTTCATCAGCCCTTCGCCCGTCTCCCCCTCTGTCTCTCAATCACTCTACTTCCCTCTCCCGTCCTCCCTCTTTTTTCTATCCGACGGTGACCTTGAAGGTATTCCTCCCGTGTTTGTTCAGACACACAGAACTCTGTTTCTTTTTCTCTCCCTTCTCCCTTCCTCTGTTTTCATTAGCGGGCTCAGTCAGCCTGCCTAGGGACAGCCCGGTGCTGTGCTCACGTTACAGGCCTATTGACTTCGGAAGAGAGAGAAAATACCGTGGACATGATTCACCATGCATGAACCTCATGATACCGGTTTTATCTGCACCTTCTTTTCAATGGAGGAGGGAGGAGATAAAACCACACAGCATTTTTATCACCCTCACTTCAGGCATGTCAGTAATCAGATACACAGACAAGGCTAATTAATATTTGGAGATACTGCTACGCAGTCGCACGCTGGCGCTGTTAAAAACATGACATGCAGTTGACACAAAGTGCACACGCTTCAAACCTTACCGATGTTTGGCTTTTCAGAGCTATTGTTTTTGCCTTATCGTGTTTGCCATATACTCTGTTTTGCAGCCGCCATCACCTCGTACCTGAAATTTCGATGGCGTAATTATTTTCAAGGCGATAATCAACATAGCTTCTCAATGTTGAAAAATTGCTACGATTCAACACAAAAGGCGATAAAATAATGGAAAATATTGTTTGTTGCAAATTCAATTTGTTTCATTCATTATGCATGCCGAGTTCTCATATTGATGACCAAGCCGGTGAATGGAAACGGACCCTTAAAACTTCCATGGACTAATCTGGCACCATAGTGGGCATTAACCTTCAATAACCTTTGTATGAAGATTGTAAGCAGGTTGTTGCATCCGGGAGTTACGCTTTTGCATATTCTTATGAGCTCTGCAAACAGCCATGAAGGTATTGGCAGGAAATAATAGCCCTCAGAGGTGGATGGATGTTTTATCACACTTGTACCCCAGTAATTAACCAGGACTGCCCTGGTATTCACTGTCTGTTCTCCTGTCTCTCCCCTTCTCCTTTTATTTCTCTCTTCTAATGTGGAAGGGCGGGGCAGGGGTTGTCTCTGTTCATATCTGCAGCTGTACAATCCAAGCTTTGAACTATGCCACTGTGGCGTTATGGTAATCAAAAATGGAATACATTTTGAGGAACTGTTTAATGCAGCAGCACACTGTGCTCTCTCTCTCTCTCTCTCTCTATATATATATATGTATATATACATTTATGTATATATATGTATGTATACACACACTTTTTGATCCTATGTTACTGGAAGGAGTTGGGGATAAATTCTGTGGCGCGCTCAGCAGCCCACATTCCAGTGATGATGCACCTGATAGGTTGGCAGCCATGCAGCAATCAGTTAAATGACAGACAGACAGGCTCAGAGCACAGCTGCACAGTGCAGTCTAAGCCAATTGTGTGACAATCAGAGGCTGCTATTTTAGGTTTCCCTCCCCCTACAGAGAACAGATTTCAGTGAATCAGTTGGCCCTCGGGCATCATAATTATGCAAAAGGCTCAGCAGAGAAAAGTTGTTTGTTCCACTATTGTTTTGACTTTCTTTCTTATCGCTTAATCATCTGAGGAAAGTGGTTGTGGTAATATATAGAGAGGTGCGAGCTGTTGACTATAAACATTAGGCTTGAAAGCAATCTGAAAGTTAGATTAGAAATACATCTATATGTACTGAATTTGGAGGCATGCAAATGACTCAGATTTTGCAATTCAAATCATTTTTTTTACCAAACAAAGCCTCTATTTTGAAATATGTGAAGCCAGAATGTTTGAAAATGCTCCAAAACTTCAAGGGCAGAAATGACTGGACTTGTGTGCTGCACATTTAAAATCAAGTAATATGTCAAATATTCTTCGGGATTGCTGAAATCAGCAACATGCTCGGGTTTAAAAATGTTTTATATGGTGTAACGAGCAGCTGCAGCCATGTCAGTCACCTGTAGCTCATATGCAGGCGTCAGTTTGAAGGGCAGCTTGGTTTAAGGTCTGCCCACTTGAAAGGGACCCGTGAGAGGAAAGGGCACAGGCTGCCACTCTTTTGACCGACTCTCCCCCGTGGTGAAAAACAGAGCTGAAACAATTACAGGCCACTGTGGGGTCTTTCACATAGTGATGTCTGGAAATGTTACACGCACATAAACACACACGGTGAAGCCAAAGTTATTAAAACTAATTAACTTGAATTAACATTTAAAAAACTTCTTGGTGCCCTTTAGAGATTTAGGTTGACTGCTGTAAGTAACACAAATCCATCCAGACCTCCAGGACGTGTGTGTTAAGCCTCTGGTCAGTCTATCAATGCAAAGTGAGAAAAGCTGTTTCCCTCCCTGGGCTGCGCTCCCCCTCCAGCTGCACGGAGCACTACAAGTCCTCTTCGCACCCATGAAGGTGGAAGACTTATGTGTTAATCCTGAAGCCCCCACCTAAGCCTCTGTAATAAAGCACGCTCTCAATGAGGACCTGTCCCCTCCCTCCAGGCAAGGCAGCTTAGGCCTCCGCAATCACTAGCTGGTGAGCCACCGGAAAGCTAATGAGCCCCTCGTCTAGACGTCCAGCACCTGCATTCATAGCTGGTCTAGCGGGAGCTCTCTGGGGTGTAGGCAGACTGCAGGTGGAGATGATGGAGGTCTCCGAAAAGGCCAGCAGTGAGCCCCACTAGGGGGATCATCTGGTGACCAGCAGTTTCCTGGTCTGAATACATAGTAGTCAAACACACTGCCGCCACAGCCCCGGTGGACAACTTGAACCCATTGCTAACCTGAAGCGGAGCATTCACTCAAAGGGACGGCTTGTGGACTTGAGTGGAAATTAATTAATGATGTCTAATGCGAAGGTCCAGTTGTTCAGCTTGCGCTCTCTATACAAAGCATATGTGGACGCTTTCCCACTCCCTGCGGACGAGTGTTGTGCAAAATGCAGATTTGCTTTTTGTGAACGCCAAAGAGCACGATGCAGATGTTCTCTTTAGAGTTTGTACATCTGTTGTGCCTGCAGAGAATCGAGCATGTGCCTACACCTAGAGTGGGTTTATGTGATACTTTGAGTTTTTCTTCCGTTTCATCTGAACAAGGTTATACTGAGCAAGAGATTCAGTGTACCTTTCAGCATTTCTGACCTCTGTCAGACAAATTGAACATAATACAGCAAATAACCTGTGACACTTATATGTTAAAATGTTTTGCCTTTCATTTACTTTGCCTTTTGACCTTTTCCACGGGTTTAGCAGCAGCGGTATTAAATAAAAAAATTAGCAAACTTCCCGAAATAGTTCAGGTGAACTGCCGACCCACTTAGTTACAACTAACCAAATTTCCAACAAAACAGGGCCTCGTTTATGCCGGCCATTATTGTCAATCGTCCAGGCTCCAATTATAATCTCAACACAGGAACAAATCCGCTCTGATGGAGGGACCGACTAGAAGAGCAGCGAGCTGGTGTCCTGGATGTTTTCAGAATCCCGTTCAGGAGAGTAGAGCACTTGTGTAAGTGTTTGTTATTCAGGTTTAATTATGTCCACGGGGCCTGGGAGTGTAGGCCAATCTACACAGCGCCTCTTTAGCCCGAGCCACAGCGGACTGGCTTGATGTCTTCCTCTTCTTTCCTCTGCACTGAATGAGCAATTAAAGGTCATATCAATTAGAGCATGTTGTGGTCTCCAGACTCATTTTGAAACAGCTTGCTCCTGTTGCGCTGTCAAGAAGGAATAAGTATACAAATGTAAAGCTTGGCCTTCCTCGCTTAAATGTTATTTTTTAAATATATTTTGAATAAATCTGCTCCAACGCTTAGAGTTATGATGGCAATAAGTTGCTTGGCTTGGGCCTCATTCACTATAAAGTATATTAACTGTAAAGTACACAACAGTGTATTTATAACCCATTATATTATCAATTAATCAAACTGAAAGTAAAGCAGAATTTGATAGAGATAATCAGTGATTAGGATACCGTCTCAGTCTTTGCACCAGTTGTATTTTCCGTCTTTTTGCACGTCTTGTCTAATATACAGTTAAATCTCATATTCTTCAATGAATGCATGATTAATTTATCACTACAATACAGTTAGCACGAAACAGTGTTTGGACTGTACTTTGCACTCATTCACTGGTCAGATATATTACAGCGTTGGTACGAGAAGCAAAACAAAAATCTATTTAGTCTAAATATGGAGGGTCTATATTATCTTCTCCCTCGTATTGGTGAGCAAACAATCATTCACACGGTGCCAAATGAGAGACAAAGAATTGTTTTCATTGATGATCCATGAATCCTAATGAAGAAGCATGCACAAAGAGACATATTGCAAAAGGTGATACGTGCCGTTGCCATAGTGAACCCCCCCCCCTCCTCTTTGTGTACTCCGAGATTATATGTGTTTGTTTGCAAGTGGAACTACTGACGGAGGTTCCTTGGCAGTCTTGCTGCAAGGCTGGGGGGGGGGATTCCTGAGGTATGATTAGATGAATTTTAATTCATTCATTTATTCATGAAATTCAATGGGTCTCCTGTCTTCTAAGAGACAGCACACCAAATGCCCTTGCTAGTTTCATCATCACTCTTTGTATTATTTGTAAAGAAGAAATAAATTGTTTCCATCTCATACAAATAAGAAAAGGAGGAACCAAAGAAAGCAATATTACAGCGGAGCGCAAACATGATCATGGTGAGACAAGTGGTCTTGCATCAGTAGCCCACATTAATGGTGTGACACAGTTTTTAGTTTGTTTTTGTTGATAGCAGGCTGTTTGTGTTGATGACAGGTGGTGTTGCGTCTGCAGGCCCATTTCACACAGAATGTAAGAAACGTGGCTGCTGTAATGCGAATGTAGCGGTAGATTGCAAGCAGCTATAGAAGGTCTCATGTAGGGATAAGCGGTGCGCTGGTGAGCGGATGATATGAATAAATCAGATGGTGCCTCAACATATATAGGGACTTTTTTTTTCTCCCCCAACATCCCTGAGGAAAGTCGCTCGGGACAGCTGCCTCATCAGTGGCTTCCCAGGTGATCATTATAATCAGACTAGACCTGAATGAGCGGTATTAGCCAGAGACCACAACCTTCCAGCAACCATCGCCCACAGGCCGTTGGACTTCCCGTCTCTATGAGGACACTCAGCGAAACCCACTCAGCAGACGGACCCATAAATAGTCCCTCGTTGCAGTAAATTAAAGTTTTGGGAATGTCGACAAAGTTATTTTTAATTTATTAAATTCCATTTTATTTGGCCATGATTTTTCACTCCCCTGCCTGACAAAAGTGCCGTGCTGCCCTCCTGATTTATGCTCTGTGTGTGACCGAGAGTGTAGTTGTGGGAAGTGCGTGCATATATCAATATGTGTCAGCAATCTCGTACGGTAAATTGGGTGGCTTGATCCTGCCTGCCTCGGTGTGGTCTTGACTGTGTCCTTGGGCAGGTAAAGCTAAGGTCAAAGGAGAAGTGACTTTATAAGTAGTTTGTTTTTTTTGTTTTTTTAACATCAACATTATGACAGTATCATGTCAGTAAATGCAGAATCACAGCATTAGGGGAGGAGAGCCGGTGACCCGTTGTTCCAACCTTTTTTTGTTATTCATTTTAATAAAAAGTGGCATGTTGCGACAGTCTGTTTGCACCAGTCTCTCATCTGTCTCCTCGGGCAGCAGCTAAAAAATAAATACATGTGCTTCAAAGAACAAAGCTTTCACAGGTCCGCTTAAGTCAAAATGTTTCCTTTTTAATCCCTTTTGAAATATTCAATTTAAGTGGATTCTTCATTGTGTATAATCATATGCGTGTCGCCTCGTCAAGAATAGAGAACACGGGGCTCACAAACTAATGGTTATTCTCTATTTTCCCTCTTCTTTCATGTCTTCGGATCCTCCGGTGCGGTCGCTGTCATCAACAGGTAAACACAATCTTGTTTTTCTGCTCTGATGTATCTGGTGTTACAGACAGATGATAAAATACTCCGGCCACCTGGAATGGTCAGATTATTTTCCTGTCAAACTCCCCTTTGCCTCCCTTGACCAATCATATTTGATGTTTGCCACTGACTGCCTGAGTGCGGGTGGGGTCCCCTGCTGTCTAAACAAGCCCCCACCCCCCACCCCCCACCACCCCGACTGTGCAGCCCTTTCCTGAGCACTGTAGTGGAGAGAAAAGGGCAAGAGAGCAGCGCTCAGGCGAAACAATAGCACCGTGAGGAGATGTCAGGCCCTGGGAGCTGTGAGGTGGATGATGATATGAGCCCACTGGTGTTGTTGTTTCTCACTCTGCTGAATGCTAACACATGGCCCCCCGTCGCTGGGCGTCGACCCACTGCGTGGTCAGGGCCCTGGCGGTGGCGGTGGGAAGGGGGTGGGTGGGATGTAATGAGCCTGGTCTGGACTGCTGGGTTGTTGTCTGTTCAAGCAGGTTTTGTGTGTGCACGTGTGTGTGTGTGCGTGTGCGTCTGCATGCTTGCATGAGCGTCTTAGTATGCCACCGCGGACGCAGGGTGCCCTCCTTCTGCGTTCCCTGTTGGTGGATATCAAAGGCCCGTTGTAGTGTGACTCCACCTGTCTGCAGCTCACACTGTCCCTTAAATCTAAGGCTTGATTTCACTGCCACAGACTCACTCAAAAATACCGAAACTAAAGTCAGTTTATACGGTTAAACTTTATTAAACAGCCATATAATGATCACATTTAATAGTCATATTGAAAATGAAGAAAACATTTAGGTACCAGCGTCAGAACGTCCACTTTCACCACAACTGCTTGACGCATTTTCTGTTTTCTTTTGTTTCCCTTGAACACTGAAGCGGGAAGCGTTTTGAGACAAATCTGGGTATAAAAGAAAATGATCCTAAATAAATGACCCATACGCTTATTTGAGCTATAAAATCTTCACGCCACAAATATTGTTTTTGAATTCATTCGGTCTGAATGTCTGGCCCATCTCTGTTACATCGCATCACGGGTGAGTAAATATAAATTAGGGTTTCCGTGATCCTATTTGAAAGTTTATTTTACTGAGACGAGTGGTGATATAATGTAGAGGTGGGTCGTCATCCTGTCTTCCTTTTTCCTCTGTTTCATTCTTTTTTAAGTGAGCCTGGAGGACAGCCTGCTGGCAGGCAGGGATGCAGAGAGGTTTTCTCTAGCAGTACATGAGTGAGGGAGACAGATGGAGCATGCCAGACAGTGGTTTGTGGATTTATCCAGATTTATGATGGGAGGAAGTGAGGCTGGATGTGAACGGGGGGAGAGAGTCGGGGAGGCGATGGGAGGCGAGCAGACCGGCGTTCAGCGTAGGATTCTGAGAGTCTCTGGATGGTGGGGGTCCCAGCACAGCGGCGTTGTTGTTTGAATTGATTGTGTTTTATTTTAGCGCGCTGCTCTGTGTATTACTGTTTTGTCATCTACTGAGGAGCGCGTCCTTGCCTTCACATTGAACTCCATTACATCCCTCCCAGGACTCAGAGCTGTCTTTCAGATTGCTTGATTGGCATCTGCTCCGGCTCCTCTACCACAAAGGCAACTTGTATTTTTTTCCCCCCACTAATTTGGCTTCCCTGGTCTCCCCAGCAGCGCTAACAATACAAGATTGTTAGCGCTTCCTCCCTTTGTCATGTCATTTAAAACACTGAAAATCATGAATAACATCAAAACAATTGCCAGAATGTGATAAACATCACTGTTTGTCAAGATAACAGTACAATATAAAGAGGAAAATGGGTGTAGTCACAAAGAAGAAAACTGCTGTATGAATTGATCAAGAGATAAAAGATGACGATAACTTATCATAGCAGATGTTTGCTTTCATAGAAATATCCCTTTGATAATCTACTTTTGATTCCACGTACCGTTGATGTTTACAAAGCTTCAAGGTTGTTAACTCCTCCTCAGGGGAGAGGAAAACATAACAGCCATTCTGGGATACAGGATGAAAGAAAATAGAGATGTTCCTCCTCTTTCACAACGTTGAAAAGGTTGAACACATTCTTTGTAAAGGCACTCTATTATGCTATGCTGTCACAGCATTCACAGGTTAATATAGTAGCCGATTCATTGGGGGGGGGATTGAAATCCAATTTAAAGAATATCAAGGTGGGGTTTGGGGGTGGAGGGGGCCAAAAAAAGCAAAACCATGGTCCTCGCTCCGAAAAGTTTATCCCATTTCTCAGTGTGGTGGCTGCAGCTTCGCAGAGAGAAAGCAACTTGGATGACACACAGCTGTGGCGTGTACATACGGGATTTTTATCCATGTTCACAAACAGTTTCTGCTCTCATGAGTGGACCAGTGGGTTTCTGACAAATGATACCTTTCATCCTTCATCCATTGGTTGAGAATACATGGGGTTTGTTGAATCGGTAAGAATAAATCAATTTTCAAACAGCTAAAAAACATTGGGCAAGGCTCTCTCTCTCTCTCTAAGCCTGCCATTATTCCACTTGCTTGCATTCCCCCCGCTATCTGTGGTAACCCTCCTCAGTCTGGTATCCCTGCTTATAGCCAATCACAGGGAGGCTTCTGTTTGAGTAAACCAAGGTATAATGGAGCGTCTCCCCGCAGAGGAGTCACGTACCAGTGGTTTTCATTCATTTCATTTGTAAACGTCGGGTGGGGGCGAGGGAGGGGGGGTTAGCCCTCTCAAAAGGCCTTGGACGAAAAAGGCGAGCGAGGAAAAGAAAAGTGCCGCGCAGCAAACAGTGAAAAGGGTCACAGTCAGAAAAGAAATAGGAGAAAGGTATAATAAAGTAGCAGATAGATCCAGTCAAGTGCAAAAGGAAAAACGGTGGTAAAAGAGAGCAAAGGGTTCAGAGAATAGATAAATACGTAGTGGTTTAATTCACTTTTGCTGGTTTGGGAGACAGAGCCTGTTATTACAAAGCAGAGATCTGAGGAGTGTCAGATTCCTCCAGAGACACATGGAGTGCCCGTTTAGGGGCTGATCTCAGTTCATCTGCTGGGGACGGAGCGGCATGTCAAGGGGGCCGTCTTATCAACTCGTTTTGTAGGCCAGGCCTAATAAGTAAAGCCCACGGCAACTTCACTGAAGTGTGCGGGAGCTGGGTGAAGGTCAAAGTCAAGGACACGAGTTTGGGAGCTGAGTTCACAGCTGACAGTGACCGTCCCCTGTAAGCAGTTTGAGCTGCCATTGATCACGTGGATAGAAAGGAGGCTGCACTCTGCGTCTTCTTAGGAAAACGATGACCCGGTGACAGAGTGGATTTCGGGATGGGTTGTGACGCAGACCAGTGGGACTTAGCAGTAAATGTGGGATGCATTACTGTGTCAACATCTTGATTAATATACTGACTCCCGTTCTGTACGGACCAAACCATCAGGGACAGAATATGCGACGCGCCGATGAAAGAGAGAGAGAAAACAAATCACCTCAGTCTTTATTATAACACTGGGTGCCCCAGAGTGTAGCAGCTAAATAAATTAACCAACAAATAAATAAATGACACTCATCAATGCCTGAGAAGGGAGAAAGTTTAGATAGTTCCTCATTTAGTTTACATGAAAAGATTGAGCAGCGTCGTCGCCACCCCCCCCCCCCCCCCGTCTCTTCTTCTTCTGTTTTTTTCTCACTTGGCTCACTCCTTTTGATTCCATCCGTGCAATGCAATTATGACAATCGCAGTCTGGAGGATTTGCAAACAAGAGACCATCGAAGAACTGTGAATGGAAAAACAAAGAAGCTTGATGAGAGAAAGGGAATCTTAATTACAAATCTGCACGAGGATAGTTAGATCCTAACAGCCTAAGGTAGGAATATCAAAAAAGGTGATAAAACGAGGCCTGTTTGAAACTTCTACCGCCGCCCGCTCTTGTAACGCGAGCGAAAAGTTTTTATAGGGCCTACTTGTATCGTTACAGTTCTGTCTCTGTGAGAAAACAGCTGGAGCGGCACGCTGCCTGATGAGCAGTGCTGCTGGTGAGAGCGGCTTTATTGGCAAAGCCCCCCTCTGTCACAGCACCTCCCTGTGGCCTCTGCCTTTACCAGCAGCCTGGCAGTCTGAGCACGGCGGAGATGGTTCCCTGGGTAAGGATTATTCTATCAAAGTCATACTTCAGACAGTACTTTACGCCGTTACTCTTAATTTCCCTCCTTCATACACAAAGAGCTTCCAACAGAGTTTTCCCCCTCTCTCTCTCTTTCTATTCGACTTCCTTCTCTCTCGTTCTCCCACTCCTCTGCCCTCACAGGCAGATTGGCTTTCTTCATCTCGCCTCTCTCACAACACCGGCCATTTTCAATTCTCCTCGTTCTCCTTCAAAAGAGCCCCCCCTCTGTCTTTTTCCCCACACCCCCCTCTCCCTCAACCTCGCCTCCACCCCACGCCTGTCTCTCTGGGGAGTTTGAAAGGGAGAAGGGGGCAGTCATAAAAGATAAAGATGAAAGCGAACAGAGAGAAACAAACACGCAAACAAATAAAACCCTTAAGTAAAGTAGCTTTTTCCATCACAGTCGCGGCGGGGAAGACGCTGACAGGGAAACTCTGCTGACATGGGTGGGAATCAAAGCTGGTTATGGGAGGGGGCATGGTGGTGAGTGAGTGAGTGCATGTGTGTGCTTAGTGGACCCATTAGAGGACTAACCACCCAGACGCAGTGTGGATGAATCACTACCCTGGCACCTGGGTAAAAGAAAGTGTTAATTTCCATATTGTGCACCCACCATGAGTACGGTTTCAAAAGACTAATATGTCTTTGGTGAACTCTTAGATGAGAGCCTCTATGATGTATTTCCTTGTGTGTTTTATTGTCTGTCTCTGCCTTCCTCCTAGCCCATTAGAGTATGAGGGTGTCTAGTAGTGTGTGCATGTTGCTTCAGTCAGAGGGACTCTGTAGGATCTAATGAGGCTAGGCTCTCAGCCATCTCAGCAGCCCAGCCTTACTTACCGGAGAGGGCTGGATGAACACAGGGCCAGGGCAGGGAGGTAATTAGGCAGGGAGTGGTGGTCAATGACGGGCCGCCCCGCACCCCAGGCCTCCTGCCTCCAGCTGCTTTGTGCGCTGTGTGGCCCGCACAAAAGGGCTGATGAGGAGGCAGGCTGACCTTCAGGCCTGGCACACGCTTCCAAGGGTGTCTACAAAAAAAACCTGCTGAGCCATTGGAGGTTCAGCTTCCCAGTACACATCCCGTACACACCTTCTGCAGCACTATCTAACGCGCATGCTTCTCCTAAACTTTCAAAAATCTCCCAACCCCAAAGCTGCTCGGAGAGAATTTGTGGACTGAGGAGTGAATACAAATCAGGCATCGCCATTTGGCCTCAGACGCTGGTAAAGTTTTCCCGGGCCATTCTTCTTTGTTGTTCCTGTTTTTCACACTTTCATCTGCCCAATCTATCCTCTGCTTTCTCTCCACAACGGGCCACGTTAGCAAATGGCTATGTCAACTTTCTGTCCCCAACTGCGTGTAAAGTCCAATACTATGCAGACAAAGACTAATCACTGCACGGGGAGGCAAAAGATTTATTGCGCTGCTGTTTGTATTGTTGTTGCTTAAAAATAAATTCTCATGCACAATCGCAGAATGAATCATTTGATCTTTAGCATCAAATAAGTCGTTGTTGGCTGTGGCTGTGACATTGGACAATTTATTCCTTCTTTGGCCATAAAGCTGGCCATGGGCGGACAAGCGTCTCTCTTAGATGGGCCACATAAAGGCACAAGACCCAATAAAAGGAATGTCACAGGAAGTGCACTGAATGTCATTAATAATAAATCACAATTGTCTGAAACTGACCTGGCAGCAAGGATGGACGTAGTGGAAACCTCGGTGTGGAGGGAGAGCACCTCTATTTATGTCAATCACAGCCTCGAATCTGGCCTTTTATTACTACGAGAAGCAATTAACCTTTCAGAAAACAGTGTCACTCAAGCACAGACAAAAGAGCATTTTGGAGATGTTCAACAAGTCCTGAGACAAATGACTTTGATAAGGTTGGTGTTAATGGGCAACCTGCAAAAATGGGAGTAAAGTTCACTTCCCTTTAACAGCGCTTTGCAGATGTTCCTGCTTCAACGCGGCTCGCAGTGGCCCTCCTATTCCCCATACGCTCCATCTTTCCTGGAAATTACAATAGTTATTACTATGTGTTTGCACCAGCAGAGTGACGTGCATAATTTTGGTTGCACTGGATGTGTCTGGTGAAGCGTGAACTTGTGCTCAACGCCAGTAAAGCAGCAAATGGTATCTTAGCTTAGCAGGCGCCCAACGTTAACCTTTAAGAAAGCCTGGGAGCCCGAAACTCAGTCCTTGAAGAGCACGTCCACCTGTGTAAGTACAAACCGGGACATGCAGAGAGAGTGTACGCAATCAGTATCCACAGTCGGTGCATGGCGTAACTTGCTAACTAATCTCTACATCTTTGTCACTAAACAGCTGGGCCCAGATGAAGTTGGCTTATTACACAACTCATAAATAGATTTAAAACTAGGCTGGGTGGAGCAGGAGGGACGGCTCGCAGAAGCAGTCGGCGTGTTTCCAACCAAGTGAATGTAATTCATGTTTGCCGGCGAGGTCAGTGTGGAGGAATGTTTTTGGTTCTATGTGTCTTAATTGGAAGGTTTCCGGACCCCGGGGTTAGCACACCTGCTCCTCTATCTGTGGCTGCAGTGGGAGTCTCCTTTCCAAAAATCCAAAATGAGCCTGGAGGGTATGGAAGTGTGTGTGTGTGTGTGTGTGTGTGTGTGTGTGTGTGTGTGTGTGAGAGAGAGAGAGAGAGTGTGTGTGAGCAAGAGGGAGATGTAGAGAGAGGGGGGAGAAGAGGAATTGAGAAGTAAGCCTGTTGTGTGTATGTGTGTGTACTCATACACTTTCTAAACATCCAATGCAGTACAAGCAATTTGGGTGTGATTGTTGTGTTTGGCCGAGGATCAAAAGATGAGAAAAGGTCCCGCACGGTGTCTGAGGCTCACAACTCGAACATTTTATGAGCGAAAAGACAACGTTTTGATGCCACAAGCACTTCCCTCAGATCTCCAAACCAAATGATTAGCTTCTCTGTGCATGCCAGGGGTGATTACTAAGCAGCGGCAGATCAATCTAATTCAAATTTCTGAAAATGACATTATGGGATATTATTGGATAAACATTATCCAAAGTAAAAGATAAATGTATAATGAGAACCACTTCAGTGGTAAATGAACCAGAGTAGATCAATGGGTAAAAAAGGCAAGTGGCCATTTGAATAGATGAACAAAATGTACATAAATAAGATTTATCCTCTCTTGTTCTTCAAAACAAACAGATCTGAAATTGTGGGTTGTCCTGAAACAATTTGTCCGAACAACTAGAGGCATCTTCTTGGTGAACAAATTTATAATAACACTAAGTAATAATAATCCAGAATGATAGTGTTTTAGTCGCTACATTACTGGTAAACATTAAGCTCTTCTTTCCCGTAAACACAGCCGCGATGATTTCAAGTTTGACAAACTCCATTTGGAGTAACTCTATTTTTAGTCATTTATATGTAGCGGTCCTTGAAAAACAATTTGTATTTAATCCCCCAGTCAGTTCCTTATAGTTCTGTAGTAAGAATACACTGAAGTGGTTTCATTACACTGATGAGTTCCTTTGCTTTTTCAGTTGTGATGAGCTCTACGTTTGTGTTCCCACTTAAATACCTTTGACAGCAATTTGAAGTTCAGCGTGGAAAGGGAAGGTTCAGCTGCCGCGTACGTGGGTGATGCTCAGTGACAGCGCGATGACTACCAATCCTTTTCACACTTTTGTCGGCGACAGTTTTGATCCTTTACCTCTTAAAAGGGTTTGCCTAAAAGCCAGTTGCACGGTCTGAAATGAATTTGCTAGTCTACAAAGAAACCTAAAGAAAGGGTTGATGGTAAAAAAAAAAAAAAAAAAAAATGTTTTTAACTGCAAGGTTATCCTGAGCAATGGGCAGATGAGGCTTCTGAGCAAACCCTGAATAAAAGATAGTTTGCTCTCCTAATGAAAAGTAAAAAAAAAAGAAGAAAAGAAGAAATGTTCAGTAATTTATTTTTTTTCTTTTTCATGGAGCTCAGTTGATTAAATCGAATTTTAATAAACTGTCATATCTTGTCGTCTTATCCTTAGTCAACATTTTTAGTCAAAGATTCTCCTTTGGAAAACCTTGGTTTATGCAGATCTTAAACAATTTTTACTCTGATGGCTATTTATTTTATTCTGAATACCTTGATTGCTGTATCAGGCTGTGCTGCTTGACCTCTGAGTAGATAAAGGGGAGCTGTGTACACTGTTCAAGACTGTTGTCCTGAGAGGAGCTTTTCATAGGCACCAGTCCCTCAAGACTTTTAGAGTGCATGACATGTTTGAAATGTTAATCTCCTGCAGATAAGTAATTGGCGAGTCTTTCTCTACTGTGCTGACCCAGGCTTTATAAACGCTATATGCATTTATTGTTTTTTGCCTATGCGTGCTGCCGTGCCGTTGTGCAGGACCAACATGCTCTGATGCGTTCGCTGTTCCCTGCAGGTTTATGGATGTTTTGGCCCCCGCAGTCACCACTCCCTTAAAGAGGCTCTACTCTGAGAGATTAAGACTGCCAAACCTTCACCTCTCCCTCTCCTTTTAGAGTAATTACGCAATTCTGCCTCTCTGAGCGAAGAGGGGGAAAAGGCACTCAGATTCATTGAATGCTAATTCAAGCAGGAAATTCAAAAGGGATCTACATATTTTCACATTATGTGTACAAGGACGGGGTGAAGACAAATAATGGCCAAATATTGTTAAGCAAGAAACTGTTTGGCTCTCAAATAGACTTCTCCCCAACAAAAAGAGCCACTGCAAACAGGGTAGGTCTTTGAGGTCAGGGGGAGACATCATGTCACAAGGTCTAGTTTTATTCCACCCTATTTATAATGGATGAGATAGAGGGGAGAAAGCGTTGCACAGCCTGGCTGAGCCCTGGCAAATATTTTGGCATTTGGTTGCTTAATATTTCATAAGGTAAGATGATGGAGGCTAGGTAGATGATGGACACCACGCAGAGTGCCACTGGTATTTGTGTCTGCTTGTTATATATAGCCAGATTCACTCCTTCTTCTATGCCATGCACTTGTCATAAGACAGTCCTCTACTCCTTTTTGAGATGCATAGAGGGGCAGAGAAAGCTAGTGGGCTGACTGAGGCAATTAGGTCTATTATTAGTACGACAGTGGAAGGATTGATGCGCACAATAGTCAGTGTGTAAGCAGAAAGCCCGGCTACGTGAAGGAAATTCTAATGGTGAGAATTTCCTAGATTATATGGGCCTTCATTAACATTTTCACACATGGCTGCCTAACAAATGAGAAAAGAGCCCTGGCATACCAGCAGATTTATCACGTGCACACAACAGACCAGCTAGCTCCTTCTTCCCCTCTACGGTGCAGAACACACTCTGTACCGCTCTCACAGCAACATTAGCCATGGGCACTTTGGGTGTCTTTGGCTTTTGAATAATGGGGCAGCAGGACTGTGATACTGTTCCATGCTACATAATATATAAATGTGCACGTTGTATACCTGGCCGTCGCATCTCTGGTACGTTCCCTAGACAGACCAAGGCCGGTTAATGACGAGGGGCCGCGCTGTCAGTGCTGTCAGATTCTCCGAAATGAAGAAAACCAGCTCTCCAACACAGTATGCTGGACTTGTTCCTAAATTCTCTATTCCCTGCTTTAATTTGGCATGAATTGTCCCTGTTAAGAACTGATACACAGGCATGCCTCTTGCCTGCAGGGCAGGCCCACTTGAATTAACTGTGTTGCACACTTTACATTCTCTGCTCCCTGACATCTTGAGAAATGTTCCCTGGGATCTTTTTTTCCCACAGAGAAGTTCATTAGAATGACAAATAGCATCCTGCCATAAAGTGGAAAACATCAACACGGCACAACAGAAACTGCGATCTGAGGGAAGTGACATGCAGGGAGGGAAATGAATTAGACTCCATTTGATTCTATGTGATATCAGTAGCCACGGCTTTACCATCCTGTCGGTTCAAAGATTCTGCTGACTCACTCCTGTTTTTTCGTAGTCGTTCTGCTCTCTCCATGGGTTGGAGTTGGGGAGCTTTGTGTTCCTTCAAGTTGGCAAGCCCACGGGGCTTTTTCCTTTAGCTCAGAACTAACATATTTGATTTAAGTGATCGGACGGATGATATTGAGAGAGGTTCTGTTTGAAGAGTTGAGCCGGCTCTCTCAGACTGGTCTAATCTCCTCAATCTTGCAGTAGGTGCCATGTCAGCAGCAGCTCAGGTTGGAGGTAGAGTAAAGAGGTCAAAGTCGTTCGCCTCACTCAGCTTGTTTTGAGGATCGTTGCGCGGACGACCTGTTGCCACGAAAAAGCCAGCAGCTCGGAGAGCATCCTCTTCATGGTTGCCCTGGCTGTCTGCCAACCCAGCCCTCCGTATCAATAATGAACGTTTTAAAGAACAGCTTAGGCAAGTGCAAGCCTACCTAATGTCCTTAAGACAAAAGGAGATATTGCCATGGACAGGGGGGCTAGAAATCAATTTCCCATTTGCCGCTTTAATTTCAGCGAGATGGGCGGAGAGATTAGGGCCGAAGGCACCTGTAAGCCCCCTCGTTGATGAGCTTTACCTGGGCCTGCTGCACTGACTGGCCTGACCCCCTGGCTAATTAAAGCTCTCAAATTGATCCACAAACAACGTGATACAGATCTGTCCTTTCCCACCCTCAGCAACATGTCTCGTTGTGGAAACTGCCCCATAATGGCCTCATAAAACAACAGTTGTGGTCGTTTCCTGACATCTATGCTGCCATCCATTAGATTTGCCTTATTTTTGATTATGGTGATGGTCACTTTAGTGGTTAATTGGATAACACGGCCAATATTGCTGCCTGTATCTTATTGTGTTTGTTTATCCGTGTTCGGGTGCACGCAGGTATGACTCACAGAGACAGCTCTTTTTACACTGTACGTCTGGGGATTTGATGCTCTAAACTCAAGCACAGCAGTTTATGTCTGTTACTCTGTTATTCTGAATTATAATAATGGTAATAATACAATGCAGTTCACACAAATATGTCAACAGTAATGCAGATGTTTACATGTTCATAACGCGGCATATGATGCAAACACAACAGGGCCTACTTTAAAGGAACCAACTAACTTGTTTTCAAATAACAAACCTCCAATAACAAGTTGTGAACACAACAGTCACCATAAAAACTGCAGTTAAACGGCTTCATTTATAGTAGTGCATGTAGCACTAATGGAGCAACATAATCATTCATTTAGAGTTGTGTTTCTGGCCACCTGGTGATGCGAGTCTGATTTTCCCTCTATTTCAGCCCTGGTTTTGGTATCTACCAACTCCTGAGGGAAATATCTGGCCCTTTAGCTGATAATTCTCCATTACAGAGTGTTCACCTGCTAGTCGCTAATTGTATCTGTCTGCTATTTGGTGCTGAGCAGGTAAGGTACAGTTGGTCTTTTAGAGCTTTTTCGCTGAAAACAGCTGCCAGCTGTGGCTAGAACTGACTGTATGAGAGTGGTGAGACTGAACCAAAACAATAAAGGTCTGGTCAGACATCTAAACAATGAGCTGAAAGTAGCGATAAAGCTCTATAAAACTGAGGGGGAAGCAGCAGATCCAGGTGATAATTCTCTTTAGGTGGCAGCTTTTCTCGCATTATTTTCACAATCACCAGTATTGTGATGATCAGTGTTAAAAGTTTAATGTTTAAAAACGTGATTCGTGTTTTTTCTAAGCGTCTAACCTGGGCAAGAAAGTGAACAACACTGCCGTCAGCCTGTAATACTGCCACATTCTGACTGATGCGCAGAGATATGTGACATTTCTGCACTCCGACATTACAACACAACAGTTTACATTTATATATATATATATAGATTTTTTCTTATTCACATATGTCATACCACTCCCGCTCAAGGACACTCAACATTTGGACTGGAGGAACTTGTGTACAATGGCCTGCCTGCTCTACAGTCTGAGCTTTAGTCTCCCTTTGTGGAAATACGGAGATCTTTTGTGTAACAACCAGCATCAATCTAACCTTGGGCGATTATGATATTTCCATGTAAGACTCCATCGCTCATTGTAAGAAGCCAATGTAAGAGGTTGGTTTTCAGGGCTTTTAACAATGCGAAGGGAAGGTTTGGGACACGGCGTGATCTCACATCGCAAACATGACTTGACATACAACCGGTACGGGTACACCAGCTGCCACAAGCTATGTCGTAGGCATTGAAAAGAGGGTTGTACTCGGAGGAGCTTTTCATGTCACACAGTTTCACTCTGTGTTTTGGCCAGACAGCCACTGTACCCTGTCCTTCCCTCTGCAGGGTAAGGCCCCTCTTAGGCAGCTGTGCTGAGGTGGCACTACGCTTCACGTCACACACTACTAGACTCTGAAAGTCCTCCACACATTGGTGGGCTTACGGCGCTGTAGCCTGCGTCTGCTGCTGCATCTCAGAGGAGTCTCGTGAATGTAGCACAACTCTGTCCTTGACTTGTTTTATATAGGACTACGGTAATTGAGCACAATTTAGAGTTGGAGTTAGTTTGAGTCAGACAGCGGCATTTCTCTGTTGCTTATGAGTCGATGTGGGCAGAAGTAACACAAAAGTTAACATGGAATGAACTCGGTCTAGTTTCCTAGCCAATGAAATTACATAATGGCCCGTCTTAGTACTCATGTGCTTTGCTTGGAAGAGTTATTTTTAGAAACCTGCATGTTGCCCTTCCCTCTCGTACAATGGTTGTCGGCTCCATTGTGGTGAATTTTTAACAAGGGCCTTTTCCTAAGCCCCTCGGAGGAGTTAATTAAAGTGATAGAGGCTAGAGCTGATGAGCCACACCACCCTGACCTTGAGGCTCTGCTTTCCCCACCTCTTCACAATTATACCTGCATAATCAGGACATGCACACACACACATTCTACCCACACATACGCACTCGCGCATAGACATCATCGAGACAGCCCACAGGACCCCGACCAGAGTCCCAGCCACACTCCCACCAGTCCCAGTGCCAGTGAATCACCGTGGAGCAGCAACAGTCTTTACATGCACGGAGACATTATCGCAAGGGGGGGGGGGGCTACATTGTTTTCTGGAGATGATTTTTATTTTCCGGCCTGATAATCACAGCAGTGTTCTGTGTTTGTGGATGGGATCTTTCCTGTTCTGTTTGTGTATGTGATTCTCTCCGCGTCTTGCTTTCCCTCTCTCTCTCGCATCCCTCTCACCTTTCGCCTCTTTTCTCTGCCTCCCTCTGTGTCTCACTGTCTCACTGTCTCCAGTCTGACGTTATGGCCTCTGTGCAAAACAGGAGACGACTTGGTATTTGGTGATGTGGTGCATGCAAATGATCTCTCTGTCAAGGCTGCTTATTCTAATATGACAGCGTAGTGAGTTATCTGGTCCGCTCTATATTGGCAACCAGATCTGCAGCTGCCAGCTAGAGGGTAGGAGAGCTCAAATGTGAGTGTGTGTGTGTGTGTTTGTGTGTGTGTGTGTGTCATCAAGCTAGACAGTCCGAGACAGAGAATAGATGAAGACATGCAAGGGAGAGAAGCCAGCCAAGACAGGCATCATATAAGCAAGAGATGGGAAGATGTCTATGAACGGGAGAGAGAGAGAGAGAGAGAGCGAGAGTGTCTTCCCATCCCTGCCCCCTCCTCTTTTCCACCCCCGCCCCTCCCAAACTCATCCTACTCCTCCAGTGTTAGTGCTGTTTAGTAGAGCTGTCTCTTTCAAGAACGCCATCGAGACATGAATAAAGAGAAAATGAGGAAAAAAATGTTTTGGCGAGAATGGGATGTCACAGCAGATAAGCATCACGAGCTGCTCCATATTTATTATGTGCAACAATTTGACTAACCAGAGAATTTAGATTAATAACATTGGGCCCCGGGAAGTAATTTCCTTTTTGCGAAAGTGATTTACATGGCGCATCGCTAAGAGAACAGCTCTCGCAGGCCTTTTTGTTGTGTCAGCTAAAAATAATGACATTTAAAGTACCAACCAAGGTTAATAGGCTTCCTCTATGGTTATGAACTTTTTGTGCTTGCCCCTCCCTTTGTTCTCCCTACGAATCGACCCACTGCTTTTATAGTTTCAACATCCACGCTTACAGTAAACCGCCTACCCCCTCATTTCCATCCTCAGACACCCAAACCCTACACCTTTTGCGGGGAGATGCTCCTGCGGGGGAGTTACTTCCACCGTACGGCTGCAGCTCGGCTTTGCATTGGAAATTGGGAAGATTTTTGGACCATTACCTGAGATATTGGTGTAATCACTGTGCCATGGTCCAGTTGAGCAAGTAATTACACATTCTCTGGGAATGAAACCTTGAAAGTAAATGTTTCTATAGGCAGCTGCCAACCTGGTTTATTTAAACAACACCTTCTCATGGTAAAACACCAGAGGAGCCAGAGGAGCGCTGGAGTTGTTCGCCGTGAGAATGTGAGAAGTGCGCAGTGCCATACCAAGGCTCGCCGTCTCTCTGGCCCTTTCTGAGTCAGCACACTCAAAGCAGCCTCAAAGAATTGTATGGAGCGCTCTGCACAGGTGGAAGTACTGGTGTTACTGTGTACTGTGGCTGCAACTCCTACATCACTTTAGGCTGTGTTTGTGGTTGGGATGGGGTAGTGGGTGGTTAGGTACTGGGGGGCCTCTAAACCTCTCAATCTCCGGCGGTAAAGCTGCTGCCTGGGTTGATCGGCCCACCCCCGCCCACTCCTATATTTTGGATAGATCTATTTTTGATGTCGGGTTCCTCCCCACGTTGGGCAGGTGTTTTTAATGAGGTGCGCCCAACATCCCAGGCAGTCTGCGAGAGGGTAGAGTTATTGATAAATCATTAACGTTGGTGGAGAAGGTGTGGAGGAGTTGTAGCTCGCTCTCCTCCGGAGATCTGTCTTACTGCTGAATATTTCATCAGCACACAGATGTGCTGCTGTCTGTGTAACTGCTCATGGCTCCTCAGCTCTCTGCCATTACGTAGCAGCGGATAGTATCCCCACAGCTCATCCACCAGGCAAATCAAAAACAGGATTGATAAAGGAATTGCTGCACCCACCTCGTCCCAGCAGCCACCTCTGCTATGCTCAGAACCCCTCCCACACTTTGCTAAAGTGTATGTAAAGAAGGGCAGCTGCCTACAACATATGCCCCTCGGTAGGCAGAAACAGCAAACAAATCTGTGTCATAACAGAAAGAGGCGTATTGTGAGTTTTACCCAACCGTGGCGATGCGGCACTTCTAATGCTGCAATTCCATTAGACTTATCTCCAGTGGGGGAGACAGAGAAACGACTGCTGAGTCAGACCAGAAGGGGCCAGGGATTACTTATTCCCCATGTCATCTGTACAGAAGCGTGTAGTTCATGTGCTGTCCTTATCCCCTGCTTCCCTCTCACCAGTGCTTACTCTCCTGTGATGCCATCCTCGGTGCACCCATTTGTCTCGACTGTGTAACAGTGCCACCTCCTGTTTGGGAGCCCTGGGGTGCCAGCAGGCATGGCCAAAGTGCGGGCAGCTTACAAGGAACATGGGAGGAAGGAAAAAAGAAAGGGGGAGGAGTGGGATTGATAGAAAAAGCGAGCGGGGGAGGTAAAGAGAGAGCAGGACAGGGGAAACTGGGAGGAATATGGGGGAAAGAGAGAGGGAGAGAGGGTGAAAGAGATCTCAGAGCTCACCCAGCCCTGATCAAAGAGCCGTCTCCCTAATCCTCCAGCTTCAGCAGTCAGCCTGTCTCTGAGCATTTCCAGTTGCCGACAAAAAGGAAAGGAAAAACACTTGCGGCTAAACTGCCCTGAAGTGGTGCTATTTTTACTTTTTCAGAAAGGCAAAAAGCGGGACCCCCTGCTGGGGGTATGCACAAGGACCGGGCAAAATTAGAAGAACAAAGCACAGGAGAGGAGGAAGAGAGATGTGCTATAATAGAGCCATCCAGACAGGAGACACAAAACTGCCTCTATAAACAGCTATATGTTGTGTATGTGTCTGTGTGTGTGTGTGTGTGTGTGTAATTTAAACAGACTATATTTGCACACAACACGTTGCAAACGCAGCCAACACAGCGTAGCCAAAATCTGGTCTGCAGGTATAATGTAATGGATGATATCTGTGAAAGATTGTCTAACTCTGAAAAGTTTCCACTGTAACAAAATCATATGCCACTTTTTGGGATCAATAACCCAAACCACACTCTTAACTCTGTTTAAATAGATTTCGGATTTTGGTTCAGGTATCACCTGGAGAGAACAGTTCACTTATGCCTCAAGGTTCAGTCTGAGGTCCACTATTTTTTTTTGCCATGTTCATGCTTCTGCTCGGTGTTCGGTTTCAGTGCAGTGCCAGCTATACTTTACTATACTGTTATGCACTGATTCAACCTGTTGAGGCCTTTCATTGCAAGGCATATTTCACTTGATGTACTCAAATGTTAACTGTTGGCCCAGACGTGTGCATCAAAGGCTGCACTGTCCGCCGTGTCTTGTTGTCAAAGATCAAATACATTTTGTTGTTATGTTCCAAATAGTTGTAGTGTACTTGCTGTAATATAGAACTAGGAAGGAAGCCTTTTGTTGGGCTGATTTAATATTTTTTTAAGCGTAGGACAGAAGTTAAAGTTCCTTGTTTACATTGTAATGTCAGATGTTATGAAACAGCCCAAAAGTCCATATGCGCTGAGCAACAGTATGCGTATGCAACAATAAATATAACATAACATAACTAAACCATAAATACCGCTATCCTTATCAATAATGAATTGCAAAATTGCATCAGTGTTACAGAACTGGTTTAATATTTATGTTGTATAAGATAAGATAAGAAAACCTTTATTCGTCCCATGATGGGGTAATTGTATTGTTGCAACAGCATGGTAGAACAGTAAAGCAGGTAAGAGCAGTAAGTAAAGCAATAAACGATATACTGTAATAAAAAAAAATAATAAAGTAAATGAAGTAAATAAAGATATTATAAAATAAATAAAGTAAATAAAGATATTATAAAGCAAATAAAGATATTGGTATTTTCTTGCAGTTATGTTATAGCAGTGTTAACTTTCCTGGCTCCCCTTGATGACCTCTTCTGAACAGAGGGAAAATGGTAAATATACTTCGCTGTGGTTCTAATAGTTTACTGTAATTCAGAAATGAGGTGGGAGTTATGTGACCACTTTAACCCCGAACATGCTGCTCTGCTCAGTATCACGTTAGCCTTCGAAAGGCTGTGAATGAGAACCCTCGGAGCTGCTGTAACAACACCGAAAGACAATTGTTGTGTCCGTATGCATGAAGGAGAATTATAATGGCAAAGAGTTAATGGAAATAAAGAGGAGAGCGGGATGAACGCATTCACAGATGGAGATGGAAAAAATAGGGACTGGGTGGAAGGAAATAATGAATGAATTGAGGAAAGGTGCGAGGAAAAGAGCGAGGAATGGGGCTGAGCGGGAGGCTGTAAATCAAAAGAAGGAGTCGGGATGGAGGGAGTCAGGATGGAGGGAGAGAGGTGAGGTCAGTCAGATGGAGAAAGAGAGGGAGGAGAGCTGGCCAGCAGCAGTGGAGGAGGAGGAGGATAAAAATGTGTGGTGAGGTAATGGCAGTGATGAATAGCCCGTGGCTGATCAGTAGAAGCCAGGTTGGTGTTTGAAGATTAGATTTTAATACAGCGCTTTGACTTCGCTCTGCTCGCAAAATAATCACAGGGGGAGAAAAAACCCCAGCAAATTAGGAATTATTTCATACAACACAAACTGATTATGCCAGTTTGCCCTTGATGAGGAGAGCCTATACAACCTGCCATGTTTAGGTTGCACCGGATTATGTTACAGTGGGAGGTTAGTCAATAATTTGCGATCATTTTAAAGGGAAGTTGGACAGTATTTGCGAATACTCCTCTCAGCAGCCGAGGCCCTGAGCTGGCTGCCAAATCGCAAGCATGTATGACATCAAAGGCTAGTCCGTCCCAGCATGTTGTCCCGATTTATTGAGCACTGTTCCTGGACTTGCAAATAATCAGGGGAACACAAGAACTGTGATGCGTTAAACCCCATCCGTGTTCGAAATGATTGAAACAAACTGACAACCGCTGGCGCAGACGTACTAAGCTTTGTGTAGCCTGTGCATTCGGGCTTTGTTTTCTTTGTGTACTTGTTTGGTTCGGGCGGTTAAACAACTTGTCACCGTGACTTCAAGCATCCAACACAGGACGCTGCTGCATGCGTACACATGATCCTACACCCTGCAATTATATGAATGAGATGTTCACAAATGGATCTCGCTTTGTGTCGACTTTAGAAGTGCGTTGCCATTTCTTATCATTATGCTTCAGTCTGCCCATTTCTGCTGACACATTTGAGATGCAAACGTACTGAGGTATCGATGAAGAGGCTTTATAATTGAATGCATGTGACCACGTACCCTACGTTCACCTCTGTGTATGTGTGTGCGGACCATACTGGCCATAAGCAGAGAAGATTCAGTTCGTCTTGCCAACCATTCCGGTGGCCAGTGGGGGGGACTAAAATAGTACTCTGTCTGTTGCCAAGGTTACAACATTGACAACATGACGTGGCCATTCATTCTCAATACTGTATCTCCCTGGCCTTCTGTGAGAAAGTGGCTGCTAATCTTAGCCCTCAATCTACCCGCCTGTCAATGTGAAGAGGGAAGCAGCCGAGGTATGGGATGAAGGGAGTTGGGTCAGCTCCGTCCCCTCGCACTGCTCCCCGTTCCACTCGTCAACCGCCCCTCCCCCAGTCCGCCGCCACCCCGTAGCTTCTCTCCAGGCAGCGCGTGTTCCCTCAGCTTGCAGATAAAAGCCATTGGTTCCCGGCTCCTGCCAGCGTGTGATGGGAGAAAATCAGAGCTGTTTCTATGCAGACCCGCGTGTCAGTTTTCCTCCACGCAGGTACGTGTTGGCTTGAGGAGGAGAGAAGGGTTGAATGGCAACCGGATGGTAGTCACAATAAAACTGTAATTGAAAGATATGTTATCGTGACTATTTCGAGCTGAGGAAAGTGGTATCAAAGAGACATTCCTGCTAAAAAAAAGAGAAGAAAGGGAACCTCTTTTAATTAAAAAACAGTGCTCAAAGGGGCGACCAAAAGTTGAAACTGGAGGCATGTTTGGCATGAATAAGTTGCCCCTCTCCTTTGTGTGGTGACACTGACAAATAGAGCTCCGTGTGTGAAAAGGAGACTTATCTTTGATGGGTAATGAATTCAAAGTCATGGAGATGAACGTGCTCTTTGAGGTTCAGAGGGCTTTAGCTGAAGTCATATTATCTCACTCCAACAAATGGAAGCGGCGCTGTCACATGGCGCCATCCCCACGACTTGATTCGTCAACAGGAGAGAGTGTGATGTCTCTCTAGGCACAGATGCACTGCTGTCGGTACTGAGGTATTGTTATTGTGATAGCAGTGCATTAGTACACGCTGGTCATCCTAGCTCTCTTTCAGTATGGTCAAGTTGTGTAATAGCCTGTGTAACACACACAGCAGACCCAGATAGACAGAGAATTGATTTTTGCAGTACACACATTGCTAAAGCAAAGCTACAGTGGGTACAGTGGGTGTGCTGCTCTGATGTTGTTCCAAGTCAACAGTTGCCCTGGCTGAGGACACCTGCAGGCTACCAGTGGCCAGACACATGGATATTTAACCAGTTCTTTGTGCTGAACCTTTGTGTTTTTATGACAGACACAGTTTTCAAGATGTGCACAAACCCATTTCTGCTCAATTGCTCCCAGCGGCGGCTCCAAATAGATTTAGCAATGATACTGTGAGAGGGGAGATAGGGAGCAGGAGTGAGAGAGGAGAGAGAGACCTAGAGAACAATGAAAAGGCAGAAAGGGAGAGTGAAAAAGAAGAGAAAAAAACAGTCTGAAAATGAGCCAGAATGGGATTTTTGCAGTTCAGTTAAGAAAGGCTTTGAATGTATTTGAATCACAGACTTGATCTGCCACCAGCCTATTTTTATTAGCTGCTTGACAGTGCAGCATAGTGTTGGGATTACAACCAGCGCCTGTGTTATTCAGGGTTCCTCACAGCTAAATTTGTATTTGAGCATTCCTAGCACGCCTCTGCCTCCTCCTAGCGCACACTTTAATGCCTTTCCAGTTTCCTTTTTGTTTTCAAACTACATAATTTTAGTGTCGCGGGTCACATATTAGGAAACAAACATGGCAGCAATTAGAAATGCTTATCTTGTTTCCTTTCTTCTCCTCATTTTTTAACGAGTGATTCCTCATCCTAATATCGTGCGAGAATGGAGCAGATATTCAAATGAGTTCTTTTATTATGGGCAATATTAAAGCTAGGCTTTGACGTTGTTCAAATTCTTAATTGAAAAGAAATGTATCGTATCCTCTTGAGTGGTGTAAATCATATCCCTCCTCCATCCCCCGTGCGCTAGTTTATGTTATCTGTGGCTAATTCATGCCACACTTAATTTGGCCTTGATTGTAAATGTCCGGGGTGAGATGAGAGCCTTGTCGCTATTGTGCCTGTGCCTGAGTCGTACATGGTCTCGCAGGATTAGATGATTTTGAATTTCAACTGCGGTTCTCAAATGAGGACCTCTCTCATCAGATGAAAACCTCTTTATCGCTGTGACAGTTGTACCCATCTGCCTATTTTCTCCCAGAGTCAAATCAGAGATGGGGAGTTCAGTGTTTACACCCAGAGTAAAACCTAAATATTTTACAGCAAGGCAGCGATGTCTCCCCTCTGCCATTGTTGTTGACAGAAGTTGCTTTGAGCAATATTCTTTTAAGCATCCTTCATTACTGGCAAACATGGTGAACACATGCCGTGGATTTGTCATAATTAAACCAGGGCTTGGCTTGGACTTGGAGAAAGATGCAATAAAGACGACAGTTTATTTAGGATAAACTCCCCGGCTCCTAGGAGCTTCACGGGGGGGAACCTCCACACTCTAAATCTAGTTGCACGAACATATGAGGGGATAAAGTGGCTCTATTAAATTTGTTGACTCCAAAGATCCTCTCTGAAGCTGCAGCGTATTGCATTTGTTGGCTCTTCCATCCCTGCTAGCCTTCTCCACGGCTTCTAGGATTGAATCAGACAGTGCCCAGATCCTCACCATTGCATGGGATGAACACTATTGAATTGCTTGGCTTGTAGATCCACAATTCTAACTTCTTTAGACTATATTGAATTTACCATCCTGGGCAATCAATAATACTAAGTTTTGCAGGCAGTATTGAACTCTATCCTCACACATCTACTCTGTGGTTGGTTTCTCTCCAATTGCTTTGGAATCTGCAGGCTGTCACGCACAAAAGAACTGATTCTGAGTTGGCTTTTTAAAACAAGGTTCATAAAGCCATGGGAATTGTGCAGACCGGGCCACATGGTAAAACAAAAGGAGTGTACATGCAGGCGGATAAAATGCAAGCAGACTCGCGCTGAGCCGAGGACGATGGGTGGCGTCACGTTCTCGGGGGTCTGTTGCATTGCAGATACAGAGAACCATGAGCAAATTGCCGTCTGCATTTAGGCTTTTTTATGTTGAATCACTCATTTAATTTGGTAATCCAGTGTCTAATGAGACACTGTCCGTAACATTATTCTGCCCTCCGAATGCCTGTCCGTGATAGCAGTAGGCCTAGAGGGCAACAGCATAGCATTGCTGTGGCACTCAGTGCATTGCGATTCACCATTGGCCCCCTGGGTAATGAAAGGCCTAATAAATGAATCAATCAGAGTGTCTGTGTGTTGCTCTCTGTGTGTATCTGGGATGCAGTCAGGCCCAGACGTGCCCAGTCTCCGGGCACACAGAGGAAAGGGATGCCATTGCTGGCAGGCCTGATGAATGGGTGGCACGCCGCGCCATGACAAAGACGAATGTGACAGCCCCCGTCCCGCAAAAGGGGGGCGTTGCTCAACAGCCGAGGGGAGATCACGTGATGCTGACCACCTCCCCTTCCCAGTCACATCCCCTACTGGCTAAGCCCAAGGTGGTGGAAGGGCCAGAGGAGGAAAGTAGGAGAAACAAGAATATCAGATCATCCTATTGAGCAACTTCCCTTCTCCCTCTTACCTCATAGTCTTTCCATCAAACAGCACATACAACGAGCAAGACGTCACCATGGGGTGGGGGGTGGGGGAGGATAAACTATACAGTATATTTATCTTCTGTGAAGTAAATGATGGGGAATAACAAACACTTCTTTAAACTGAGAGCAGTATTTAATAAAAGCGCTCGACAGAATAACGGGCTTAAACAAACAAAAAGGAATTCATCAATAGATCTTCTTCGACCAGAATTGATGTGGTAATCTGCGCGAGATGGTAAATAGTGGAAGGCCCCGAAGCTCTATTTGGTTTTCAACATTATTAGAGGTGGGAGGAAATTAAAGACTGCAGATCAATAGCAATATTTGTTTTATATTACTCAGGTGTCCTTTGATTGTCTGCATGAGTGAGCGACTGGAGTCTGATTTTGGTGACTGTCTCTATCAGATAACTACATAGTGTGGTCTATTAGGCAGATCACTTACACTTAAGATGAAGATGCTCTTGTACTTGTCCAAGTGCCTGTCAGTAATCAGTGCCGTTACAGGGCAGCTTATTATCATCAGAACTGAATGTGGGGATGGGCCGTTATTATAGGGAAATGACTCCGTTTTAATTTTTATGATATAATAATGAATAATACAGTGTTCTGCACACGTGCAAGTGTGCATTTGGTATTTTTAGCCATTACCCAAACATGTCAGTCCAGAGTGGAATTATGTTGCAGTGCGACTGAAGAAAACCTCCTTGACCTCACTTCCAAACTCCTCAATAGACAGAGTCATCTTCTCTGTGGCGAGGAGGGGAGGTGGGGGTGGGTTAACTATCCCCCTCTGAGATAGGCCTTCGGTGAGAGGAAGAGAGGCACAGAGGGGTAAGTCAATGGGAAGCTGAGATGATTAAGAGGCTTTCACTGTTAACAGAAAAGCGAGGATTGGTTTCTATTGCACCCTCTTCTTTTCATGGCCTGGTCTAGTGGACAGGCTGGTGCTGTAGTCTGAACAGAGCCAAGACTTGCCTATTAATAGACTATTGAGTGCTATTGATCCCTGGCTCGTGTGACACATAAGATACAATGAGCCATAGATCCCAGTAAAGAGCCATGTCTTTCTTTTCACTTTACCACAATTGCATATGATTATAGGAGTCTGAAGATCAGTCAGAGAGTCCCATCTGCCTGTAACGACGACCGAAAGTGAGATGGTACCCTGAGTAAAAGCCGACTGCAATTTGGGAACTTTTGTCATAAACACAAAAGGTCTTGAGCAAAATGGCCACAATGGAGACTTGGCTTTGCCTAGACCTGAATACGGCCCCTCCATAATTTGATGGATAGGTTTTTTTTTTGTGTGTGTGTGTATGTGTGTGTGTGTAAACTACCCAAACATGGAAAGGTTTCAAAAAGTGAAGATGCTTTCTCTTTGCATCCAAGGTGAGAATAACTCCAGAAAGCTGCTATACAATTACGGATAAATTAGAGGGATAATGACGAGAGGGAATGGTGGTTATATCAATAACCCCTCTAATGGTCAATTCCAGAATGCTGTCTGCTGTGTGCTAGATTTAGTGTAATGGATAAGGTGCCTGTTTAGCAGAGGCTTACTTGTCGCCAAACGAGGGAACAAACCTCAAATAGCCAAATTAAAAACTGAATAATAGATGAGTGATGCCAGGATGAGAGAGAGGAGAGGAGACAGCTGTAATTTCTACTCCTGGAAAAAAAAAAAAAGGAGGCCTTGGCATGTAATTGTTGAGAATTTATAAGGGCACGGGAGATAAGTAGAGACAAGAGGAGATACACATCCCACTGTGAGAATCACCTTTACTGAAAGACACTTAATACTGATGGTTATTACAGGCGAAAGTCTACAAAATCCTCAAAACATTGTAAATGCTGCTGTTATTAAGGTTGACTGCCAGTCTGTGTGAAATAGTGCCTCTCTTCCATGGGTTTTTATCCTCTTTGCAGGAAACAGCAGCAGCAGTCTTGAAACGATAAGAAGTTTTGAATTATGTCGGAGTGACAGAGAGGAAGTTTATTTTGGCAGCCAATTGCGTCAGAGTGTTACTGAATGCTTAATAAGCGGAGCACATTGTGTGCGGTCCGTGGGGCATTATTCTCAATCTGCATATGAGAGGGATGTCTGAGGAGTGTCTGTCTGTGAGACATGTTCAATACCACCAGCCTCTCCCCAGAAGGCCACGCGTGTGTGAGTCTTTGACCCCTGTCATGTGTTCAAAGACACACACTTCACAGTAAACCCCGGAGAGGGTTGAAACTTAAATGATTGTTTGAGGTGCTGGATCTCCACAAAATGTATTAACCGTGAGTGATACAAATACATGTTTTTTTACTAATAGATATAAAAACCCCATGCATCTGGGCTCTGCGCAAAACAACAACTAGTTTACAAACAATAGTATTATGGGTAACAAGGGTGAAATTGGTTCACGCGGAGGAATATTATAAGCCCCAGTTATTGTCATCTGGAGGAGTCAGCTTCTGCAGACTTGCTAATAACAGGGAGTCTGACTCATTCTGTGTTTTTAGCTTGCTGGGTTTCCACTGGGCTTGTGTTGTTTGTTTTTTTTTTTTTCCTTTGCACCTGGGAGGAAAAAAAAAAGGACTTCCCCGCTTGGCGGCTGGTGATGCAATCTGATATGAGTGGGGGCTATGTGATCACAGAATAGCCTCTCTGGTGAAGAGGTGAAGCTATTACTGCACCATTGAGTGCAGGTCATTTGCCACAGCCACCTGGCCCTCTGTTCGCTGCTTGGAAAAGGGCTGTAGAAGCTGGACTGTTCTCTCCCCCACCGTTATCCCGTGTGCCTCTGCAAAGAAGTCCGGCTTAAAATGTTGATGTTTTTAAAACAAGCCAAAGATTTCTTGCTTGTAGGCTTCTTAGGAATAGGTTCGAGTCTTGAAAGAGGGTAGAATAAGATACGATAATATGATCACGATAATAACTTTGTCCTGATCATAATTATAATTTCCCATGTAAATTTTCCTTCTCATAGCATTTGACTCAAGATAGATGTTTCCCGTACACTACAGGTAGTTTCACAGGTAGTACACTGCAGACCACAGTGGGAAAAGAGATAGTGTGCAAGATATGATTCAGAGATGGAGAGATCGCGCTCGCTCCCATGTAAAATTAATTTCATACATTTGTATAGCACATAGATCTGAGTTGTTGTTTTATACACTTCTCCTCCATAGCATGTTAACATCATGTCATGCCAAATGGAGCACTATCTCATCAAAGTTTCAGCGCTGTTTGGAGAGCCTGAGAGGGAAGGTTTGTAATGGAGAGACATTGAGGAGGGATCCCGACAGCATGTTGGTGAAGAAGGCCTGCTGGCTTACCAGCACTCACACGCAGATGGACGATGTGTCATAGGAATCTCACACACACTGATCAGAGGCTCCCTTCCCGGCCAGCAGTGGGAGGAAATGGGACTGAACGAGAGGAGGAAGAGCGGGAGAAGGAGTTAATCACCGCACTAATGCTGCACTTCATCATCGTTTCCTGAGCCCGCCTGCTCACCCTCAATGCCAGCACTTGACTGCATACACAGCGCCCCCTTTCTCCTTGTCTCAGCTGCGGCACTGCTGACTAGCCCACAATGAGCTTATCACTCAGTTAGACTAACTGAAACTCAAGTAGCATAACATGTTTATGGAAGAGACTCACAAAGCGCCATATGAAAGTTGTTGATCCTTGAAGGTGATTCAGGCGGCCGCCGATAGGGAGAGGATTTGGGCTGACCTTGGCTGTCGTGCATCAGATATGTATGCGGGGCAAAGTGCTTTTTGTGCTTTTTCATGCATGCCTATTTGACACTGGTCCTTTGAGGAGGACTCTTTATTTTTTGCAAAAGCCCACATGTGGTGTGCTGACCCTGTGCTATGTTTGCACACAGCTTGTGTGACGTGTGCGCGTGTGTGCTGGTGTATTTGTCTGCGGCGTACTCGGCTGTTAGTGCACGTGTGCATAAGTGCATGCAGGATGCATGCCGTGCACAAAGATGGATCTGAGGCCGGCGGTGAAGGTGAGTGAGTTTAAGCAGGCTCCTCCCTCGGGCTCTTGTTCCACAGACAGTTACAAACAGGATCTTAGGAAGTGCTGTGTTGTGCTGCCGTGCATGGCCGGCCGTCAGCCTGGCCTCAAAAATATGAGTCCATGTGCGACGCGCATAACTCACAGCCTTGCTGCCACGCCCGCCCCACTGCCCTGGCAGTCACTCCCTCAGACCATAACAGCTACCACAGCCTCTTAAACCCATTTTAGCCTCCTGGATTAAATACTGTAAAGTGTCATTCATGCCCAGGCTTGTTCACGAACCTTGTCTCAGTCCCTGACAAATGCTCCTGCTCACACATACCTAGTATACCCCACTTGAAATCTCTGTACAATGCATGCAAAGCTAATGCCAAGCTTTATGGCTTTTATGTTGCATCTGAATAGCTGAACTGTTGCTGGTACACTCACAATTTGTGGAAAAATAGCTACTGGAGAAAATGAACTGACATGGGGTCTTTACGCAAGATTGCTGACACACTAATAACCGCCATCGCTCCTCAGTATTTTGATGATGTCTCACATAGACGCCACTGAAAATGTTTTCCCTATATTCTTGTTTTCCATGCACATCAGGTTAACTCATATTGTCCCTGGCGATAACTCAGGGTGTCGGGTATGCGCGAAAAGGATGACAGTCTGCTTTTCAAATTACACCTCGAGCTATGAAGGAACAGAGCGTCTTTTAAGATGGGACCATACAGTGTCAGGCATTTGCATGGGTGCGGTGTGGTATGGTGTGATGGCGTGTGTGTGTGTGTGACTGTGAGTGATAGAGTGACAGCCACATGACAGGACTGAGCTGTGATCACAGCTCTGTTGAGGAGACACCGATGGCAGTGCTTGGCTAGATGCCCATCAGTTTGTCTATCTGTCTGCCTTTCTGGTCACACTGTAGGTACACATACACATAGACACACTTGAATGTACCTGGCTCAGTGCTTAATGGGTGCCTGTCTGTCATACACATATGCCCGCGTGCACACAGTCAACAAACGGGTGGTGGAGACGCCACGGTGCAGTGATTTCAGCTTTGGTTCCACATCACCTCCTACTAATGGTGGTAATTAATTGATGAATGAGGTCAAATCGGAGATATCCATGCACGTCTCAATTCGGATACAACCCCATCTCATCCCCGTGCTCACCTCTCTGCCACCCCCCCAAGTTGTTTTCTTATTGCGCAGTGCACCACATTCCCTCTGTGCTCATCTGCATAAGACCTTGGGATGAATGTTAACGATGTTTAATTAGACAAGACGTGGGATGGATGAGTGGGTGGAGGCAGTGAGGCCATGGTGGTGCTGCCCCCCGCTGGGGGGAGAGAACACATAAAACACACATGTAGACCCCTGCAAGTGTTCGCGCACATGCACACACACATGCACACACATACACACACTTGATGAACAATAAATGACCATTAAAAGGCCAAAAGCTACAGCTGAACATGACCTTACATGTGATTGGTACACTCTGACTCAGTTCTATGCTCCCCATCCCATATTTTACCAACATCAAGGGCACATAATTGCAACATAAATTCAACATTTATAAATGCAATATATTTGTAAGATATTATGTAGTGATAACAAACTGCCCTTGATATTAAATCTAATTAACCAAACTTTTATTTCTCGCAAGCTTTCTGTCTGGAATCAACAATTTTCTCGTGGAATTAATTGGCCCAAAATCAGGGCATTCGACATTTCGCAAAATTAAATTCATCCTCCCGGCTCAAGCCCTTGACTGTATTCAGAGATTTGCTGCAGCTCGAATACCGGTTGAATAGATTTTGCGTACGAAACTTCTCACCATTAGTTTCTTGACTGAATAAACTCGGGCTTATTAAAATTTCTGGTCCGCAGTTGGTCGACTGAACATTGTGACTGAGATCAATGCTAGGTGAGTGCCTCGCGATCCGCGCCTGAGGCCGGCACGCTGGCTTTTCATGCTTATCTAAGACACTGAGACAACTTTCTCGTCCCAGCTCGCTCTGTATAAACATTTCCACTACACTGATCTGTGAAAGAACATCAGGCAGCAGCTTACTGTAGGGTAATCCAGTAAATGATCGGCGTGTCGTTTCGACAGTGCAGCCATTGCAGAGATAAGGGGATGCAGATGTTTCTCGCTAGCTGTTCCCAGATGAGGTGTCATTATCCAGGCTTGGTCTCAGACCTGCTGTTTTCAGCCCATCTCCTCGACTGGGTGACTGACTGTGGACCGGATGCAAAGACACACTCAAATGTGCACTTTGTGTCTATTGCTCGCTGCTCTCTCCTCCAGGCTTGGGCTTATCTTGTGGTCACGGCCAGACAGAGACACCTGCGAATGCTGTGGATTAGCAGGCTGCCTGGAGTAAGGCGTTTAATGCGGTGCCTCAAGGATCCTGGGCTGAAGGCAGGCTGAGTTGTGAGGCTGACGCAAGCTCAACGGAGGCATCTCAGGGTCTAGATTGAGATCAATGACTTCTCAGAGCTGCCATATAAAGCATTCAATGAAAGAGTCATTTGAGAGACACAGGTAAACATGCTTTGATTACAACAGAGAAAAGGGGAGTGTGTTTGTTCTCTTGAAAGTCCTGCTGAAACAACAACAACAAGGCTGCTCGTTCTCTTTTGTGTTGGAGATGCCATGTTGAATCTCCGCTCTTAATTAATTTGGTGAGCGCAGAGAGGGAGCGTTTGTCACCCCCTGCTCTCGCCTGTTAGTGCTATTTGTCTCCGGGTGACCTTTGATTTCACACTGCATTGGTTTTCTCCCGTTATGGACAAGAGGCGGTTTTTGCTGACAACAGAGGAAACCTTATCTTTTAAATAAGTAATTCCTCAACTGCTCAGTGAGTTCACCAGCAGCAAAATATTGGGATTGCTGAAAAGGCAGGCACGGAAGCACACTGGGGAAAAGATCTCCTCTCTCTATATGCTACAGCACCTTCGCCTCACTCTCATTAAAAATTCCACAACGCTGTGTTTGAACAAGGCTTTCTACACAATAGTACATTATATACTACAATACTGCTTTTGTTTATCTACATGATACACTTGTAAATGTGTGTTTTTTTCTTTCTCTTTTGCGTCAGTAGATAGGTAGCTAAAACACACGCAGCTTCGAACACACAGTACTGTTTGACTCTGTCGGTTAAGAGGTCTCTATGTGAGTATGTGGACAGCTCTCGGCTTGGCATCTGTCCTGTGTGAGACTTAGGAGGCACAGAGGGGGCAGGTTTAACACTGTATTGTGGAGGGGTTTAGGCAGTGACACAATAGCACCAGTCAGGCCTCCTTGGCACCAGCAGGGGCCCAGAGCTTTAGGTTTTTTTGGGAAGGAAGCATTGATTGGGGTGATGGCTTCAGTGACTGAGAGGTGGGCCGGATGAGGGAATTGCAAGGGGATGGATGTGTTGGCACCTGGCTCTGTGGGTTCTGGCTGGGTGCTGGAGCAGTCTCCGGTAACATTGATGCATGGCCATGAATTATATTATGCCTTGGCAGCTGCTTACTCCCAGATTCATCTTAGCAGTCGATGGGTTATTTATTTTATTTGTTTCCACAATTTGTCAAAAGAGTTCCCATGTAAAGTAAAAAAAAACCAACCTAACAAGATGAAAATATGAGACAGATTTGGAGTATTTTACCGAATGGGTATTTGTGCAGGTAAAAGCATTATGACAGCTTGCAAAGGTGTAGCAGCTAAACTCTGATGGAGTGCTTTGTTTCTGCCCGAATGTCATTGGGTGGCAAAGAACAAGACGGTTTACTCTGAACGTCTCACGAGCACCTGCCTGGAAACCTGCCGGGATAACACCTCATTCAATGGCTGCCTCTGAGCTTTAGCAGCTCAGGCTGTGGGAGATAGAAGTGATGCCTTGGGCCTTTTGTTCAACTCTGACATGGCTGTTCGGACACCTTTGTTCTGGGAGGAGAGGCCCATTCACAGCGTGCCCGGGGAACAAATTGAATCTGGTTGACAATTAATAGCCGTGCGGCATGTTTAATTAAGAGCATGTAGCCAGCGAGCGACGTGAGGGAGATAAACAGAGGAGAGCTGCACAGAGCCAGACTGGGCTCACAAAGGAGCAGGCCATTGGAGCGTCTGGCTGATCGATTCCCCACCGTCTGCAGAGAGCAGCCTTCACAAAGAGCAGCCTGCGCCTCCCCTCTCAGCGGGCCAAACTTTTAGAGGGGAGAGATGTGAGACTGATAATGCACACAAGGCAGATGGGAGTATGCAGATAGAGGCAGAAAAGTTGAGGGGAAACTTAGCTCAGTGGAAAAAAAAAAAAAGAAAGTGAAACCTATACAGCTGCACAAATGCACTCCAGGATTTGGTAGCTCCAGTTTGGTGAAAAATGACCTTGAACATGATGATTGCTGGTGCTGAGTGGTCATTGACTGTAGCTCATGTGGATGGTTAGTGTTACATAGATGTCTGGTGTTGGGCTTTTGCTGTTGGGAGACAAAACATGCATGCCAGCAAGCCGGTTTGACTTCAGGCGTCTGTGACCTTCACAGTCCCACAGTCCCACATTCCCGTTATTGTAACATGAACACAAAGCGGCAGAGAGCCAGGAGAGAGAGAGAGGGAGGTAGCGAGACAGAGAGAGAGAGAGAGAGAGCACTTGACAGCTTGTCTGATAGGCCAAACAATACCAGCCACGGCCAGGCGATGCTCTGGACAGATAGTTATACACACGCACGCACATGCACACACACATGCACTCACACCCACTTCAATTAAAGAGAGCCCTCCTCCAGAACTAACAATCACATCAGTCAGCGAGATGGCAGGAGCTGAGAGGAGATAAAATGAGAGCAGTTCATGTGAGGATTTGACTGACGCTGTTTGTGTGCCCGCGTGTACATGTCGGCGCCGGTATACGTGTGTGTGTGTGTGTGTGTGTGTGTGTGTGTGTGTGTGTGTGTTCCGCCTGGACATATGTGTGCTGACAGGCGTACAGAGAGATGACAGGAACAGAAAAAGGGTGTTGCAGGAGTATAACTTGTTCATGTAAGAATTAAGAATGTGTGTGTGTCGTACAGACTGCGTGCAGGAAGTAGCAATAGAGGATAAAGGCGTGAGTCCAACAGACAAAGGGTGATCCTTTCATGCTGACGAGTAGTTGGGGGGGAAAAAAGAGTTTCTGCCGGCTAATTGGCCTGAGCTGGAGGTCTGGCCATCCCTTTGGTGAATTTTCAGTCTTGTCTTGTCTCCACGTCTTTTCTCTCGGTCTCTAGAGCAGATTGTGTCGCTCTCAGCGGATGGACAGTGTGGGCTCAATATTTCATCCTGTTTCCTTTCATGACATATACTGTAGTCGATTAAAGACATAACGTTTTGCCCTTTAACACATAATCTGCCTCTTTTTCTGTCTGTTTCTTTGCTTTCTCTCTCTCTTCCTCCACCTCCACCTCCTCCTCATTCCCCTCCTTCACCCCTTCCTGCCGTTCAACGTGGTGTGCAGGCTTTAGTTTGTTTGTCACAATTTGTTCTCCTGTCAGAACACTCTGCATTTTTGTATTTAACAGCTCTTTCGCTATAGCTGCATATCGAGAACAGGTTGAACCGAACGCTTAAAACTTGCCTAAATAACTACAGATATCCTCAGCACAGCGTGCTGCTTATGCAGATTCGCGCGCGCACATTTGCACCACATGCTCATGGCCACACGCGCGTGACTCCGTGGTCAAAGACAGCTGCAGTTTGGGAGGGAGACCTGTAGGTGGTTCTGGGGTGTGTCTCGGATTGAAAGTTAGAAATTGGTTTCATGCAAGGGTGCCCCAGTCGTTTGGCTGCACTGAATAGTGGAATTCAGAGGATAATGCGGGCATTAATTGATTCTGGAGCCTGAAATAAATAGGCTTTCAGACTCACATGAGACTGAACTCTGCTCATTTGTGCCTTTCGAGGAATACGGGGGGGCGTCTCCCTCCCCCCCATCCGCCCTCCCCTTTTTGGATAGGTCCTGCAGGAGCCTTAAAATGAAAGCTGACAACAGTTGATTGATATGAAGTGAATGGTGACCTTCTAGATTCCACTGTCACTTCATTTATGCATGAAACCATCGCTCCTTGACTTTTGGGAAAATTTGGGTGATATTTGAGGATATAGTGCTTAGATTTCTACAATGTCTCCACAGAGGGAAATCACACCTCAATTATATTTAGATGACATTTAATGCCCTCTCTGTGGATTTTCACTGCAATATCTTTCTCACACAAAGCATAAGAAGGCAACAAATGTAGCATTTATGTCGGCGCTCTATATCAAATTGTGAAATTACATTAGGAGTCAAACAGACCTGGCGGCTGCTGGCGGCGCAATCTGACACGGCAGTTTCAATATCTGCTGTCTTCCAAAACAAGAGCATCTGTCAAATAGAAGACATACAGTAAAGAATTAGAGAGAGGAGACACAGAGAGAACCACCTCCCCTCGTAGGTTTGACTGCTCCTGCAGGTTTTTCCCCCTCTTTTGGTGGACAGAAGTTGGGTTGAAGGGGGAGAAAAGTTCAGCAGCAGAGTGGGGTAACAGCCTGGAGTCTCGGCGGTGGGGCTCGGGTAAGGTCGGCATCATGGAGGCTCCGCCACTCTCCGTTCTCCTTGGTTGGGCTGTCAGCAGGGGGGAACAGACATCCTGCTGCATAGATGATGAAGAGGACGTGCAGCGTGGACGCCAGAGGTCAGACAGCCACGGGGTGCCAGGAAGCGAACCCGGCCGCTTCCCGCCGCGTCTTGCGGCGCACCTCGAAGTGTCTGCACGCGTGCACATGCACATTTTTTGCCCTGTTTACTAATGTAGTGCTCCATATTTCCACAGAGCCTCCAACACGTCTTAAAGTCTTGCCAGAAGTTAGAGCCCGAGGGAAAGAGAGGGAGGGAGAGATGGAAGAAAAGAGAGGTGTAATAGAATCATTACACAAGACACATCTCTCAAGGGTACAGCAGTAGGAGGTCCCATATGGGCTTTACATCAGCAGGCACACACACACCCATAGCAACAACCACAGGGTCACAATGCTGCCTAATTATGGCTGACAAAGATGGATGTATTTCATCTCAGTCAACTTTATGTCCAATTCTCATTCAGTGTGTCCCTAACACCCCACGTGCTGTAGATCCGTCCCCACATAAATGCTTCTCGTGCGTCCTGCAGGTTTTTCTCAATCTCTCCACTTTCCTCCTTTTCTCCTCTTTTTTTGCCTTCGCCGCCGCGTCTCTGCCACCTCTCCTGTCCTGTTTCAGCACCGACACGAGTACACTACTGTACAAATGCGCTGAAACGCGGGATGTCCATGCACAGGTGTGTTGTTACAGGCCATTGTGACAATTGTAGTCCTTCAAAGCCAAATAATTACATCCTCTCAACGAACATACGAGACAGCAGCCATGGCACCAAAGCCAAAACAACCCCGTCTCATGCCAGCTCCCGCTTCCTGGTCTCTGTCTTTCTGTCTGTCCTGTTTTCCCGTCAGCATATGGCTGCAGCTTCTCATTTCGAGGCAGACGATGTGGGAAAGGAGACGGACTTGTCCTGCCCCATAACTCGTGGAGCAAACCAGAAAAAAACATTTACATATATTTAATATAAAATAACAGATGCATAAGAAAACAGTAGTTTTTACAAATAAAAACACACCATAATAAAATGTATGTAAATTCTATTTTCATAATTAATTTCTCTCTTTAGTTTAGACTATGAAATCTTTATTAGACCTGTTAGCGCGGGGCACTAGCTGGCCAAGCAAAGCAGTGGGAATCAAAACTGGGAAGAGTGTCTTTTGAGTGATTATGCTATTTGTTACATTTTAATTATGTTTATTTAGAAAATGACATTTTTTTTTGTGAAATTATGTGACCAAGTAGGAATATTAATTAAGACACGTTTCTTCCGCGCCGTGTCACTGTCCCACGGAAAACGGGACGTCTCTTTCAGCTAGCGGTTAACTCAGCTAATTGATACTGTAGCTAATCATAATTAAGTAACTTCTGCTGCAGTACTGCTGCCTTTGTCTAACTGGAGCTCGCAGCATTGTGCCCGGTTCTGTATTTTAATTGTTTTTGCAATTGACTACCTCTTACAGCTGACAAACTTTAAGAATCAGTGAATAGGCCTACTTGACAAGCTGGCTGTGTGCTCGGTGCTCGGTTGATGAACACTTTTTCTGCTGCTGCAACACGCAGACTGTGGCACAGAAATTGTCTTAGTATGATGTTGATGTTGAGCCAATGGCGCAGGAGTCTCAGAGGGTCTACTGGAAGGATTAAACACCATTCTTCCTAACAGATATTTCCCAATTTGGTGTTTCAGAGATGCTCCCATACTACAGGTATTCAATTTGGTGGAGATCTGTTTAAAAATATAACATTATATACAAAATTATACATCTGTTAGTTATATATTATATATAAAATTAACAAATATTTCTTTAAAATCAAAAATAATACATTTTCAGTCTCATCAAATTGACCCCCCCAGGCCTAGTATGGAAACATCTTTAATTATTTAAATCGTTTATTACCTTTGATTTGAAGCAGGAGCATGAACAATAGCTGTGTCTCTCACCAATCCTCTTTCATTTTGTTGTACCGATATATTAAAGTTAGCAGGTACAGCCCATTGTAAAACCCCCTCTCCCCCCAGCGGAGCAAGATTGTACCTCCGCCCCTGTTCTTTCCTGTTGCCAGTATATGCAAGTATATGGTGTGCAGAAGTGATATTGTAAACAAAAAGAGAGAGCGCTGGCGGAGCAGCTGCTGTGGGTAACATTGATTGTGGGAGCAGGGAGGCGTGCAGCATTGAGGAGCGAGGGGAGGCTCCTCAGGAGAATGCCTCCTTTTTCAGCACCGTCTTATGACCAGCATTCCAAGCAGAAATGTGAAGAGAGGCATTGACCAACTACTGGAAAACATCTATCCAGACAGCTATCCAGGATCAATGCCAAATTGATCCCAGAACTATGTATAATGTAGGGCAGTGGATGGCTTGTCTTGCTCTTCCCACCTCTTGCATGGCCAGAGAGAGTCGAACCGAAGGCGCTGAGGAGGTGGATAGCGAGCTGGATGGAGAAGCAGAACAAAATTGCCTGAGGTGTGTTTTAAACATATGGTAGGGTCTTTGTGGTAAAGCTGTGTGCTGAGCAACTACAGTATGCCGGGCGCGATGCACGAAAATGTATTTTTCGTGAGCTCACAGACTTTCGTTCGCCCATGATGGTGCACTTTCTGTTTTTAAACAGAACTGCTACTTCAGCTGCAGAATGGTTTGTGTTTCTGGGTAAGGTGGAGTAGGACGGCTCTGTTGCTGCCTCACAGTAGAGCAGCAGAGTGGAGAGAGTGTGACTTCCAACCCCTCCCTTTTGGCATGGGTATCCCTGGGAAGCCCCATGCAGGTCCTAATGAGCAGTATGCTGGAGAGGGCATCTTTTTAACCCAGCACAGGGACTCATCGAGCAGCCTCACTCCTCTTCAACAGATGCCAAGTGCAGCTGTCAACAGCTCCATACCCTTGCAGTCGTGAGACTATTGTTGCTTACTTTCACTTTCTCAACTCTCTCGCTGTCCTGCGTTTCTGTTTCCGTCTCGCTTTCCCTCCTTTCGTCTGTCCTGACCATTCGTCTTGATAGCAGTTCCAGCGCTTCCTATTATGAGCCGTGCTCAAACAATCTTAAAGGCTAGCTGGAGGTTACAGCTTGCTAAAATAGATTCACTCTACCTCACTACTTTCCCCAGCTTAAAAGAGTAATATGGCCATATGAGATTACATAGATACAGTGTGTGATACATTATTGCTGGTGCATTAAGAATTCATGAAGTATAAACAAAAAACCCAAAATGATTCAGCAAAGGCGCTTTTGCTTGCAGAATCGAACCGAAGCACTCTTTTTTTAATCACCATACCTTCACGCTCCTCCTGTTTTAAATGCATTTATCATTGTCATGGGAAAAAAAACTTTAAACTTTGTTCCTCCTCTCTCCTTTTTGATTATCCTCTCCGTTTTCAGTAAGTCTCCTGCCCTCCTTCTCCATCTCTTTCTCCAGTGCCAGTCTCTATCGCTTCTGTGTCTAATTACATTTGAATTTTTTCTGGTGTAATCTCGTGATAGCCTGAAGCTTCAGCAAAACCCCTCCACCACCAGCCACCCCCACCCCTCCCCCTAAATCCCCGCCAGTCCATTTGTGCCCGGCCCTGGGCAGGTTGGTTTCCTGGGCTGCCCTGGAGGAAATATCAGATGACCTGGCTCCCCACAGCAAAACCCAGGTCATCAGGGAGGCCTCCTCTCACCGTATCCCTTCCTTGCCCCCCTCTCATCCACTTCCTGCTTTCAAGTGCAGGGCAAGGTCAAAGCTTTGAGGATGCATTCCCCAGACTTCACCACGAGGCAGGCTGGAGGCGCTGTGCTCTTCTCTCTTACCAGACTTTGCTTCATCTTTTCTTTCGCATCTTCCCGCTCTCTCATATTCATTTCATTAGCTCAGGCTTTTACTGCAATCAATACTGTTGCTAAAGTTAGTTTTTCCTAATACAGCTATTCATTAAGTGCCTTTTCATTAGTGTCACCAGAGCACCAGTGTAACTGGAATAATACTGTAATGGACAAACATATGCTGTAATCGTTGACTCCTCTTTTTTGGGTGATGAAGACTGGTTTTAAATGGCTGAGCTCGCAAAGAATGACTCATTACTCTATGTTTTTACATAATGTGTCTAGTAAATCGTGGGTTTTAAAAACCAAGATGAAATTCTCAGACAATGATGTAAGTGTTGGTATTTTAATGCGGGGGTTTCACAGGAGGGACTGTGCCTGAGATGTTTTGTCCTCCCAGCTCTACCTTGTTCCCACCTCTCATTTTCTGTCTGCTCAAATGCACCGTGGATGCAGGAGGAGAGAGACATTATGGATGGTGTTTAGAGACAGGTGTCTGATGCGCCTTGAGATAATGCCAAAAGACTCCTATCTCTCCTTCTAATGGAACAGCGACAGTTGTTTCAAGTGATCAGGTCTGTCATCCAAATGCTGGAGCGTTGGTCCTCTCAGCGCCTCCCTTTTCTCCCATAAATCAAAGTTGGTAGTGAGGGAGAGAATCAGAGCGAACAGCAAAACAATATAGCCCCAGGCTTTCCCAGGACGCTGAATCTACCATGGAATATCTCCATCAAACGCTGGCATCGTGTTAGATTGACTTTTGGGCAATTAGAAAGTGTGGTGGTCAAATGAAATCCCTCTGATTTGGTCTACAAACACTTGGTCCTAAAATTGTTATGAGAGCTGATTTTGAGAAAATACAAGACAAATACAGTTTATTCTATCTGAGACTTTACTGCTCCTGATCCCAAACACCACCCCCCCACCCCACCCCACCCTTGGTGCAAAGAAGTGAAATGGGATGAATATGTTAGTGTCATCTCCGATTTCAAATAGGTAGACATTTCAAAAGCTGATTCTCTCTGGAGAAAATGTTGTACCTCTAAAGTGAAAATATCATTTGAAAGGCGAGACAGTAAAAGCCAGTCATCTCAAAATGAAAATTTTCTTATGGTGGCTTTCCTTTTCACCTCAGCGGTTATGGGAAAGGGGGAAAAAAAATGAGAGTGAGTGAGAGTCAGATAGGAGAAGGTGTGCGGAGGCAATGAGAGGAGAGAACTAGAGGGGAGACACACTGATGAGTACAGGAGTGACACCTCCTGAAGAGCATGTTAATAATGTGCCAGGCCCAGACAGGTAACCAGTAATCAGACCCTCTGATTGTAACACGGTAGACAGAAACACACACACAAACACTCTCGGCTCTCCATCTCCATCAGCCCTGAAACTGCTAGACTGCTCCGTCATGTTCCGGGGCGGCCCCCTTTGCTAACAGTGTGTCGCAGCTTTTACAGAGACAAAAGAAACAAATGAGATGGCTGAGTTACAACAAACAGCTCCGGGTTGTTCTTTCCCCTGTAAAATGAAAGGCCCCCTTTTTTTGCAACCACCGTGTCAATTAGAGGAGGTATTGCTCATACGCACTCTCTGGTTCACTGCCAGCTTGCGCTGATTGTTATTTATTTAGATCGGGCTTGGAAGGAAGTTTGCCTCAATTTATGCTGTGAGGAATGCAGCCCTTACCGATACAGTGCAATTCAAAAAGCACCTGGAGATAAAACCCCAGCAAGGATCTTGTCAGTGGGGAGGCTGAGGCATAAAGGAAGGAAGTACAAACAGCCTTGCATGAGCAGCATTCTGACCTAAGAGGCAGAGTGAGGTTGGGGCTGTGTGTACAGAGAGCCTCCTCTGAATATTTCCCCTGTGACGGAGAGCAGGCCAGAGGCACTGAGGTCAGCAGATAGAGTCCAGAGCCCATTGACAGCTGCTGGTTTGACTTTGATGCACCATCAGTGTTCAGCACACCGCTTGCCCACTTCCCCCTCACCACCCCTCGTGCACTAACCCGCGAGCGTGTTTGCTCAACCTGAACGCACGCTAGCCTCTCATTATGCCGCCCATGCAAACTTTGTCTCTTTGCAGCTGTTTAATGGCCGCACGTCTGTTTTTGTTTGTTTCCTCACCATAAGATTATTGCACCTTTATGGTTGGTCGGGGGGTTGGAATAATCCCTGGCATCTGTTCAGAGAGGGAGGGGTGCGCAAAGAGCCAGAGGTAGAGGCTCCCTTTTATTTTTTTATTTTAAGTACGAGACCAGGCGGCCCCCTATTTCATCCTCTGCCACTGAGGCTGGGGCTGGGGCTGTATTTTAAAGACAAGTGATGGAAGGGGCTATGTGCTAACAGGCACAGAGGTCACTGAAGGAGCTTCCCGCTGCCGTTTATCCCTCCCAAAATGAACACGGAATAGCAGGGATTAATCTAATCACTGTCGTGTTAGTCTAATTTACTTACAAATGTATGCAGAAAAGTAACTTTGTCGTGACCCCGGCGTAGAAGCATCATTTTTTTCTCTGTCCTTGTGCACATTTCACTTTATTGTTTTTTTTTTTTCCTGTCGCAGAGCAGAAGTTATAAAGGCGAGGGGCAGCCCTGAGCTCCTTCTGACAGCCTCCTCCTATCTTTTTCTTAATTCAAGACTCCATCTTGTCATGACTTCACTGCCTCCGGTCATTATGGCAGGAGAACAGGAAGTTAATCAACGCAGCATTATCTCCCAGCCTGCACCTGGAGGCAAGGGTGCCAGTCATGCTACCAACCCCCCTCTCTGTTGGGACCCCTGCCAGCCTGGGAACCCCTCACGCCGCACTGCCCTGCAGCGTCCCTAAGGGCTATCGCCAGTGTGCTGTGTCTCTGTTGCCAGGTCACACTTGTGACACAGCCTTGACGAGCCAACGTGAGCCTGCGGTTCATAGTTTAGTGTGTGTGCGGATGCTAAGAGGAAAGGAGGGAAGGAAAGGGTCTCAAGGAGACGAAAAAAACCCACAACTGTCTTGGTTTTTGTGGTCGCTCTGTGCCGCCACACACGTCTCATATTTTTCCAATTTTTGCTGTAGAGAAAGCCGGTGTTTTTTTGGATACGTTATTGCCCCATGTGGACAGGCAAAGTAACAACATAAAGCCCCGTAGGAGGAGGAGGAGGAGGAGGAGGAGGAGGAAGCTCTTTTCAAACTCAAGCCTCGCAGACCAAACAAGACAATATTTGAACAACATATTCACCCTTAAAGGTTTTGTTGACACTCTAACACGAGGAGAGATGCACATCCTTAGAAGCTAAGAAGAAATTTGTGCGGAAGATGGCAGCAGGTCTGTCCTTGTGCCTCGCTCTCTCGAACAGTCTGAGAAGCTGACAAATGTTCTTGCTGAAGAGTGAATTGCTGGCTGTCGCTGGTAATCATTAGGTTGTCTACCAGCATCCAAAGTGCTTTTATTTCTGCCCATTAGTTTGGTGAGAAAATGGCCGGGTATGGTCTAGCGTGTTCCCCCCTTACACCCAGAGTGATGCAGTAGGCAGGGCGAGCATGGGAAACATGAAAGTGTTTGAAGTATCTCTATTTATACCAGTGGCAGTTTGGGCTTTTTTTCCACTTCAGTGTCTATAGCATCTCTTTGTACACAACTAACTCGAAGGATCTACAAGCCCTTTTTCTGAAGCAGCAGTACACACGCGTGTCAATATTGTGAGACTGGCGTGTAATTATTATTCAAAGGTTAAAGAGTGGATTGATCCATAGAGGAGTGTCAAGGGCAGATCAAAGGGATTTGGGGGAGGATCGGACCAAAAAAATGTTAAAAGCTGCTCACTCTCAAACACAGAGATGTCAGTCTCTCTGAGAGCACCTTGATGTCCTCAGAGGAGAACTTGATCAAAGCTTTCGTAACAAAGATGGCCTCAGAAGATGATCTGACCTCAGCTGCGTTCCGCCTCTGTCTTTCACTTTGCTTTCACCAGCCTCCGTTTACCTGCCTGAGCTCCCCGGCACTGCCCCTGTTTCCGTCTTTCCCGTGTTTGTGCTGCTGGTTAGACTGTCTGAATATCAATGAAGCAGTCTCAGCGATGTATTACAAACACAAGAGAACAGTGATTAAAGATGACATATCTAAGCCTCACTCCCTTCCCCTCTCCCCCTCTTCTCTTTTTCACAGGAGATCGCAGCTTACTTGATAACATTTGAAAAGCATGAAGAATGGCTAACGACATCCCCTAAAACAAGGTAAGAAAATTACACTCCTGCCCTCTTCTTAAACATAAATTAAGACTCATAGCCCTAAAAGTATTAATTTCCATTTTTAGTTTTACATATTTTTTCTTCAAGATCACTTCCCTTATGCACAGCTCGCAGCCTCCTTCAAGTTCGGCGTAGGATGTTTAATATTACAGGCTGCTGGTGGCTGTTCAGAAAAGTTTACAGTTTGCAGATAAATGATAGAATATTAATATCGACTAATAATCGCCTTCTAGCGAGCCAATTAACATAACATGCACTAGTGCAGCATCTGCTTTGAATGGTATGTTAATGCGCCCCTGTTCTCCTGCACATTCACCGCTCCACTAATAACACTGCTGAAGCTGGGGGTGTTCGTCTGGGTCACACGTTACGCCCACATGTGGAGCAAAACGCCAAGACCTTACTGTAATTTTGGAAAAAAGACCAGAGATGCGCGCAATGCATCGCAGTTGATTTGCTTTGTTAATATGTGCGGATGTGTGAAGAGGTGGCTTAAAAACACTTGGCTTTTCAGCAAACTTGAAATTTAATGTCAGCAAACAAATGTGTTGTGTGGCAGCAGCGGCTCTGATTATAAAATTATAATAATTCTAAAATCTGTGCGGTGTAATAAATACGAATGCATGTGGCTTTGTTATAGCGTTTCTCTGCATTTGACAGTAGTGGACAGCTCTTTGTTTGAGTAGCTTTGGCTAATCTCTTCATGTTGGACAGCTCTAGGATTGACACCCATGGCCTCTTTTGGAACTGCCTCGGATTTTACCGCGACACCGGCCGACCACGCAGTCATTCCACCGCTACAGCAAATACAGTCTGTTAACACAATGTCCCTTTTACTAAAGTTTACATTTTCATGCATTTGGAATCAGTTCAATATGTTAAGCCCTGGTTTCTCGTTTTCTGCGAGCTGGACTGGCTACGCTGGCATTATTAGCAGTCCTCATCCATGTGTAAATGGACCCTGGGCTCACTGACATGGAACCCATTCCTCACATCCCTCTCCCCACCCCTCCTCTCTTCCACTGCCTTGGAGGGACATTGATAATAGTTCTGCATAAAGACAGTGCCAATTAGAATATGTTCTCTGGTGTAATTATGGAGCATGGGCCAAAAGAGCGCTGAGCTCACCTGTTTTTTATCAAACATGCCCCCTCGTCCCCAAGCCTCTTCTCTCCAACTCACCTAAAATGAAACTAATGTCAGTCATGAGATGTGGCCCGCATGGTTGGTATTCACCTCTCACCTTTTTCACTCTCTCCAGAACATGCAGGGGCTGTTATCTTGCTGTAGTATAGCAAATGACAGTAAGGGAAAAAAAATATAAAAAGGGTTAAGATAAAAATAAATAAATAAATAAAAAAGGCTGTGAAGGGTGCTAGAGCGTTACAAATGTCAGAGCGCCGGCATCCTCCAGCACAAGACAGCCTAAAAATGACACTTGTGCAAGATGTGAGGGACTTTTGATCCAGTGGCTTTCTAGCCAAATGGTCCTCGGGATGCTCATGGCCACAGTCTGTCACCATTGGCTGTCTGTTTTGCAGTGGTCTCAGCTGCCAGTGTGCTTAGGGATTTCAACCCCATGTCATGTCTCAGTGCAGGTGCTGATATCTCAGCAAATGTGTCACCAGGGAGCAGCTCCTAGTGTACACCTGCAGATCACTTGACAACACGGCGCAACACAACACATTCTGTGTTGTAGTTGAACCATCACTGGAGGACAAGACGTTTGCGTTTACCGCGTGCGTGTGTGTGTGTGGATGAGAGGCAGGAGGAGAGAGAGGTTGTGAAGTGTTTGTGTTTTCCCAGATGTCAGTGCAAAAGGTAGAGCGTAGTGATGGATGCCGGGGCCAGAAAAGGTTGGGGGGAGTGAAAGGGTGCTGCATACGTGTGTGATTGATGTGAGGTGATTGATGGCTGGCCTGTATATGAAAAGCTTTCTGCTCAAGGTCATGGGTGAAGGGTCAAACTTGGGACACCTGTGGTTAAGTGCTACCTTGCCATTTGTCATCACACATCTTTGGGTGCTTGTGTGTGTGTGTGTGTGTGTGCATCTGATTGTGGGTGCGCTGTCTGCATGTCTGTGTGTGGGTTGACCCCTGTGGGGAATAGGCTAAGTAGGCTAATTCTTCCCCTGCCAGCGCCTGTAGACAGGGTCAGCCGGGCATGATGGGAGGCAGAGATAAGCAGCAGGGTCATACACGGAGGGGCACCGCGCTGCATGGCTGCACCGCATGCATGTAACAACTCTGACACATGCAGGTCGTAAACATGGGAGTGGGCTACAGCCAGAGCTCAAGGAGCTGACGCTAGCTGTTTGACCAAGGTGACACGCGATGCAGGACATGCCCTGAATAGAGATGGCATCCTGTCGACACAAGGAAGATGAGATGAAGTGAACCAATTACATGCATGCACAGATGTATTTTACTAGGCTAAGGCTCGTGCACATCAGCTTGGCCCATGCAGGAACAGTACAGCCGGTGATCTCTTTTGTTTGGGTCTGTTTCTGTTTGTTTATCATTTCAAAATTTGAAGTGTGCCACGGGAGAGCGGTGGAATGCTGAGTGATTGATGTGCCTAGCTCTAGTAATACACATTCCCTTTCAGATAGGAAGTGCAACAGTGCTTAAAATCAATACCAGTGTTCTCCCACTGACTGCTTGAACAGCACTACAGCTAATTCAGGCCGCACCTGTCAGAGCTGGGGAAATCTTTCCCTACTCGGGCCTTACACTTTAATTTACACCCACAGCCTCGCTGGCTTCCATTTCCATTAAAGGGAGAGCCTGACATTATGGCTTTAATGAAGGCCGCGGCCAGGCTGTGATTTAAGATGGCCGTTACCCCGCACCTTCACTCCACAGGAGGGAACACACTTAAAGGGACAATTAGGATTTTCCTCTCCTACATCCTCCCAGAAATAGCCATACTCATTCGCTCCTTTTCGCCTTTTTCAAGATGTGTCCATGTTGCTTCAGCTGATGGGATCTGAAGGTGCCTGTGGGAGGAGAGTGAAAACCGAGGCGAGGCGCAGGAACGTTGTGGCTCCAAATCTTGACAATAACATTTGATTTGACCTCATCATGCGCGTTACATTGTGCTCCTGTTGAGAGCAGGCATTCAATGTCCATCATAAATGACACAAATGTCTCCTTGAGGGGCCTTTTCAGAGGTGTTTGTATGCTGACAGATGGAGAAACTATTGACTAGAGGGTGTCACAGATTGGTCAGTCCAAAGAGCTACTGGACACCTGTGTGTCGTATAGAGATAGCTCGTTATCCTGAGCATCCCCTAAATGGCACAGGGCTTCATGAGTGGTGCGTTCTCACATGGTGTGTCTTTTCTCCACTGTTTGTTTTATAGGGCTGGTTAACAGCAGCCCATCTCAAAACACAACAGAGAGAGTGCTTCTTCGCCTGTCATCCAGATCGCTCCGTGTGTGTGTGTGTGTGTGTGTGTGTGCGTGTTTACTTGTGTAATCTCTCGTCTTGCATAAACTACAAACATACAGTAGACTTGTTATAGTCGAAGTCGTGGGCTGTGGCAGCCATTTGCTTTGACTTTTATTCAAGTTTGGAACACAGAAATATAAACATGTGCTTACATGACCACAGAACATACACAAACACACACACACACACACACACACGTTGTATATTGAAACTATCAAACAATAAGCACCAGTCCTTGGAGGGCCCCGCAATGACACTGAACCTAGCCGCCCCCACGTCCCAACGCAATAGCCCTCTCTCCTCCCACATCCACAGCAACAGCAGCAGCAGCACTCCAAAATGAAACCGAGTCCCTTTAGACAGCTTCCAAAGACAATGCTTTTATTAAAACCTACAGCAGCGTCGCCACCCCAGAGGCGCGGGCACACCAACAACAGAGTAGAGCAGAACTGAGAGGCAGCCTGAAATCTACTAATGACTGTTTGTTTGCTATTGTGTATGGAGCCTGTGAATTTGTGCAGATCTGTGTGTGCCTCTGTGCGTGTGTGTGTGTGTGTGTGCATGTGACTGTGTGTGAGGAGTGTGAGAGAAACAGATAGAGGGGACTGCGTTTACGCATGTGTATACATACCGGTGTGTAGATGTACTCTTGCGTATGCACACAGTATGTGTGCGAACCTGAGGGAGCGTGACTGCGCATTTGAAAAATGCATTGTGGGTGAACATATGCAGGCATTTATGAATGTAGTGAGATGGCATGTGCGTGTGTAATTACCAGTGAAACCGTGTGGATGTGTTTTGAATTGAAAACAGAGTGCTTGTCTTGTGCGTGTGTGTGTGTGCTTGTTTTTTTAAGAGAGGTAGTATCTGGGTGAGTCTGCCACTGTGAATAAGACCTCCCTAGGCCTATGTGTAAACTCTGTTTCTGTCACCTAGTCTGGCACATGGTGTGAGGAAGTGCTAGGCTTTCTATGTGTGTATGTGTGTGTGTGTTGGTGGGTGGGTGGGGGCTGATGTGTAGGATGTGCCTGAGAAGGGCGTCTGATAGTGTTTGGACCTAATGCTTTGTGGCACTCGTTGGCTGGCAGAGTTTCAGAGGAGAGTGGAAAAGGACAGGAGCAGCAGGAAAGAGAGAGAGAGACGGAGAGATAGATACAGAGGGAGAGAGAGAGAGAGAGACAAAGAAAGAGGAACACAGAGAAACAAAGGCGTAAAAGATAAAGAGGTATTAGATAAGATCTCATTGAAACGAAGACAGTAAGACATATGGCACTGAATGAAGCCAGAGTTATGAAAAAGCCAACATGTCAACTAAAATGTGCAGAGACGGTTTGTTGAGGTGAACGAGTATGATCTCTCTTTCCTCCGCTTGTCCTTCTTCTCTGTTGTTTTACCACAACTCTTCATGAGTAAAAGTTTAGTTTGCCGCATGTTGACACTTCTCCCCTGGCTGCCCCATTCTGTCGGGCCCTGGAGGACACTGTCCCACTCTGCCTCCACCCAGTCAACAGCCCTGACAAGGACAGTTATGCCCACCTGGGGCGTCGCGGGCAGGGTGAAATAATGCCCACCAGGGGAAGCAGAGAGGACAGGAGTGGGGTGAACCCAGAGAGCATGAGGTAAGAGTGAATGAAAGAGAGGAAAATGAAAAATGGCCATCGAAGAAAGAGTGAATATGATGGAGCGAGGGCAGTTTAGAAAATGGAAACATGTCGATAAGAGAAGGGAACGGACGAGATGGAGATGGGAGGAATGGTGATGGATGGGGTGAGGAGGAGAAGGGGTGGGGGGGGGGGGGGGGGATTTACGCAAACAGACGAAAGAGCAGGAGAAAGATGGAATAGAGGGGGATTGAGCTGACATAGGGCGAGGGAGAGAAAAAAGAGAAAAATAGAGTGGGTAAACAGCAGATAGAGATGGAGGGAGGTGAGCAATGGATTCAACTGACAGATAGAGAAAAGTCCTGTGGTTTTGGGGCATGGGAGGGAGAATGCAAACGGTCAATAGATTACAGCTAGTGCTGGGCCGAGTGCCTGGGCCTCAGACTCCTAGCCAACTTAATAGTGCCTCTTGTTTGTCTGTCCTCTAAAGTAATGCCCAAGCTGAGCCCAGGGAAGCAGCCTGAGCCTGAGGCTAGTGGGAATGGACAGGGGACTAGATATATGTTAGTTCTCATCCCAGCTGCTGTATATTACCCAGGCCAGTTTGCCCACCGGAGACTATTCAATAGAACATAGAACATCATCTAGCTTTATCGCCTTTATTCCCCCTACACTCACCAGGACTGCTGTTGAAGGCCAGAAGGGTAGGACCAGTTCCAGGAATTAATCCTCTTTATTATTTGTCCCTTTTTGTATGGTAATAGACGTCGGTGTGCCGGGCATGTTTTTACCAGCGTCGCTGTACAGCTTTGAAAAAACACACTGACGTAAAAAAAACATACTTCAGTATCTGTTATGCAGAGGTTATCCAAGTTAAGGAGTGTTGTGCGGCACAGATAGACGAAGCAGCATAAAAAACAAACAGGCCCAGCCTCGCTCGGTATGCCAATATGGAGGAGGAGGTGGAGGGGAGGAAGGAGTGCAGCCAGTGGCTGGCCACAGGAGAGCGGGGATAAATAAATAGAGGAGGAAGTTGATGTCAAGCAGGTGTTCAAGGAGAAAGTGTCAGCCAAGCGGGCCGAGATGGGGAGAAGTGCTGCCTCTGCAGCCTGATAATAAAGACTTAATTCAATTAGCGCTTCTGCACCGGTGAGCAGCGTGCAGGCTGGCTGTCATGGAGCGGGCCATAGACACAGCAGAGCACACCCTCAGCCCCCTAGACACATAGACGACCGGCCCTACACTGACCCAGCACTTCACTATGCTCTCTGTCTCCCTTGTTCTCTCTCTCTTGCACACACACACACACAAAGTAGACTTAACGTATTATTCACACCTGAGTCACTGAGCAGTCCAGACACTAAACCCTGCCTACACATCTCTCCTACACACACAATGACACTCGCAGTGCACAGACACGCTGCCTCATTCCTCACCCTCAAACTAAACTCTCCTCAGCTCCTCTTCCTTCACCTCCTTGATTTTCTATTTTCAACCCCCCTCTGCTCTCCACCCCCTCTTGTACCGTGCTCTTCCACCTCATCACACTGCTCCGTTGGTGCCGAGAGGCCGTATGTTGGCCGGTACGGTGAGGATTGTGACTGCGAGTCCCTATTTTCAGCCCGTCACGCCCCGGTGCCCAGTTGGGTGCTGTCCTGTAGGCATATGGTGTAGCGGATCCCGGATCCTGGGCCTTTAGAAAGCTCTAGGGGTCCATTCAGTCAAAAACAGCCTCACATCCCACGCATCTCCCCACGCCATACCCTGGAATCTGGTCTACCACACGGTGCTTTGGGTGTGGTCCCAGGACGTCTGTTCCGGCCTGGTCACTTCTCAATCCCATGGGTGATATAGTAGCACCAGGGTGCAGCGCGCAGTTAGGCCTTCTACGTATGCAGCAAGGTGGGAAGGAAGAACAGGAAGTGGCAAGGGAACAAGAAGAGGAGGAGGAGGAGGAGGAGGAGGAGGAGAGAGGACAGGACACAAGGCTTCAGTGATACCGTTTGCTGTTATGTAAAGAGAAGGAGAAAATAGGTCCTGGATGGCTGCCAGAGAGCTGGGTGAATCACCAGCAAAGAACAGGCACGACATGGATGCACACAAACACACACACGCACGCACACACACACACACACACTGGCACACATTCTGTCCCATTTCTTCGCCCCAGCTGAGCTTCACAGTACAGGAAGTACAGCGGATGATGAGTTGCCACGTGGCACCATTCAGTGTGTAAAAACGGCAAATGGCAGGAATGACCCCTTGTACCTCCTCATCATTTAGCGACCGACAAAGAGTAGCAGCCTGACTCGCTATGAGCCTCGTACATGAGGCCTGCGCTGGCGGATCATTTGCTAATGCAGAGAGCGCTCCAGTTTGCAGCCCCCCTATATTTACCTGTCCTTTACCCTACATCCATCTGGTGGACTTGTACAGTTTGTTTCCATCTTCCTCTTTATCGCTGTCTTACCTGTTAGCTATTTTTGTTACCTAGCGACGCAGAAAGCTGCTCCCTAAAGAGTGCTGGCTCATTGCGCATGAAACACTCAAGGTATTTCTTATCTGTCTTACTGTGGGAGATAGTTAACCTGTTGATTCTGATGAGACATCTTTATTACTGTAGATTTGTATTAGACACCCCAGCCCTCCATAACCACGCCATGCCCACATCCTCAGTCAGTACTTTACCCCAGGCAAGCCCCTTACTACTTTAACTGCTTCATTAAAGATGGGAAAGGATGGAGTGGGTGGAATGTGGAGGATAGCCATGTATTAATTTTGCATCAGTGAATTAATCAATTCAAATATAAGTCAATTGATAAATTATTCAAATCTTTTTTTTTTTTTGTCGCATTTCAGAGGAGTGCGCAGAAGGAAAGGTGAGAACCATTTCAGATTGGATAATTAATATTAATAACTTTTTTAAAATGAAGTAAGAAAAATAGCTATCAATTCAATATCACTGGTGTAATTAAAGGTCTTTGAGAGAGACAATTCCCGCTATGCTACAATTCCCTACAATTAAAAGCAAAGAGTTTGATATGCCTTGTCCTCCTTGTCTCCCTCAACTCGTTGTAAAAGCTACTTTTTTGCTTTTTTTATTTCACAGCTTGACTGAGGTGGATAAATAAATAAGAGGATGAGGAATCTCTCTTTTCCACATCACGTGCAAAGATAATTAACAAGCCAGCGCAAAAAGCACGCCCCGCACCCTACAACCCACCGCTGCCACGTTGAGATGTCTCGTATTTGTTTTGCATTTTCAGTTTTTCATCATTTCTAGGCGCAGAGCTTCATATTTATTTATTTATTTCTTGTTTGCTAGAGGGCGGTACTTCGCAGAGTTATGAAGACAGGTCAAGCAAGATTTAAAGTAGTCCTGCGCCTGACCCAAAGGAAAGCACTGCTGGATACATTAACATGATAGCAATATGATTATGTCGGAATGGACATGAAGGGTTTCAATTATTTACAGGTGATGTGCCCGTTGAATTGGCAATGAAGTGGCTCGTAAATTACCCCCCTCTGTCTAATCAAGCCTCCAGTGGAATAATGGAGCAAGTGCTGCCAAGGAGGAAGCACTCACACACACACACACACACACACTCTCTCCTTTCAGTGTTTTGGGTGGAGAGTTGGGGGTTGGCCACTTTCACAGTGGGATGATGACACTCTCCAAATGACATTGGTTGAAAGGCAAGAAATGTGCCAGTGAGCGCAGGTTTAAAACCTCTCCACTTCATCACTGCTCAGTGCTTTACTGCGCTTTATGTCACCAGACAATGATACAGTGACAGCCAAGCATCAAAATGTGCAGCACCAGCACCTAATGTGCGCCTTGGTTTTGTGCCTGAAAGAAAAAAAAGAGAGAGAGCGAGTGTGAGACAGACATATAGACACATTAGGAGAGAGAGAGAGAGAGAGGGAGAGAGAAAGAGAGACAGAAAACCAGACAGGAAAATAGAGGGTTAGCATGGCACCGCTCCAATGCAGCCCTCCCAACAGTAGCAACACTGTTCAGACAAAACACAGCCAGCCACCAGTCGCTGGCTCTTTTCTAGCATCTTCTTCTGAGGCCTGTGGTGTGGGATTCTGCTCACTTGACTGATGGCCCCTTTGATTAAAAGAAATCAAATGCCAAAGAGTTTAATAGCCTGTTTTAATGTGCCTCCAGTGTGAGTGTGTGTGTGTGTGTGTGTGTGATTTCTTGCATATCCTGCTGATATGCAGACCTGGCGCGATTGATGCCTCCTCCCAGCTGTAACCACCAAGCAGAATAGCCTACCAGTAGGTGCCGAGCCACCTGCCTGCTTTCTCTGTCTTAAGTGAAGACCACATCATTTACCTCAGTGCTGTCTGTAGTTTTTTTTTTTTTTTTTTTACCCCAACCCACTGTAACAATCACACGCAGGTTCTCAACGGCGTTAGATAATAGTGTATTAAACCTATTTTAAGGAAACAAAGACAGGGATTCGCCTTCCCCGCCCACCACCATCACAATCCATAATCACCTTAGGCGGTTTACAGTAGAAAGTGGAGAGGGAGAGAAGAGGGAGCTGGAAATGACAGGAAGATGGAGAGGCAAAGGGGAAGTGAGATAAAAGTGAAATGTAATGGAGAGAGAGTACCACCTACCGTTCTGGTGTCTTCTGGCAGAGAGAATCAGTTTTAGGGGGAAAGACAGGGTGGTCTGTTCTCAGCCAGAACCTGAGCTTCCTCTCTCGCTCTCTCTCTCCCCGAAGAAGTGAATCTGGGGTGACTGCACCCACAATTAGGGCAAGAGAGGATTAGTGGCGAGTGGGAAGGTGGTTGGGGGCTGTTTTTTGTTTGTGCGCTTACTATTCCCTGCAATGCATTGTGGCAGTGGATCTGTGATTTTTTTTTATTTTTTTTTTTCAATCCCCATGTTTTCAAAAATAGAAACATCACAAACAACATAACGAGCTAATGTGCAAGAGGAGAAGAGGGCAAAATAAAGAGTCCAATGTGTTCTGCGCTCCTGTGTGTGTTAGCAGTTTTGTGCATTGCCTCTCTCTAACTTTTTCCTGTCACTGCATAACACGTCCTGGGAGCCTGTTTACTCCCTGTTCCCTTCCTAATGCCTTTCCAGGCGCCAAATCCCCAGCAACCCCCCAAAATGTCTGAGCACCCCCCCCCCCAATCTTTGCATCTATTTCAACTGCATTTCATTTTCTTACAGACAAACACGGAGATCACAGGGGGAGACTAAGCATTAGGGTTATTATGAGTTTAAAGCACTTAAAAGCTTTTGGCCGTCCTGACACCAGGAGAAGCAAGGGTCCAGAGGAGCAGGGAGGCATCACGCTCCAGTTTTCAGAGAGAAGCAAGTCCCAGATGTGTGTGCTTGAGTGTTTATGAGTGTTTTTGTGTAGGTCTGTGTTCTGTATGCACATATATAAACATGCAAGGACTGCAACGTCTCCAGGAGCCCTGTGTCACGCCCATAGCGCTCCTCGGCGTGGCTTGTGGCAGACTGTATTAGCTCACTGCTCCGCAACAGTCAAATTCTGTATCATGGCATCTTAGGCTGACTCTTTAGAGCTCTCTCCCTTAGGTCACACATGGAATTTAAGAGCTTTTCTGAGGCAAAGAGGTGTGACTCGCCCTGAGACTCCCCTCTCGCTCTTTCTCTGCATCTGTGTCTCTCCCCTCTCCCTCTCTCTCTTACTTATTTCTCCTCACTTTATTTCCCCCTGCTTTGCTGCTCCACTCAAGAGTCATGGGGCGCACACTCAGCGGTAAACCAATTTCATTTAGTATGTTTTCATATTTTTATCCAATCATGGCATGCTCAGAGGTTTCAAAAGCCACATGACGCTTTTATTGGGGCCTAATTAAGGATCTCTGATTTAATCCATGTAATTTAATAGAGATCATTCATGGATGTGAGGCTCTTGCTTTGTGCATAGGGAAGTGACGTTGATGCATTGCAACCCCTGCCTTCCACCGAAGCAGGTAGGAGTTAGAAAGGTTTACATCGTGGTTCGTATGACCGTGCAGCGTCCACACTTTAGCTGTCTGACAATGGTACAGAGGCTAAATGAATAGCTTCAGGAAATTTAGGCTTACGCCTCGCGGCTTCTCTCACACGCTCAAATGCTTTTAACTGACAGCCCGCGACTCAGAGCACAGGCACTCAGGTGGTTTCACTGCCACCAGCAGATCAGTCTGTACCCGGAGCCATCCGCTCTGTAATTGCCTCTTGGCTCACTCATTGTTCTCATTCATTTGCATCTCCGCGTACAAAAAGTGGCTGAAGCACTTTCAATTGTTATTTTTGTTTTTCAGAGGTGTGTCTACATCATTGAATGATTGGTGCAGGCTGCCTCATTACAATTGTTCACACTTACAGTCAACCCTCGAGACTGTCTGATAAGTTTCAGCTAAGTCTTAGATTGTGATAATTTCAGTCGCTCTCGCAGGAGGATTGTAACTCTACGCTGAGCAGCCTTTTCTAAACCTCCCCGTGAATGACTTGAATTAGAGAGAGGGAGAGAGGGAACTGCCTGGCTTTGTTCTGTGCTGTTCTGCAGGCCTTCACAGCCCTCCAGCCAGCCAGTGTTGTGACGCAGAGTTGAGCAGAGAGAAAGCAGAGTAGCTAAGAACAGCCCGGGTTGGCTGGGGTGAGGGATCGCGTGCTGGGAGGTGTCTAGACGGTCAGGGATAACAGGCCAGACAGAGAGCGGGAAGGAGACTGGCGGAGGAGTCTGGGCCAGGGGGAGGCCATGTCGAGGGCATGGCTGGATGGGCACCTTATCTAAAATCTCGTCTAGTCGCCGTAGACCTCAGCTTCTGGACACTAACGGCATTGACAGTTGACAGGGAGAGCGGCCACTTCCTGGCCCAGCGCACCATCACTCACTCCTGACTCAGTCGGTGACATCCCTCTCTGTTTCTACCCTGACTGTCTGCCACTTGACTCCATGTTGTGATGCATGTACAATGTAAAAGCCAAACCACTAAACCAGCCAACCAGCAAATTTTAATTGTTCTTTGTAGCTGCAAGAACTCACAGTGTTTCACAAAACCAATGTCTGGCAGTCATCCTAGATATGCACACTCTCAGAGACTTCCTGTCTGGCTGTGCCATGCTAAACTACATGGCTTTCTTCTGTAAAGTCACAAATTCATGGGATCTCTTGACTCTTATACGAGGTAAGAGTTTTCTTTTGCTTTTTTCCAGCTGATCTGTGGCAGATGAGGAAAAATGTGATGACTAATGTCTCCTATGTGTAGGACTAGGGCTCATCTCTCTACCGCTCATTATGCCTGAGCCCTACGACAGTTTGGAGGGCGTCGGAGGCATCGCCACGTTGGCCATATGCTTTCCGCGGCTCCTATCTGTCAGGATGTCAGGACGTGGCGGGGGTGCGCTTTTCTGCACCAACAGAGGAGCGGAGCGCCGCACTACAGGAGGGCCTCATTACCTACATACCCTGCAAGAGAGACTCGGGGACGGGCGAGCAGGCACACTGAGCGTTGTGTTTAGAACCAGAGGGTGAGCCATTTAAAAGGCACTCAACCCACCCGACACCCCCTCCCTCCCCGTAGCACCATTATCACAGCCGAAAATGTGACACAGGATTTTTCTAAGTAAATGCTTTAACAAATTAACAAAGTAATTAAGGCAAACAAATTGATTCCCTCAACATTTTTAATTGAACTTTTGCCTTTGCGTCTCCTCTGGCCAATCCCCGCTTACCCACAACCCCTCAACCCCTCACCTCCTTATCTGGATTGCCATTAGGGGACTTATGGCTCACACCCCCCTATAGAACATCTAAACAAATCCCAGATTGACATTTCTTCTTCTTCTTCTTCTTCTTCTTCTTCTGGTATTTGAAGATACGTCTCAGCGCTTGCTTTTGGGGTAACTCTGCATCCGTGGTGCATCTGTTCAAATGTGTTTATGGCAGAGCGATACAAGGCAGTGTTTGTACTAGTCTAAACACCTGACATGTTTGCTTTTTAGGCTGCGGATAGATCGTTTAGCTCTTAGTAAAGGTCCACAGAGCACAGTGATCCCAGTTGTGCATGGCAATTCACGATAGAAAGCGGTAAAGTCCTCACGCTTCTCGGCTCTCCATCACCATTGATCCATTAAATTTATATTGGTGGCCTGCTTTCTGATGGTCAAGGCAAAAATCTAACTTTTGCCCTGGACAATCTGTAATCTATACTGTCTGAATTAGGATGCATTAGTGATCTGGTGGCTTCTAACTCCGGTGGTTGAGATGCTCAGCGGAGGGGAGGCTCCATTAGAAATCAGGGGAAACTTTTAAAAGAGATTTTCTTTATGACTTTTCAAGGCAGACATTATTGTTCAAGAAGTTATCTCAGCTGGGGGAAAGTCGCTTCTCAGTTGACTAATGACTATCAAAGCAGCTCATCTAAATCTCTACTTTATTTTCAAGCTATTTTGCTATGATTCTCTGTGAAATTGCTCCAGCCTTTGAATGGGTTTATTTCCGATGCGTATTCATGTAGAAAATGTCTATTTAAGATGGATGAAACGCTGTATTCCACATTGACAAGATAGCTGGATGGTCACAAATACCTCAATATTAATATATTTTGCAACATTCAGTTATAATAGCACTATCATTTTGATATATATATATGTATACATATATATATTCATGATGTTTAACACTGTCTATACATTGTATAATCAACAAGGCAATAGAAATAGAAATTGCAAGGATGATAAAATCTAGTTGTTCATCAGTACAGTCGCATCTATGCAATGATTTAGTGCCGCAACAGTGTTTAATGATACAGGTAAAACATACAAACTTTTCAACTGTTGTCTGGATGCTGTAATTCAGTATGCACTCTACACTATATCAGAGATGACCACAGGGTTCAGGAGGGATCGGATCGGGATCAGGAGGGTGGGGCTTACTGCAGTGCCGCACAACTCGATCCCACGTCCCCTAATTAAATCGCCCAGTCCCGTGTAGCGTGGAAGCTAGCGGCTCGGCAGATGTAGCGCCATGTTAAACTTTATGTTGCTTGAAAATGGCTTCCGCTCCAAGTGCATTTGAGACAGAGATGGTTTGACTGTAAAATGATGTGTTTTATGGCACCGTTATCGGGGCGATATTCCTTAAAGATGCAGCGCTGCACACTGTGGCGTTCTCCGTCTGCAGGAGGGAGCAAATTGATATGAACAGATCAACAGAGCTATGCCCTTCTGGACGTCCTTGGCACCATACTTGGCCCTGAAATTGATTTCTCTCCATATCTTCTATGCCAAAAAACTCTCATTCAGAGATTTTATACTCCCACTGCTGACACATTTTGTTCAGGTTTGGAGAGGATGTACTGTCGGCATGTCATTCATTTCCTCCCACATTTCTTTCCACACTTTTAAAGTAACCTAATAGTGATGCAGTATATTGGATGGCGGTGTTTGTCAGTTTTGAGCATGTGTATGTCCAGGTGCATGCATGTGTGAGAGCACTCTGGGTATGAATTGCCAGGAGCGGAGAGATTGCTTTTGATTTAATGGCTATTGTGCTTGACTTTGTGTGTGTTCCACCGTAGTGGTGTGTCCTTCCCTTGCCTCTGCTGTGGCGGGTAAACGCTCTGAGTCCAACATTATTTCACACATACACGCACTTACACACACAAACACACATATCGTGCCTTGGCTATGCTCCATTAGGTGGGCTGTGTCTTAAACAGGAGGCTGACGTCACCGCTTGGCAAGGGAATATAGGACGGGTTGTGTGTGTGTGTGTGTGTGTGTGTGTGTGTGTTTGTGTTTGTGTTTGTGCGTGTCTCTGTTTGTGTGCCTCTGTTTTATTCTCGATGTCCTTATTGTCTCTCTCATGGGACCCCCCCCCCTCCACACACCCTCTTCTCTGTATTTGTGGCCTGCTGGATTCTATTGATCAGCCCGTGAAAGCTTGAATGTCTGTAGAGGAGGACACACAGCGAGAAAGAAAGAGAGAGAGTATAGGAGAGGGAGGGCGAGCGGAGAGTGGCATTTGTGTGCCAATATGTGTTTTTCAATTTATGTGTGTGTGTGTGTGTGTGTGTGTGTGTTTGAGGGTGTGATTGGTGATCAAATAAAGCTAGAAATAAGTATCTGGCTTCACGTCCCTTCGAGATATGAACTTTGGATCTTGCATTTATTAGTCTCATTGGTGATTCACTAATATCGTTGCTATGGATACTCAAGCTTGTGTGAGCTGCCACTACGTGTTGCTCTTTTTTTTTTTTTTTTTTTTACATTACAGCCAGGCCATATCATGTTAAAACTTGGTTCGTACGCGTTCGTGTCAACTCTCGGATGATAAAAAAGGCGCACGGTGCATGAGCAGAAGAAACGGAAACCTTGGGCGAAAGGTCACCGGTGTCACTGTTGTTACTCCCGGCAAACCCACGCTCAGATTTTATCATTTGCACAGTTTTTCCATGTGTGGCTTTTAAAGACTGAGAAAGTGGTAGAAGTGTAAATTTGAGCAGTTGGCATGTCCGTGCACAGGGAGGTGTGAATGGAGGTTGGCTCCCACAGAGACAGACTGCCACTGTTCAGACCCTCCCTCAGGGGCACACCGCAGTTAACTAAGCTCCTAGTAACACAACACAACACAGTGTCGGTGCTATCAACATGGTTGGATCGGTCGTTGTTGTGGGAGGTTGGAATTCCTCCCATAGATCGAAGAGTCTTTCTGCTGAAATCTGGCTAAACTCCTACACCTGGAGGGTATTTTTTCTTATACATAAAAAGGTGGGACAAAACTACAGAAACACCAGCACGAAGGAGTTGGCAGCTGCATTGTTTGGGTGTTCTGTGATGACACAATAAGACTTTTTTTTTGTTCACGAAATGCCTACGAAGAGCCAGTATTTAAATGCACATTGTCTACCGACTACATACCGGCTCTGCAGACATGGGGAGCCTTTTCTGGCATTGTTTCAGACCACTCACCTCGTAGAGGGCAAGGTCAGTGTTAATCACTGCTTACATAATGAATTTGCATGATCATATGGGCCTTCCATCTTAATGACGCCAGTGGAAAATGCCATCTCATACTTTGCTTCAGAATATCCCATCAATGCACAAATGGCGTCCTCGGTAGTGATTAAGAAAGCCTTGACACATGGCTAATGTTTTTATCATGCTGTTCAAACCACTGGGTGACCATTTGTGTCTTGTTGATAGGCACGTTGACATCCTGGAAGGCATTGTTCCCATCAAGAAAGAGATGCATTATGAGATAATGGCAATTACTGGAAATTTATATATTATCAGCATAGAGGCTGATGAGGGGGCGTTAAATCATGACAGAAAGTTTAGTTCAAGTCATCACAGAGCCAGTCTATGCGCTTTGCATGTTGATGGTTTGATCAGGTCCATGCAACGTGCAGGCATTGGCAGTGATCTTCCGACTTGGCCATGATGTTTATGTGTACCCTGGAAACTTCCTCTCAGGCATTTTTAAGGGCGCACATTGTTTTCTGTCTCCTTTCTACTTTAAGCTCCAGCAAATGCTGAATGAGGCACAAAACAAAGAGTTCTTTGAAGAACAAAGTGAACCTGCCACATACAACGACTGGCTGGAGACGAATCCCATCGCAAAGATTGCACGCTTTCAAGACAGGGGAGGGAAAAGCATCCGTAACAACAAAATGATATAAATTACCACTGTTATGGTCTATACGGTTCAATTTAATGTGCTTGTAATGATAAATTATTTTGGTTATGAATCTAAAGTGGACCTGAGTGCAGTCGGAGCAGCAGGACTGTTAGAACAATTGCAGCTGTCTCCCAGGGCTGTGGCCATTAGTCAATAAATTAGAAAGTAATTAGTTTCTGCTTCTGTGGCTCTATTTGAAGCGCTTCACACAGGTGTAATGAAAATTTATTGGAGCTGTTGATCCGGAGGAGAAAAGAAAAGTAGAGGATTTGTAGCGTGTGATTGTAATGCAGGATTTCCATCTTCCTCCCTCCTTTTTTTGCTTGCAGCGACAGGTAAAGTTACCCATGATGGCCAGTGTTGTGAGATTTGGCTTCGATGTTCGGAGCTTTGTCAGGAGGCCAATTAGCTAACGGCTATAAATATTTCATGTGTGGATACTTAATAAGAAGTCTTCCCTTTTAGAATATTTCGAATTCACGACTTCAAAAGATTTAACTCCAACACAAATGACAAGACTTTTGGTGAGAAGTGCTAAATGAACACGATCGAAATCAACCCCCAGACGTCTCACATCTCACGCCGCATGTTTCTGTCTTACCCGAGCCAAGAGCCCAAGAGAGTCATAACGGAGCTCGACCTGAACCTGACCGGCGTTCTGCTTCTTACATCACAATTGTTACCATGGTTACAGCTTGTCTGCTTTCAACTTAATCATGTGTGTCTACCTTGTAAGTCTCAGAAGACATTGTTTTATGAAGACTATATGTAGATTGGTCTGACACACATGTGACACGCTGGGGGACTTATAGCATCACGTTAAGTAGGCTAGCCCAGCCAGCGTAACCGAACCAAATCCAAACCATAATTTTCTACATCTGTGGCCTCTCTGCTGTCTCACACAAAAACATAAATCCCGTTTGACGTTCACATGCAACATAGAGAAATCACCCCAGTTAAAAGCAGTCTGCAAACATTTGAGGAGAGACTGTGTTGCTGCTATTTAAAAATGTCTGCTGTGTTCACACGAGCCTATGGGAAGACGGCAAGTTCCCAGGACTGTCTGTTGTATTCTGTGTACTTTTTGTCCAGCGGGCATCTTATCACCCTTTGTTCTTCATACGGCGCACTCATTTTTTTCAGTGTCATTTGACGCACAGCCTGTGTCTCCTCACTCCTACATAAAAAGAAGGAGAACAGCAGACTTCAGCCATCAGGTTTACCTAATTGAACAGCTTCACATTTCTCTTTCATGCCATTGTGTGCGGATCAAGGCAGTCACACAAAGCGTTTTGTTGCCAGACAACATCAAGGCTATTTGTTTTGTCTGGTGGAATGTAAGGTCAACGGGAGAGGAAGAACAGAAATTGGAAAGTGCTCGTGCAACTGTGATGTCAGCGAGCGGCGTGAACGGCAGACAGAGGGCGGGAGCCGCGCGGCAGCATATGGGTAAAAAGAAAAAAATTAGAGGTGAAAGAGAGATGAGGCGGAGAGAGAGGAGGCAGTGAGGAGATGAAGAAACAAGCGCAGGCATGAAGTTGTGAAGGCAGCAAGAGAGAGGGAGAGAGAGAGAGAGAGACCGAGGAGGAACAGAAAGGACGGAGAGCTGAACAGAGACAGGGTGGACGGACGGATGGATGAGGACAATGAGGCAGATCGGTCCCAGCCCAGTCTATGGCCAATTAGAATAAAATTAGCTGGACCTTGGCAAAGGCTAGGGCGCACAGTAGGGCATGAAGAGAGGGGAGGAGAGGTGGGGGGAGGGGCAAAGGGGGAGAATATCCCGGTGATTAAAACCAAATGATTAGTGGTGTGCAAGGCAGAGGGCTAGAGAGCTGGGGTCACCTGAGCCTGCAGGGAGAGAGAAGGTCTAATAGTAATGAGACCAACCTTCCCACTCCTCGTCGTCACCCTCCTCCTTTCGCCCCCTCACCGCCCCTTACCTTCCTTTTGTCTTGCTCAGGCTACATTTCTATTCCCTAACCATTTTTCTCCATCTTCCACTGCTCTTTATTTACACATTCTCCCTTTTTCTGTCTATCACTGTGCTTTTCCCTGTCTGCGCCCCCTGCCTTCCTCTAGTAAACCCTATTACTATCTATTACTGTCTCTTGCCTTTGGCCAAAGCGCGCGCTAATGCTATTGTTGTGGGAGACAGTTTAGCTTTTTGTGATAAGCGAAGATTTATGAGTGGTTTGTTTATCTTTTTTAATCACGGGTGTAGATCTGCAGATGTATGGTAATAGATGGATTGAGCTGAAACAAAACTCAACACAATACTGGCATCTGTTGCAGATTCCCATGCGCTGCTGCTCCAGTTTTATTTGTTTAATCGTTTGTGATTCATGATTTATGGCATGTGATTGGCCGTGCTTTCAGTTTCCACGCTGCTGGATAACAACTGTAGCTCCAGGAGTCAGCAGGAAGGTTTCCTGGTCGAGTTAGATTTGAAGTTGCCTCACGTGAGCAGGGTCATGTAGGCATCCTTGATACAGTATGTGTGTGTATGGTGAACGCGAGTGCAAAAATCTAAGTGTATCTATCAATAATGAGGTTTGCCCCTTAGCATGTTTAATGGCCAGAAGCATGCTAATGGCCAGAAGCATGCTAATGGCCAGAAGCAGTACCACTGATGCATTAACTCTTAAGGAATCAAAGCACAGCCTAGAGGGGTGGTTGGTTATGTGCGGTTGCCTGTTTTTCATGCACTCTATTGCTTCCTACACCCTCTTAAGCTCCCTATTCACTGCTCCCCTGGCCACCCATTGGAACAGGCCCAACTTGATTTATTCTACCAGTTCTGACTATTTGTTAAACTTAAATGAAACAAAAAGTTTGATTGGACTTTTTGCTTATTTTCCAATTATTCGATGACTCTTCTGGCACCTGCGCTTTCTCAGGCTTGTCTCAGCATCTTGGCTGTACCTTGGGAGGCCCTCTTACGTCTTTCTTAACTTTTTACAACCAAAACAAAAAACTTTACGATACAGGCTCCCAACCCTCTTAGAGGACCAGCGAAGAAGTTATTCGGGCCCTCCTTGCGATGTCAGCCATGAATAGTTGGAGATATCATTATGTCTCTTTCTAAAGAGGCAGCCAGGGTAACACCAGTATGCTGCGAATCAACAGGCAATCATGCAGAACATGCACAGAGCTCTGATAGCCTGAGAGGAGAGAAATCCAGCTCCTAGATACTCCTCCAAGCCCCAGCTTACCTTAATTACAAACATTTGCGATCTTCCCTAAATTAGATTTTCTTTACTCTGGGCGCACTATTTTCTGGCAAGTCAGTATTTTTCTTGCAAGATAGTTTCTGCAAGAGCAAAGACCTGATGTTTCACTTTATCGTAAGTGTCCTCTGACTCACTGCAGCTCCTCTCCTTCCACCTCTCAAATTCCTTATTTTTTTTTTGCTCTTTCCATCCATTCCTCCATCGTACTTTCTGTCTCTGTCTCAGTTTGTTTTGCCACTCTTCTGTAGCAGATCAAAATTTCCTCTGCAGAGAGGTAGGGTAGAGTAGTCCTGTCAGCCCTGGAGGACTGTTGGAGATGAGAAGATATGTCAGAAGTCTGGTGGGTCTTTTCCACACAGACCCCACTCAGTTATGTGGTTGAAGCCCATAGAGAAAGAGCAAACACAGCCCTAGGTCCAGGCCACAGGTCTGCTGCCATGGGAGACAGGGATGGGCCTGACTGCAGCCAGACAGACAGCCCTGAATAAAGAGATCTATCCACAGGGTGGATTGGTTGGTGAGAGAATGTAATTCTGTGTGTGTTTCTCTTCTACAATGGCAAGAAACACAGGCAGCTGCATGCACAGAGGGAGAGGGAGAGAGAGAGAAGTGACAAATAGACAGTGCACTATATGTGACCATTGTTTGAGTTGCCAAATTGCTCTGTTGTTGGCCAGCGATTATCTGTGCTACAGAACACCATGATGAGTTTTCAGTTTGGAGAACATCGGAGAGGAGGAAAAAGGGAGCAAATAAAGGCCTTCCCTGTTAGCTACCTGTGATGACTTAGCCAAGCCAGGAGACTTATAGCATAGTCTGACATATAAGGCCTGGGGGCCTGTATCACTTTAAAGCAAGAAAAGGAGAAGCAGAGTAAAACTGCGACCGTCTTCTGCAGAGCCCCCGATGTATTGTACAGCATTACAGTGCCCCAGAGTGGCCTCTGGTCGGAGGTGAGCGGCGGCAGTTTTAGCTGGCTGTAGGGACAGTGGACAGGAGGCCTGGTCAACTAGACGACAGCGAGGGTCACAAGGTCCCCTGGGGAGGAGATATCCCAAAGGGGGTGGGCAGATGGGGTCTGGAATGAGAGCGTTCTCAGACAGGTGGATGGCTGTCACCCTCATTTCGCCACCGCCAGCAAGCAGGTGGCCTCTCCCTCCTCCTCTTCCCTTCAAGGGTCACCTTCACATGGCACTGCTTCCCCCTGGGTCCCATCCCATCATATATACACTGTATGCAGACACACTCGTGCTCACACGTAGACACAGACACACACACACACACACACACACACCGGTGGTTCTCATACTGCGCGACTCTCAGTCAACCCCAGCACCTGGGGACTGGGCGCGTAAACAGTCGCTCTCAAGGTTGAACCCAGGTGTTTCATTTCCATTAAGGCCCTCATCACATTCACAGCCTCCTCCCTCTGACTTTGGTCATAACACAGACGGAATAGTCATTAAATTTCAGATTACCTTCTCTTTGCCTTTGTAGATGTTGAGATGTACATGGTCTATTTTAGATGTCTGTCTATGAAATAATTATCTCCCAACTCTCTGCCCCCGACATCTTCAAAAGAGGATGTACCATTGATGATTTTTGCCCTACATCATAGCTTTGCTCTTGCCGCGACTCTAAAACCCAATATAGTGTAATTAAACTAACAAAGTGACATCAATAAAGACAGAAGTGCTCTGTAATTACAGTCTGTGCTAGGACATCATAAGCAGGCAGTGTCATCACCCTAACGAAGGAAATAAATCGATGGCAGACAGACAAAGCCCCGCTTTACGATCCCCTTCTCCTCTGACACACAAAGCCAACCATAAACACGAGTAAGGCGAGAGTTTAATGGCAATCTTAAAGTTGCAGAGGCCACTAGCTTGTCTTTACTGCTCCTGCCCAGCAATACAATGGGTGCCTTGACACTTCCACCACTCCCTTCCTCTCCTTCATTAGTTGTGCTTCTCTCTGTTTCTCCCCTCAGTCTGCCTTTTCCCTTCTCCTTCCCTCCTATATGGTGTCTGGTCTCCTCACCCTCTGGAGACACATGAGTGGCAGGCCTCCCCCCTTAATAACTGTGTATTCCAATTCTGACACGGTTGCACAAAAACAGACACACACAGATAGACACACACACGCAGGCACGCACGCGAACACAAACACAAACACACACCAAAAAAAAAATATATATTATGTTGCAGGATTCAAGATTGGCATTCCCACGTTGCCTCTTCCTGCAGCGCGCCATGTGGACAGCGAGGCTAAATGTCAGGGAAAGATATTTAATTCCACGTGCACACACACACACACACACACGCATACGGACGCACTCAGAAAATAAAAAAAAACCCAACACAGACAAGACACCCCGCGCTGATAGTGTGTGGAGTGTGAGGCTAAATGTCAAGGGATGATGCAAATTCACATGATTGCTTCCAGAAGTAGTTCATCACAATGCCAGCGCTGGCCAGAGCAGTGTCTTATTGTCCTCCAAGAATTTCGCCCGGGCAGGGTGTTGGGGTTCCAGCAGGAGCAGCAGACCATGTTTGCACATGTGTGGGCGGGGATGGAGAGAGAAGACGGGGGGGGGGGTCCTCTAAATATATAAAACCTACTGTCTCTCTCAACCCTGTGTATCCATCAGGGCTGACCCAATTTCCTGTGAAATGCATAGTATAAACTCACAGAGGAAAAATATTCAGCAATGTACATCACTGATATTTCCCCATAGCGTCTGTGCTGTACGTCAGCTGAAATTAGCTGTGGATATAAGCCGGTCACATGCTAATACAAAGCAGCACAGAGACTGAACTCATAGATAGTCTCAGAAATAGGGATGCGTGCCGTGCTGTAGTTTTGTATAACGTGGTCTCCCTTTGCCAGGCCCCGCATGCGGCACAGAGCCAAAAGCGAAACTCTTTGCCATGCTGTGGCTGTTCCCACCCCACCCCAATCCTCGCAGCCTACTTGCTGAGGTGACTGATGAGCAGACTCACTGGTGTGTCAAATATGGGGGAAATAGTCAATCAGCTAGGCCGGTGTGGCAGGCCTGCGTGCTGCTGTAGTTTGAAAATGCTGCTAAAGGAAGTGTGTAAAAGTCATGCTCTGTGCCAGACTGAGGATAAACATTTTATGGTTTTGGAATAGGAGGGTTAGACCTCTTCCGTCTCTGGAAGGCGTAGCTAGATGCTCCTTGCGTCTGTGTTCAGTCCAAGCCGACCTGTGTGTGGGATATATTACGCTTTACCTGCTATCATGCCAGCCATGCTTGAGAGTGTCTCCCCGTCTGCATATTTAGGTGTGCGTGTGCTGCGTGCCTGAGCGTGTTTTTTAAGAAACAAAAGGAGGAAGGGAAGAAAAGAAAGAGAGGATGTTTGTGCACGGATCATTTATGGAGGAGAGAGCGTTGATGTGATTTAGTGTGTGGGAGCTCAATGGGCCAGTGAACTTGGAAAATGAAAAGGCAGAGGTGGCCATGATTAGAGGTGTGCCTTGCTGACTACTTTATGAGTGTATTCAGATGTGTGTGTACATGCGCAGGTAGATGACTGTGGGAGTCTGTAGCTGGACGGGGATAGATAAACATAGTGGGGCACGCACAGTCTATCATCTTCATTGTCTGGGTAAAGCCTATCAGTGTTTGGTGTGCGTAACCAGGAGAAGCAGGGTTGACTTATCCTCTGCCTCGCTCAGTCGCGCTATATGTGTTTGCACGTGTGCGAGGTCCCGGCCCCAGCTGATGCATCAGAGATGGAGCGGGGTGATCTCAGACATGTGCCAGGGGCCAAGGTCAAAGGTCACGATGCACAAACATACCCAGAGAAATTGAGTGTGAGGGAGCGTCGGGGGCCTCCGGGACCGTTTGACTACCACGCTCACCCGTAACATCATGCACTACCCAAACCATTTCAGCCTTATCTCTCCTTTCTGTCAGTCTTCTCAAACGTATCTTTAATTTTTTTTTTTTTCTCTCCCATGGGAGCAGATTATTCACACTCAGAATAACGTTAACAAAACATGTCAGAGACAGTAAGGTTGCGGGAAGTAGCTGGGGTCAGCTCGAAAAACTTGCAAACTATCGACAGTAAAACAATAGCAGTAGGCAAGAACAAAAAAACAAAATGCCAGGGTTCATAAAAGACAGAAGAACAGTTCAGACTGACATCTTTTCGTTTTGACTCACTGACATGATAAAACTATTTTATCCGGACCACTTGCATTTCTGTATTGCCCGTATTGTCTCGGATGGGGACATCTTTCCATCCGTCGCCAAATTATCCGCATCGGACCTCTTTACGGTGCCGTTTTATGGTCAGTGGTCTGCACATTAACTGAATTCACCGTCTACAGAAACAGCGTGGTCTACTTTTAATTGTCAACAAGTAAACTGGGCTAATTTTTCATTACTTTTTCAACCAGGGTGCAGTAGAGTCACTGAGCCTGGCTGTTCTTTTTCCGACAAATGCCCTGCTCCACGCTGACACGGTTGCACACATTCGCAGCTGTAAGCCACCCAATACAACCGCAGTCTGATCTTTTGGCCAGCTGAGCAGCTTTAATCTGTTTTGTTGAAAGCCGGATCATACTGATTGGCCCACACACCGCTCTGTTGCGGCAGTGCAAAGGCTAGTCAAAGCTTAGCTTGACGGTCAATAAATGAAGTGATTTGCAGAGCGTCCGCGGCCTTTAAGAAAATATTTTTCGGTGCGCATTACTTTTAATTGCCAACATATAAAGAGGAGTAATCAGCATGTATTATCATTCGATTAAGCTGTTGAGGGATGACGTTCTCAGTGATGTTCAGCACACCTGTGGTCAGCATTTTATGCTATGGCTCAAAGATTTTAACCAATTTCCAAGCAAATATCTTCTAATTATCTTATTTAGTTCCTTTCTTGTGGACAGCGCTCATTAATCACCACCAGTCTGACTGAGTTTAATGTTTGACCACCGAATTTAATGGGAAACATGACTTTGTGTGTAGTCGTCTGTCATTTTCCCCTTTTTTCCTCATACCAAGACCGTACACGACACAGTAGGCTCCCCCTCTGTTGACGCTCTGTATACTCAACATTCTGGCACGGGTTGTGTTTACGGAGGCGAATCACAGTGTGTCAGTGTTTGTGTAAAATCCCCACACCACACACAGGGATCAGAGAAGAAAACGAACGCTATACTGTGAACTTCATCCTGGAATCCTATCCAAGCATTACTGCGGAGGTGGCTCGGACTCCAATATGTTTAGCGCTACCTCGAGACCATATCAGCTCTGCAATGCCTGAAATTCGATTTGATCTGCATGGCCACCATCACTTGACCATGGCTGATGTCCGTCCTTCTCCCCCCCTACCCGCCACTCTCTCTATCTGTGCCTGAGCTGCCGCTGAGCCCTGGGCTCCAATTAATCCCATGATGCCTGGCTGTGGTTGGTATGGTGACCAGACAGGGCACAGAGAGAGCTGTGATTCCCAGGTGAAAGGTGGGATAGACTTTCTGATTCGCTCCAGCACACAGATAGAGTTACAGCTCAATTTCAAACTCTCGCCCTCACTGGTCTATCCTCATGACTAAAATAGGACCAAGGAATAGGGGACGGGGGAGGAAGAATAGCTTCTTCTTCTCTTTCTCTCTGTCTTCCTGTCTGTCTCTCTCCCTTTTTCCCCACTCCTTTTTTCCCTCGCTCCCTCTTTCCGACCTGACCTCACTCCCCTCCATCACTGTGCTGATGTTTTTTGGTGACAGAAGGGACTCTGAGATGTGCTTTATAGCTTGGTCAGCTTGTAAAGCAGCACTTCTAACTCTGTCTCACTTTTAAAAGTGGAGATTTTTCTGACCTCACTGGCTCTTTATCCGTCTCTCTTTTCACTTGTTCCTACTGCTCGTGCTTTGTTCTTTTACCTTTTTTGTGGACAAGGCAGGATTTGTGAATTAATCATAAGTGGGTCAATAGCTGGCCTTAGCCGTGCTCCGTCACTGGGGGATCAATAGGGGAAGGTCAGTGGCACTGTGGTGGCACTGACTCCTCTGAAGGAGAGAAGGAGGGCCATGTCCAGGTGATCCATAAGCTCAGTCTGGCATGAGGCATGAGGAGAGCCTGTCCTTGCTCCATCCCGTCTCCGTCCTGGTCTCTAGAGAGACAGACAACTGCTCACACTTCAGGTGGACTTCAAGGTCCTCTTGTCATAACCGATGCATCTGGGATGTCACACAGTTTTTAAAGAATTTCAGTATAATGTATTTACAATGCATGCAGTTTCATACCGAGGCAGAACAGGAGTAACGCCGTGTAAACCAGCACAGATTCTTTACACTTTATTATTCAGCTTTATAATGGTGGTTTTTACCCTCCGCCTCTTTCTCACTGACTTCCAACTTATCCCTTCTGTTTATTTTCATACTCGCTTTTACACTTCCATCTTAAATACTGTCAAAATACTAAAACAAGTTCACGGTACTTGTTGAGTGTAGCATTTAAAAGAAGGCGAGTAAAGAGGAGTAAAATCCTGTGACTCTCCACTCTCAATTGGGCCCTTGAAAGTACGAGACCACATCATTAACTTAGTGGCTGAATTCCTCTGCTTCTCGTTTTAATAGAAAGCAAGGTTGTTGTTACTAATAATGAAAATCTGACCTTTTCTTGCTGCGTTCTAGTTCGACTTAGATTTAATTGCATTAGTATTTTCTTACCATGGGAGAACATAAGCTGCTAAAACAGCAGCTCTACCCCATGACATAAAATAAGGCTGTACGCAATTCCCTGCTGCCCATGCGTTATTGTAAGTACAAAAGCAGCATCCTCTTTACAAATTGTCATAATAAGGCAGTGCAACAGGACTTAAGTCTGCACATGCACGATGCACACAGCATGTAGCTGTCAGCAAGAGCCGGGCTATAGAGGAGCTTCACTCTGATGGCACCTTTATTTACAATGTACTGAGACACACCACGGATGATTTGTGGAGATTAGCGGAGAGGATGTGAGGTATGAATCATCGTCTCTGTAGTCGCTATTTCCAAGCAAGCATATGCATACTGACTAAAGGCTGAAAATAGCATTCACCACAAATATGATGCGGGAGCCTTTTGAGCAAGCAGTTGAAAGTCATCAACATTTCAACCCAGTTAAACATATTATATGCGCTCACACACACACACACACACACACACACACACACACACGCGAGCGCGCACACGCACACACTGGAGCGACGGTATGCATTTCAAGTGAATAAGAAATGTCTTCGCAGCCGAAACCTTACAAGCACTGAAATTCAAATTCCATGTCACCTAAGCTGTACATCAAAGCTGCACATTAGCCCCTGCTGCTACGTGTGCATGTGTTGACACAGAGAAAGGAGCGGTGTAACCAGTGTACGACATGGCTATTTGTAAATAACGTCCCAACCTCATCCACTGGCAGGAGCCAAGAGCTTTAAGTCTGAGTAGTGATGGCAGCCTCCCCTGAAATGTGCATGAAACCGGCTTAGCGCTATCAGCGCAGCATCACCGCCAGTCACCAGCCTCTCTCTCATTCTGCCGGGCTGCTGTGGACCAGATAAGAGCAACACCACCCTCCTCCCCTGCTGCTTCCATCCGCCTTATGTTGTCTCCCAACAATCCACCCACCCTCCCACACCAATTCACCCTTATCCTCTTTACAAGGTCTTATAGGGACAGAGACATTGATGTGTAGCTACAACAGTAATTTATATTCTTTGTAAATTGTCTGTGATTTTTTCATTGAGATAAGTGCGGGGGGAACATCTGTTTTGTGCTGGAGGGCAGTGGGCCGGGGCCTGAGTTCTGTGGCAGTCAGCGGCAGTATAGATAGAGAGAAAGAGGGGAGGCACACGATCTGTCTCCCTACTCTGAATTACAACTGCAGGGGCCCTGCTACCCTCTAATCATTACTGTTGTATTTAGTTGAGCACGTTGGGTAAACAAACATGTGCTCCATCTGTACAGCCTTGCAGACACTACGTGGTGTCATATTTTTAAAACTTAACTTCATGATTCAGCTGCTGTGGCCGTTTTCTCTCTTATTTATCTGTTTAAATGTGACCGTGACCGTCGAACGCACAGTTCAGAGCAGAGAACAGAAAAGAGATTAACATGTTTGCTGACCCAAGCCAATGTCCCTCACTCACCATATATAATTAAGAAATCATGGTGGAGGAATGAGGCCACTCAGGACTGGAGCAGTACGGGCATGACAGTGACCAGGCGCCACGGCCTCATTGGCAGTCAAAGAGGTACGCGACCTGCGGCGTCTCGACATACGAACACTAGCGGGGGAGTTGGAGGGGTTCAGAGCGGCGCAGACAATGAATCTCAATCCTGAGGCCGTGGCAGATTTACATTTAAAGTAGTTTTAGCGAACGCCCCACTTCCTGATGCATTCTTTGGCGGGACTGAAGGGAGCGGCTTATCTGCGAGTCATCAATTGCACGTGATGCGTCCAGATAGGAGCTCCCACTGCGGCGCCAGCACCTTTCTGCTCACACCAGCTCAGAGATGATGTGCCATCTAATAGAGCGCCGTAGCTTGAAGTATAATTACATTACACGTGGAAACACCTCTGCTTAGTGTCGACAGCTCCAGATGTGTGCGTGTGTGTTTGCACGCACCCGTGTGTTTTAACACATGTGACCTATGTTTTACCTGTGATTGACAGAACCAGTAATGACCAGCATCAGTGTGTTATTGATGTTCTGTCACTCTTCCTGCTATTAATGTTCTCCCTAGATGGAGCAACAGGGTTACCACAAACTTGGCGTGTATGTGTACATGTGTGTGATGCATGTGTGTGTGTGTGCGTGTGTGTGTGTGTGCTCGGCGCTCAGGGGCATATTTGTACCTCATATTTATACTTAATAGGCTTGGTGTGTGTGTGTCACACCAAATGTTCCTGTGTGTGTGTGTGTATAGATGTGTTTGGATGAGTAGTAGGTGTGAGTGTGGTTGTTGACACAGTGGGGTAAAGGCTGTGATGGCTGAAGGCTCCGATGGGTAATTGAGAACAGCAGGCATCGCCTCCCTCCTGAGCCACTTCAGGCCCAAACCAGCTCACCTCCGATCTTCAAAGCCTCTCCGGCCTAGCTCTCCTCTCCTCTCCCTTTCTCTCCTCTCCTCTCCCCTACTCCCTTCCTCTTCTCTCCTCTCCTATCCCCTACTCTCCTCTACTCTCCTTTACTCTGCTCTACTCCACTCTACTCCTGGCTGTTTGAGCTTGCTGGGGAGCAAAAACAGCATGTATGGTATTAATCAAACCCAGGGCATCATGGGGAGCGGGGTGAATTGAGTGGGGGGGGGGGGGGGGGGGCTAGAGCCCAGCTATTACAGTTCACC